>JAWQEG010001903.1:0-134338 GCA_033782935.1 Petrolisthes cinctipes | reverse complement strand
CTGTTCTCCCTAATATTTCTTACCCCATCTTCCATCAGCTTTTGTTCCCTCTTTCTCTCCCTTGACCTCTCCCAATCATCATCATTCTCTGTCCCTCCTCCGTCTTACTTCATTATTTCTTCCTCTCTCCATCTTTCCTTTCTTCTCCTCATCTTTCTCCCTCTCCTGTTTCTCTGCCTTCCTCTTTCTTCTCCTCTTTCTCCACTCTCCTCTTCTCTCCCTCTCCTCTTTCTCCCCCCCTCTGCTCTTTCTCCCCCTCTGCTCTTTCTCCCCCTGCTCTTTCTCCCCCTCTGCTCTTCTCCCCCTCTGCTCTTTCTCCCCCTCTGCTCTTTTTCCCTCCTCTGCTCTTTTTCCCTCCTCTGCTCTTTTCCCCCTCTGCTCTTTTCCCCCTCTGCTCTTTCTCTCTCTCCCCCCCTCTGCTCTTTCTCTCTTCCTCCCTCTCTCCTCTTTCTCCTCCTCTCCTCTTTCTCCCCTCTCCTCTTTCTCCCCTCTCCTCTTTCTCCCCTCTCCTCTTTCTCTCTCTCTCCTCTTTCTCTCTCTCTCCTCTTTCTCTCTCTCTCCTCTTTCTCCCTCTCTCCTCTTTCTCCCTCTTCCTCTTTCTCCCCTTCTCTTTTTCCCCCCTCTCCTCTTTCTCCACTATTTCTTTTCCATTCGAACCCTCCTCTCCTCCCTTATTTCCGTTCTCTTCCTCGTTTCCTATCTCTTCATCTACCTTACCACACACACACACGCACACCCCTAGCTCCCTCATTCCCCATACATTCTCTCCACTCCATCTCCATTCCCATTATCACTTCCCCCCTGCATCTTCCTCCACTTCACGTCCCTTCCTCTTCACTCCTTCTATCTTCCTCTCTCACTTACTCCCTTCCCTCTGTTACCTCCCTCTCTTGCCCCTTCTCAATCCTTCCCTCCTCTCCTTCTCGACCCATTCTCCTCTCCTCGACCCATTCTCCCCCCCCTCCTCGCTCTTCCCTCTCTCCTTCTCACCTTCCCTCTCTCCTCACCCTTTCCCTCTCTCCTTCTCACCCTTTCCCTCTCTCCTTCTCACCCTTCCCCCTCTCTCCTCGCCCTTCCCCTCTCCTCACTCTTCCCCTTTTCACCCTTTCCCTCTCTCCTTCTCACCCTTTCCCTCTCTCCTCGACCCCTTCCCTCGCCACCCCTCCCTCCCTGTAGCCACCACCAACCATTGAGACCACCTGGCACGGTCCACCTCGGGTCTGCATTGCTGGTGTTGGCCCGTGTCTGTCGCACATACAAAGGACCACCAACCAACCAACCAACCAACACCACTACCAACAACAACAACATGAACCGTATCTACCTAGCATAACAACACACACACACGGACACCAAAACACAAACACCAAAACACAAACACACAAACACAGGCACAATCACACACACACACACGGACACGGACACCAAAACACACACATCAAAACACACACACGGACACGGACACCAAAACAAACAAACACACACACACACACACACAAAAGATAATGATGAATGTCATATGCAAATGACCGAAGAAAATTTAATAATGCAGAGATGTCAGTCTTCATTTCCTATATCTTTTCCGGCCAGTGACCCTTTTATATATATATAAATATCGTCTCTTAACTGATTCTTTTAATTCGTATTTTCACATTTCTAGCTCTTTTACCCCCAAACACTCCTCCTCCCCCCCCCCCCCCATCTCTCTCTCTCTCTCTTTCTTTTGCAGGTCCGTAATTCTTCCCACGTTAGTCAGAATAAAACAGGGAAGTGCGTCATCACACAGACCTCGATAGGGATCATGTAGATAATATAATATAACCTTTAAGGGGAAAGTTCTTTTGTTGTTGAATTGGAAAGTCTGTGATTCTTCCAAACTATATATATGCCAGGAAACAGAATGTCCCGTATTAGTACCATTGAAGGCGTCTGTCTGTTTTCTGGCATAGTTGGGAGGAATTAGTAGCCTTTGCAATTTGTCAACACGAGAATCTCCCCTTCATAATAACACTTCTGGTGGTCGATGTTTCTGTAAGTTATAATACATCTCACATTGGCCAAAATAATTATATAACTGTTACGGGCGTCACAGTGAGCTGAAGGAAAGGATTTAAGGGGAATAATTAGAAAGCCACTGATTCCTCCTAACTATGCCAGAAAACTAGACGCCCTCAGTGGCACTAATTGGAGGAATCAGAGAACAAAACTACAACAGGAAACAAACTATAATTTATAATCTTTGTAACCGTGCTTTGGTCTGTTAATTATTATGGGGCAGCGACAGGGAGGAATAAGTAGCGGCACACAGTTAGCGAGCAACATCCACATATATCCCTCTGGCGGTAGATGCCAGAAACCTATACTGTATACTGAAGAAATTGTGGGTAGAACATGGTACTTAAAAAAGGTCCCGTCGAGTGTGTGTAAGTCGTCCCTCCCTGTCTGTCTACTTCAAGGAGGGAGTACAGGGTTGGTAAATCTTAATTGGGCAACTGATTCCTCCAATGTATGCCAGGAAACACGACTGGAATAACAAAAGTAATGGTGTCCTGTTGCTTGAAATAGTTTCGGAGAATTATTTGCTCCAGATTTACCAACCGACAACAGTGTACTTTCTCCTTAAGTTGTCATTTTCCTACCCTTTACCTCCTATCACCTTTCCTCTCCAGCCATTTTTTATCCTTCATATCTCTCTCTCTGTCTGTCTATCTATCTCTATTTCTTATCTCTCTCTATCTCTCTCTCGCTCTCTCACACACAAACCCTTCAACCTCCTTCATTTCCGGCTTCCCCTTCCCTCTCCATACCTCATTTCCTCCCCTTCACCCGATTTTTTCTTCTTTTCATCTACCTGCATCCTCTATATCTTCCCTTCCCTCCTCCTCTCTACTCCTTACCTCATTTCCGTTATTTACTTTCTCTACCTCTTCTCCACCTCTCCCTTTCTTCCTTCCTTCCTCCCTCCCTCCCTTCCTACACACAGACACACACACACACCATGTCATACTGTATACGAAAACTCACCTTCTCTAAATCCCTGTTATCCTACTTAGAGCTCACCACAAAAGAGCTTGGTGTGCGTGTGTTGGGGAGGAGGGACAGGAGGATGGCTTGTTTGTGTCTCTCATACTCTCTCTCCCTTTGCATTCTTATCCCGTGTGCCCTCAATTTTTTCTTACCCACTTTTTTATCTTCTTCTTCTTCCTCTTCTGGCCCATCTGTTCTCTCCTGTTGTCTTCTTTCTTCTTGTTTATATTTGGGTCCCATCTGCATCTTCTCTCATTTCTTCCCCTTCTATTCCTCGCTTCCGCTCTCCACTCCTCTCTTCCTTCTCTTAACGATTTTAATCCCTACATTTTCCATGTTTTTACTTCCTGTCTTCACCTGCGTCCCCTCCTCATCTCTCCTAACCTTTCCTCCTCTTTTTCTTTCCATATCTAACTCCTACTCTTCAACTGGTGCTGAGCTTCCTTGTCCCTCTCTCTTTACTTCCATCCCCTATCCTCCTCTTTCTTCTGCTCCTCCCTTTACTTCCTTTCCCTTCTTTCCCTTTACCTTCTTTCCCTTTCCCTTCTTTCCCTTTCCCTTCTTTCCCTTCATTTCCCTTGCCTTTTCCCAACATAATGCATCACTGGTGTTCCTCAAGGGTCTGTCCCAAGCAACCTCTTTCCTTCGTCATCGTTCTCCATCGTCCGTTCTCGGGTGTACTGTAGCCCCGTGAAGACTGAAAAATCCTTAGTCAGACCTGGGGACGGAGGACTCTGTGTTCATGTGGTGGTGGTGGAAGCTTGTGTTTACGCTCTCCTTCTCTCCCTTGCTGTGAAGTGTTAGGGAGATGAGTTTGAGAGCTATCCGAGCGAGGAGAGGGGTTGGAGGGGAGGAGAGGTATCAAAGGGAGGGAGGGAGGAGCGGTGTTAGAGAGAGGTGTCGAAGCGGGGAGAGATGCTGAAGAGAGGTGATGGAGAGAAGGAGAGGCATTGGAGAGCGGAGGAGAGGTGTTAGAGAGAGGTGGGGAGGGAGGCGAGGCGAGGCGGTGAAGGGCAACACAGCTGCTTAATAACACCTGACTGCTCTCACGCACAGACGACACACACTCCAGTATATCGTAATAACACTTTATCTAATGCTTGAGTCTTCGTATTTAGTTAATAGTTTAGTTTTTTCGTGAGTGATGTGTACGGCTGTTTAATTCCTCCTCTCTATGCTTAGAAAACAGACAGAACCGCGCAACCATTAGCCACTAAGAACCCAGATCCCCTATAGTAACCCTGTTGATAATGTCCTTTGTGTGCATAAGTATGTTTTCACGCAAATTTTGTGCTCTTGTTTAGTTCCGTATGTCTTTTCTCATTGTATTTCTCAGTTTTCATGTACCATCAGAGTACCAAAGACCCCAAGTGTTCTGCTACTATTTTTTTTCCCCACATTATTGAATTGTATTGTTTCTTCGAGAGTCTCCAGTTCACAGGCAACATCGACCACACAGGCACTTCAGAAACCCCTTAGGATGTTATATAAATACCGGCCGGCACCAGCTGTTCAAAATCCTAAAGTGACTGGACATGCATACAATACATACCCAACTAAGACTGTATAATTATTCGTGGAGTAGGAATATAATATAGTCGCACCGCTCATAGGAAGCTCAACCGTAATAGATCTTTGTCTCGTTGGGTATTGTGAAAGTAGATGATTTAAATGACGTGGGTGATTTTTATGTGTCGACCAACAGACGATGTTACTATAAGATATAATATGTTATGCTCAGGTTTAGAGAGAGAGAGAGAGAGAGAGAGAGAGAGAGAGAGAGAGAGAGAGAGGTAGGTGTATGTGAAGAATAGAAAGGGAGGGAGGGAGGGAGGGAGGGAATGGAGATGAGAGGAGGAGTGAGGGAGGGAGGGAGAGTATTGATCATGGTAGTGTACCCTCCCTCCCCTCCCTCTCTCCCTGCCCCCCTTTTCCAGGATGCTCTCCTTCCCTCCTCCGCTGTGTCCTCTCTCCTCTCCTCTCTCCTCTCTTCTCTCCTCTCTCCTCTCCTCTCTTCTCTTCTCTTCTCTTCTCTTCTCTTCTCTTCTCTTCTCTTCTCTCTTATCTTCTCTTCTCTCTTATCTTCTCTTCTCTCTTATCTTCTCTTCTCTCCTCTCTTCTCCTCTCTCCTCTCTTCTCCTCTCTCCTCTCTTCTCCTCTCTTATCTTCTCTTCTCTTCTATTATTTTCCTCTTATTTCTCTGCCCCATTTATTAACTCCATGTATTACTTCAACATTCTTCTATACTGTATTTTTATAATATTATGCTGTCCATCGTTTGTACTTCATTTCTCTTCTCTTGTTTTTCTCTCAGTTTTACCGCTTTTCATTCCATCCATCATTTCTCCATCAGTCTTCTGTTTTCCTCTTTATCTTCATATGCTCTCTATCGTCCTTTTCTTCTTCTTCTTCTAAATATTCCTGTTATATTATTGGCTTTCCTAGTGGCCTCTTTTCTCCATTTATCTTTCCAAATTCTGCATATCCCTTGTCTTTTTCTCTCTTCCCCTCATTTCTCTTAACTCTTTCCCCTACCCACATTTCTCTTAACTCCTCCCCCCCCCCTACATTTCTCTTTAACTCCTTCCCCCCCCCCTACATTTCTCTTTAACTTTTCCCCCCTCCATTTCCTTCTCATTATCAATCCGAGGTTAATAACTATTATTTTTTTTCACCCCTGCATCCTCTTTCATTATAATTATGTTCCCTTACCTGCGAAAATTGTGTCCTTCTTTTGTCCCCTCTCCTTCCCTCCCTCTCTTGTTTCTCTGACCCACTCACTCACTCGCTCTCTGTTCCTCCCACCCCACCCCACCCCACCCCATTTCTCTCTTTCTCCATTCCTACTCAGTGCCCCCCACTCCTGATCACTGCACTCCCTCACTCTCCCTCCTATTAACTCTGCCTCTCTCCCCCTCTTCCCCTCTCCCTCCTCCCGTTCACTCTCCCTCCTCCCGTTCACTCTCTCTCTCTTCACTTTCACTCTCTTCCCTTTCACTCTCTCTCTTCCCTTTCACTCTCTCTCTTCCCTTTCACTCTCTCTCTTCCCTTTCACTCTCTCTCTCCCCTTTCACTCTCTCTCTTCCCTTTCACTCTCTCTTCTCTTTCACTCTCTCTTCCCTTTCACTCTCTCTTCCCTTTCACTCTCTTCTCTTTCACTCTTCTTCCTCCCTTTCACTCTTCTTCCTCCCTTTCACTCTTCTTCCTCCCTTTCACTCTTCTTCCTCCCTTTCACTCTTCTTCCTCCCTTTCACTCTTCTTCCTCCCGTTCACTCTTCTTCCTCCCGTTCACTCTCCCTCCTCCCTTTCACTCTCCCTCCTCCCTTTCACTCTCCCTCCTCCTTCACTCTTTCTTTTCCTCTGTTTCTTCCTCCTCCTCCAACGCACATAACCCTCTCTCAAGTCTCCTCATCCCTCTTACTTTCCTCTTTATCCCCATATTGTAATCTTTGAGGATGGTACTTTAACGAGAAAATGATTGAGGAGGAAGGAGATTTGGAAGGAAGAGAGACAAAGACGTGGAGAGATTGAAATTATCGAGATATGGTGGACAGAGAGAAGAAGGGGCGGAAATGGAGAGGGGAGAAGGAATATTTGAGTTCATGATAGGGAGGTGGAGAAGGAGAATTTATTGAACGAGAGATAAACACATTGGAGGGAAGGATGGAGAAAATGAGGGAAAAACACATGATCTGGAGTTACAGTAGGAAAGGAGGGAAGGAAAGAGTGAGGAACAAACACAAGTTGGAAGTTAGAAAAAAAGGAAAGTAGGAAAAATGAAACACACAAACGATAGGCAGGCAGGAAAAGAGGGAATGAACAAGGAAGGAAGGAAAGAAGGGAGTTTGGAATGGACAACGGAGGAAGAAATGGAGGCTGGAATGTTGAGATTGAATAACACTTTGAAGGGAGGAGACAGCAAAGAGAGATAATGACGAAGAAAGATGATGGATAGCGGGAGTTGGACAGAGGCCGGAGAAGGGGGAGACATTAGAGAAATAAAAACACGACTGAGAAGAAGCAGAGGTGGGTGGGAAGAAGGCGAAGGTGAAGGCGGTGAGGGTTGGGACTAAATGGAAAGGAAGTGAAAGGAGACTTGGAGAAGAGGGTAAGGGATGGAATCTGGAGGTGGGAATGGGACGAAAGATGAGTGGAAGATTAGGGAGAGGGTGGGGGAAGGATTCTGGAACTGGGTATCGAGGGGAAGTAAAGGAATTGATGAGAGGTGTGTTAGATTGAGGTCAAATTAAGTACGAGGAAAGATAGACGAGGAGCTGAAAGAACGGAACGAGAAGATGAGAGGAAAATAGAGGGAGGTGATGGAAAAGAAAGGTCGGTAGTAAAAAGAAAGGAAGAAACTGTAAGGAAAGATATAATTTGGCAGTGATGTGAGGAGAGTGAGAAAATGGAAAGAAGTAGTAAGAGTTTGAGGGAAAGGGAAAGGAAAAAATGGAAAAGGAATAGGAACTGAAATTAGAGGTAGAACAGGTGAGAGAGAAATAGAGAAAATGTGAAAAGAGGTAGGTGAGAGGAGGATGAGGAGGGAAAGGGAAGCATTGGAGGATGGGAAGGGAGAAGGATGAGAGAAGGGAAATATGATGATGAAAAGACTCAAAAAGAACGTGGAACGAGAAGTGATGGAAGAAGTGAGTTGGCAAGTGTAGATGAGGGAGGGAAGGTAGGAAGTAGAGTTGCATCATTGGGAGTCTAAAGAAGCATGGAAGGGAAGAAAAGGGGAAGGAAGCAGAGGAAGAGTACGAGGTAATGAAATGTTTCCCACAATTGGCTTCCTTCTTTCAACAACTCTTTTCCTTTTTGCCCCTTGCCATTCCCCATTTCTTTTATGCACTTTTCTCTATCTGCCCCTTACCTTCACTTATCTTCCATTAATTTTCCCTTTATCCTTCTATTCTCCATGTATGACTCTCTCCTCTCTCCTCTCTCTCTCACTGTTACCTAATCCCTTCTTTCCTTTGCCTGTCACTTCACCCTGACTTCTGTTTACCTCCATATCAAACACTACCTTACTTCGTCATCCTGTTTTCTGTACCCCTCTAATGCCTCCCTCACCTGTTTTCCATCTTCCTGTTCCCTTGTTATGTATCCCTCATTTTCCTTACCCCCACGTTATGACATCCACCTCTCACCTTGCCTTTCACCAGCCAATTACATTGTGAGGTAGAGTGCATGGCGAAATGAGATTATTGTACCAGTGAGCTCCTCTTACACCAGTCCTCCTCCACCTAGCACTTGCTTTCCCATTGACAATGTGTGAGGGGTTGCTTGCAAGTACAGTTGATAAAGAAATTCAAATGTACAGTAGCTCCCTAAACTATCGTTAAAATAAAGTGCTATACATTCTGACACAATGAACGATGTATATGACATGTACTGAGACGACAAGTGGGCGGGGACAAGGTTACATTCTGTTCATTCCGCCATCTTTCTAACCCACTTTAACGATAGTTTTGGGAGCTACAGTACAAGTAAGTGTGATGTGATCCCAAGCAGTCAAACATGGCTTCCACTTCCTGGGTGCTTACCAACATCAGTAGTCAAAGATGTGAGTGGTATACATAAGGTGTGTACCGTTAGATACAGTATTTTAATAACTGATGATGTATAGTTACTAGTAGATAACCAAAGAGACTTTTTTTTCCAGAAAGTGCAGTGCCTTTTATTGTATTTATTGGTTATTGTTTAATATTTTAGTCTTTACTGATTGTTGTGTTCCTTGTGTTACAGGAAGTGCAAAACCTGCTGATGAGCAACTACCAGGAATTGCAAGATGTTCTCTTCAACAAACTGGACAGTGAGTGAACTTGGAGGGAAAAGAGACACTGCCAGAGGAACAGAAATGGGGATGAAAAGGGGAAAGAAAGGGAGCTACAAAGAGAAGGGGATAACAGGATAAGGAATTGAGGAGATTAATAAGGAATGATACCAGAGAAAGGAAAATGGGATAGAAAATAATAGAGATACTGTATTAGAGAAGGTAGACACTATGAGAAAAATGGAGAAGAGGTAGGAAAAAGTATTTGAAGGGAGATACGGTATTAAGAAAGAAATGAAGAAAAGGAAGGACGAAGAATAGAGGGGAAAGAGAGAGGGAGAAATTGCAAGAAGAGGAAAGATGCACTAAGAAAGTGAAAGAGATGGTAGAAATGAGTCAAAGTATGAACAAAGGTCAGACAAGAGAATTTAGAGACTGGAAGCCTTTGCCATTGCTGAGCATCCTTTAACTAAACGAAATCTAAATGTACAGTACACTGTATTTTCATTAAATTCTCCTATCGGAATCACCCATATTTCAAACTTATTCTTAACAATGTATGTGAAGTTTTATTTTGTCCAGATCTGGATCTCTCCCAAAATCTAATTACTTGTTGGTAGTCACCAGACCCACCTTTGGTGTAAATTTAATTAAAATCCACAACAAAATTTTGTGTATTCCTTCTAAGAAAGAAATAAACAAACCAAACCATAACATTACCTCCTTGGCAAAGGTAATAAATTTTTGAAGTTATAGTCACTCATGATATGATACGTAAAAGTGTATTGAGAACAAATTACAATAGCAGAACTCCAGGGGATGTTGTAGCTTTTGTCAATGGCTATTCAGTTATTATTACACAAAATAAATATAGGATGTTATAGTAACAAATTTAGTGATTTTATAATTTTCCTGAACCAACCACCACTATCCACTTGCTCACCCAATAGGTAGTGGAGAGTTGGTGAAGAGTGAGCTGGCCCGGGTGACACGTGCCGTAGCCATCGACAACCTGACCGCCATTGCCACGAGCCTCTCTGTCATTAAGAAGGACCTGTGGGAGATCAAGAACACAACACTGCAACTCCAGGAGCAAACCTCATATCTCCAGAGTGGTGAGTGAGCCGGACTGTATGATGAGGAATGTGCAGGGATTGAAGAACTGAGAGGAGGGAAGGGGAACTTGTGATGAGTGAGCAGGCTTGTTGATGAGGAAAGTGTAGGGATGGGGTACGGAAAGGAAAGGAGTGAAGAGGAGAAAAAAGGAAAGATGATGGTGTGATTATGTGGGTATGTTCATGTGTGAAGGAGAATTCACCAATAATTTAACTTATATTTCAGGTCTGGGGTCAGTGGCAGGGAGGCTGAGTAATCTCAAGGAGTCTTGTAAAGCTCTGCCTGACTGTCGTAACCTCATCACTCATTATGCTGACAAACTCCACATCAACATTGACTTTGACAAGGTAGGATGGTCACATCATCAGCCCATTGTCAAATTGTTGAAAAGGAAACTCCACTGACAGAGCTGGGATGCAAGTCCACATTAATTCTGTAGATCCAACCCAGTTTCATGATAGTGTTCCTTGCTTTATTTTGGATATTTATTCTAATGTGGGTTTGACTCTCAGCCCTGTTTGTGGCCAAGTTGACAGTTGGCCTGCCTGTTCCTTCAAACTTACTCTGATGAAGGTGGGACTGAGACATCTGGGAACAGTAATGCATATACACCTGTATTATCTGAGAGCTTGTTATATAAAGTTGTTTTATTTTTGTGTAAGTAACAAATGATTGCATAAGATTGTATTGTCAGAGACTTTCAGTGTAAATTTTGTTCATTTATGCAAAATGTTGCAAGTAAATTAATCTTAATGTACAACCAGGATTTGCAGGAAACAATAATCCTACTGCATTTTTCAAACACAAGTACAGTACCGGTATGATTCACTACTATTCTGTGTTATTTACCTGGTGAAGAAACCCCATCATATGTAGGTGATTGAATCATACAATTTTAGTGAGTTCATTTAATGTGAAATATCTGTTGAAGGCAGTGAACAATCAATCATTCCGTAATTTTTTATTTATTGCTACTTAGAAATAGTGTCCACTACAAACTGTACAGTATTATTTATGAGTCGATGAACTACAATGTGGATAACTTTCTGAACCAGGTAAAAATAACACAGTTTAGTCAGGCATTTATGAACATGAAGTGGCTTCAGTGAAGTTAGCATTAATGAATTTACAGATGCCTGTCAGGAGCATCTTACTTGTCTTGATGATACGAACTTAACCCAGAGCATGGATGGAGCATTTTCTCTCTTCCAACACACGTCTCATCATTCAGTCTGTGTTGCATCTAAAATCTAATAAGAAAAGGAATGTTCTTGTATGGGCACTAACCCAACAAATTGTTGAAGAATAACCATTGACAGAACTGGAATTAGAACCCACTCCAAGCTAAGCATTTGAAAGATGAAGAAAAAGTACCTAATAATGCATTACCAATCACACTACCACAAGGCATGTTGTAACTTTTAGATGACAAATGATGACAAATATTTTTTGGAGAAAGCCATGATATTTTTCATAGGAGGAGGGCAGCATTACTGTGATATATCAGTTATGTCTCATACAAAGTGCTCAGACTGTTGACTGGCAATTTAAAGTGGCACTTGTTTAATGATGACCTTAAATGTGTAAAATGCTTACCTTGGTGTGAGTGTAAATCTCAGCTCTACCAGTGATGTTGAGAGTAGATCCCATTGTGTGGGAGTACATAAATAACATAAGTCAGCATTAATTAAGTAGGCTAGGGTAGGTTTGGCTAAGCTACGATACATTAAACATATAGAGTAAATAAGTAAAAGGAGCCTAACCAAAACATTCCAAAACCACATCTACATTGCATTAAGTTACGTACAATACTCCCAGACTTTGTGGTCTTTCTGTTTATTCTTCTATGTGAAATTCAGAAAAGAGGTGAATATCAAAGCAGCTCATATCTTGGCCTTTCACTAGCACTGATGGCCTCTTGACTGGCTTTCTATGTGTTTGTAGATCAATATTTTTTACACACACACAAACACAAACACACACATAGACACACACACACACATGTCCGCTCATTACCCCATCTGTCTCTGGAAAACCATCAGCCTAAAACAGCCTAAGATTGGTCTTGTAACAGACTAACCCCAGAGTCCGTGTCCACCAGCCAATCTTTTATTGAACTAATTCTCTACTGACCTGGTTCTAAGGTATATTGATTACTAATAAGATTGAATTATGCTACTGAGAATTCCAGCAGGTATTTCAGGTACCTGTCATACCTGAGGTAAATATTTGTCAGTAGTGTAATGTCTAGGAATTTAGTATACTAAATTGTCTAAGCTCAGAGATATGCAACCCTCCCCATCCCACTACTATCACCACCACTTGCAAAAATATGTCACCCTGATGTCAAGTTTTATTACGAGCAAAAAGTTAACAAATTTGTTTATTTCTTAAGAAAAACATTGTGTTAGGCTGATGAAAGTTGCATATCCCTGGTTAACTGACATTTTTTTCTTAACATTATTCGTGAATTAACTTATGGGTAAAAACTGTTTATCAACTGTGTGAGCTGAACTTCAGTGGGTTTATTCAAAAAGTTTTAAGTTATCATACTGTAGTTAGATCTATAAGCACAGAGGAGAAAAGTTTAAGTAGTGACTAATAGCAGTAAGAATACATTACACTATTGATTAAGTAATCTTGGTAATCTCATTCATTTTAGAAACTGAGTCCTCTAACAAAGAGATCTTTATGGTCTCTCACCTGGGATTCCTCTTGTTGAAGTATCAGATAATAGTGCTGATGAAGTTATTGTAATTTTACATGTACTTCAGAGGCATTTATGTCTTATTTAATGCGTTGCTTACCAAACCTATATACAGTACTGTAGTAACGATTTTTTTACCTGGCAGATATGCATCATTTCAAATTTTTAATGTTACAGTTCCTAAATACAACATAGAACAGTACTCAAATGTGCTTTAAATATTTACTGTATATAAGATCTGATATCAACTAGAAGGGACAGGGTGCATTTTCACCTGGGTTAAAAATAATGCACTATGTAGGTAAGTTTGGTGCTTTTGTACAGCAATGTTAGCACTTTAGCTGTCAGGGTCATATGCAACCACATGTTATGGGATGAATGATAATGATGACTGGTATCTTGGATGCACATAATGTCTGTGGACCCATCATACCATGCAAGGTAATCTAGACCATGACTTTTCTGACATATGACCCTCGTAGAAAGTAACTACCACGTGTTCATTTGAGGGATTTTTTATGTAAGTAGAAGTCAAGCAAGTTTCAGTTTAATGCAGTTCTTAAGTAATGCAGTGACAAGCACCAATTGAAGGGTCAGGAAATATCTCTTACATTATATATTATTTACTTATCTGCTTACGTATGTAAGCCAGCTGTAGAGTTAAGATTTGCAATTAAACAGTTAGATAAATTCCAACATTATTGATTTAAATGTTTGGTAATAAAGCCACAGAAATGTGAACTTGCTTAACTTGACCTAACTTGTATGGTAGTTGAAGTTCAGCAGCACAGAAGGTTGACCAGGGTATAATAGCACTAACTCAAGTGGTTCCTTCCTCACAGTATCTGGAGACCGATGTTTTGCCACAGGTAACTTGACCCACAAGTAACGTAACCACCGAGTCTTGATGTAATGGAGGAGGGCAGCATGACCCTCTCTCCCTCCCTCCCTGCTTGCATGGCTCATTCTCTCATTTATGTTGCCCAACACAAGAGTGGTTGTGCATGACTACTCTCCCGTGTTGTTGGTCATGCTGAGGGAGCGACTGCAGTACTTTTCGCTCTTTTCTTGCACATTAAGAGTGGTTAATCATCCACTCCTAAGTTTTCATAAATGTAAAATATAATATTAGACCCCTTTCAATTTTGTTACTATGAAACAGATAATAATCAAAGGCAAAAAAGACGTTCTCCATTGATCATCACCTTCTGGCGACATTCCACCACTACAGAAATATGCACAACATAACAATAATAATGGTGATTATGGGAAAAATTACAGTGCTTCTGGGTTCAATTTTTCCTTATCAACCACATTACAAATATCATGGCAGCTGTGTCCTACAAAAGCAACTTTTCCAATTAACTTAGTGCAGTACTTTATTAGACTCAAGCAGATTTACAACTTCAATCTGGAGTAAACTCTGATATGGTACTGTACCAAAAATGTGCACATCACTTGAGTGTTATTCACAGTCATCACTGGTTATTGAGATAACTGCTTTGCTGCCAAAATGTTCTTGTTGCAGCTTAAAAAATTGTGTTCTTCAGATCCTCGGAGTTTTTCTTGGAAACAAACCCACTTATAGGAACTTTGGCACTTAGGAAACACATAGCAGATTCATTACCTAACAGTGTGTTAATAGATATGTTACAAAATGTAATGTTCAGGCTGTTTAATGGATGATAAAGGAAATATTTTGGTTGTATATGATGTGTTTAAATTTTTTTCTTTTCCTTAACCTACCTTTAACTATACAACACCTCTACTAAGATTTCAGGAATATTGTTTATTTTTAATGGCATTCACTGCCATGTGTTTCCTCAAGCCTCAGAGTGTGATGGCATCAAATGCCTAGTAGCAAAGGGGTTAAGCAAGTGGCAGTGCACTTTCTCCTCTTGTATATAGTTCATGCAGGGCCAGAGTGCCTATATGCCTCACTTCCTACTAACAACACTCCTAAATAATGTTGCATGATGTATATACTCTTGCCAATTGGGTGGATTCCTTTTTTGTTTGTAATGTGTTTTGTTTTTAGATGTTTAGATGTATGAAATATTGGTATATTAATTTTGTTTCAAGCAGTGTACAAGACAGTACTTCATTTATTGATACTATGGCCTTCAACAGTCTTATTAAAATTTTTGATGTTGGTTTTGGCCTTAGACTTTGAAGTCAAGTACATGTAGCATGATTTCAGTTATAGAATCCTTGTTTTATTATTAATATTTTTAAATTAAAGACAGTAAGTTTCCATACATATTCCCAAGTACAATATCTGTAATTATTTCACTGAATATTTCCTTCTGCTTACCAGTTCGATTGGTAGACAATAATTTTTATCAAGCTTATGTTACATCATTTGCACCTGTTATACCTTATCCTAGCTATAACAACATAAGAATAAAGTAAATACAATTATTGAGATCTTGTAGTTTCATATGATGCAAAATGATCTTGTGGAAGTTGAAATCTGCCAATTGCATTGTGAAATCAAAGGAAATATTTGTTTAATGTTATCGTATTTTCAGTTTTGTTGACCTGTAGAAAACCCCTAATAGTTTTTACTTCATATCTCTATCTTACAAACAGTGACTTGCAATGTCCCTGATGATGCCATGTTAACTGAATGTTTTTCATACAGGTTACTTAGTAATTTATCATTTCTCACTGAGGCAGCATTGTTTTAGGATAAAAGTTAATTTTGAGAATATTTGCAACTTGCCAAATTATAAGTTAGAATATGCATTAGCTTGACAGAAGCAAGAAGGAGCAACACCGTATGAGGAAGAGCCTTTGTGGTACGATGTTTTGCTATTGCTTATTCAGGTCAAAGGCCCATGATCTGAAGAAGCAGGAGCGATATGTCGTCAAAACAGGCTCATCCTCATATGGTGTTGTTTCATTTCCATTGCCCAATTATATTAGTTTTGCTTTCACATTGCATCATTCTTTCATGCCAACTTGTTCGTAGGACTGTAGGTATTGTGTTATGCTACAGCTATGGAGATGAAAACTATTTGAGGTGGAGCCTTTACTAATGAAATTTAGTGACTGCTTTTTCAGTTCAAAAGTATTTATATCAATCATTATGTGCCCCAGATGACCTGATAAAACAGTAGGTAACATACTAAGCCTAGGTTCGTCATGAAATATAATGTTTTCATCTACATTCTTTCTAATTATATAGACACTACTGTATTTATAAATGGATGTATATAATATAGACAGTGCTCTGTATTATCGAGTTGCGCTTAATGAGTAAAGGTACCAAATCACAGATTTCCTTGTTTATGGGATGAAAGTGACTAGGGACTTATGCAGGCATTTGTGCATGAGGGCAAGAATTAATACAAGGAAAGTTATATAGAAAAAAGAAAATAGATATTGCTCTGTGTACCAGGTTTTGGTTTTATTAATATTCTTTCTGTACGTAGTAAACTTTTTGTCAGCATCTCGTGTGAACTCCAATCTTGTGTAGGTTTGAGGTATTTGGAGATCGCCAGAAAGTTTCTCACTCTGAGCTTCATCATCATGTCAGTCTTTGCCAGTTTTTCTCTTTCTTTTATCCTGTAGTTTAAAAGATGAAATTTGCAATTATTCCTCTCAGATATGTTGATTTTGTTCATGATAATTATTTTATGACCGTAATTATAAAATGACATACTGCAACTCGGTAATATGAGAGAAAACTGTAGCAGTGATGGTGCCATAATTTACCAGTGTTTCAGGAATTGATAATTGAGATTATATATTTTTATCAGGGAAACTTCAGTTGACGTAATGTTATGTAAACTACAATTATTACTCTAAATTAGATTTCAATCAGGGAAATTTTTTGAGAACAGTATACCCAAAAGCTCAACAAAGGCATTTCAGAACTCTTATCTTACAGATTATGAAGAATCATAATTTTGTTTTGGTACAAAACATATGGCACAAATTGCATTTAGCTTTTGTTTCCAATTATCATAAAATATAAACCTATTACGAACACTATTTATAATTCAATTACAGTGCATAATAGTGAGTATTGTAGTATGATAAAGGTGATACTGTCATCTCATCTCAGGAAACACACACTGCCTACATTCACATTACCCTAACTGTTGCCTTTTCAGCTGCCCAATGTAGAATCGAAATTGGATGAGGTGACATCATTTATCGAGAACGACATTGAGTTGATGGTGAAACGTGGCAAACGAGCCTTTGATGCCATTGCTACAGAGATCCAAAACAAAGTCCAGAGCTCCATACCTGAAATTAAGGCCAAAATAGAGGATGCCGGTAAGAAAATATGTAACAATTATATATTGAAATTGGTGCTGTGGAAGGGAGCAACTGGAAAGGAGGGTGTGGTTTGACAATGTGGGTTGGGTAAAGTAATGAGATGTGTGGTTTGGGGTGAAAGGTTATTGGTGTTGAGTATGGGATGGGTTAGAAGGTGAAACATTAAACTACACATTTAGGTGGTTTGAACAGAAATTTTGCAAGAGTGAGAGTTCACAAAGAGGATATATGGGAATGAAATTTAATATACTTGGTGTAAGAGACAGACAACCAGTCAGATGGGTGAACAGGGTTGAAGAGTTACTGAGGGAGAGATTTGTGAGTGGAAAGGGAGTGCATGACTGAGTGACGACAGAGTTTTGGAATGGGGAGAACTCTGGAGACTTTTTTACTATGTCCATTCCTTTGGGGGCAGTAGACCACCCAGAGGGAATGAGGTATTAGAGGTATGAATTGATAGGTGGAGATATCTATAAATTTTAGGATGAGCTGTTTGTAAATTCTTTCTACATTCTCTTATCAAAATCTTAAGATATATACGCTGTACAGTACAGTACACATATTACAATTTAAGATGTAATACCTGAATATACATTGTACAAGTAACCATAATATAAGGTTTATCATGATGAGTGGTATATTGTCAGGGTACCAACTGGAGGAGGCATCTCAGAGGATTCACCGCGCACTACAGCCGATGGAACAGAGTGACTCCCCAGACGCTGAGACGTATCCTCGCCAGCACAACTCTTACTTGCGCCGGGTCCACTCATACCTCAGGCTGATGCAGGATTACATCAATGATTATGCTATGTACAGGTAAGCAGTCCAGTGATGCCATTATGTTGTGTCAATCTTTGGGCAACAGGATTTTTCTGGTGAATATTTGAACTGTATTAGCATGCAGCTTTAATCAGTTAAAAATGTTAATATCATCAATCAATACAAATGGCATAATGGTAATGGGAGTGTATGGCATTCTTGTGATGATCAGATTCACAAGCAGCAGTAGATACATTATCTGAAGTTGGTCCTCTCTAATTTTGTTGTTGTTGAAGTTCCTCAAGCTGTCTGGCCGAGCAGCTCCGAGCTCCTGAGGAAGGTCATGGCCTGAACCGGGCTTTCCCACAGTGCCCTCAGAGAGTGTATGCTGTGTTGTTGGCGAGTGTGGTTGTGTGCGTTGCAGTCTTTAATAATGTGTTTAATAGAATAGGGTGCTGTGTTGCATCCCGGACAGGCATCCGCAATGGCTCCATCCAGCCTCCTCTGATATGTCAGAAGGGCCGGGTGGTGGCCACACCGCAGCCTGGCCAGGTGGACTCTGTCCTCACGGGGAAGGGAGGATTCGGATGGGTGGATGTCAGGAGGTCGTGCATGCAGCTGAGTGTTGTTTTTGAGTGTTTGGATGGATTGATGAGTGATTTGAGTATGGATGTGTTTCTGGAGATTGGTTTGGGGTGGACAGGGTGTAAGAGATGATAGTATTTGTGTATGGTATCGTGTACTGGGTGTTGTTTCAATGTTCCTTGGCATGTGTGGGTGTTGTGCCATGTAGTGTAGTGGATGGTGTGGGTTTGTGGAGGCTGCAGCAAGTGTTTGTGTGCCTCTCATGTCAAGGTGATCCTTGATTTTGAGGACTTTGGTTTCATAGTGTAGGTGGTCTGTAGGTGTGGTAGCTGTTGCAGCCTGTGATTATCTTTAGGGCTCTGTTCTGTATGGTTTGAAGGGTGTTGTGATGAGTCTCAGTGAGGTTTGAAACCCAGGCAGGGCTTGCATAATCCATCACTGATCGAATATATTGTTTGTATACTGTGGTTGTGGTTTCTTTGTTGTGTCCGAATGTTGTGCTGGCAAGTGATCTGAGGGCTTTAAGTCTTTGCATTTATTTGTTTTTGATGGCCGTAATATGTTGTTTGAATGTCATGGATGTATTGTATGTTATGCCAAGTATTGCCAAGTAATTTTGTTGATGTCAGCAATATGACTTGAATGGTTGAACAATATATTTCCAATTTTGGGAGGATTGTACAACAGAAGATTGACTCTACAGTATATGACAACATTTTGGTATATGTATCTTAATAAAATGGTATGAAAAGCTTATTAGAATTATAATGCTCAAAGGTTTCAGTATAGGTCTATCTCCTGGCCTAATTTACATATTTCCTAACTGTAATTTTTTAATAATAAAAGAGGACAGTCTTGACTTGTAAATGTGATATTGAATGTACCGAGGTTTTCTGAGCCTATGGTTAGCTGATGTTCTTTCTTATTTAACTTCCGTTTTGTTTATCTAAACCTCATTTCTTGCTTGTTTGACTTACACAAATATATGATGTTGCAGGTACTGGGGATTCCTGGGTCTGTGTGTTGTGCTGCTGGTGATTACACTCTGCCTGACACTGGGTGTGGTGTTTGGCTGCTGTGGCCGCCGTCCGGATGAGGCCACTTCCTGCCACAAGACTACTGGTGCATCTTGGCTCATGTGGTAAGCTGCTCTTTCAGTTTTGACCCTGGAATGATTGGGGTTTTCATACAATATTAAAAGTTCCCTGACCTTTGGACATCATTAGTGCTTCCTTCTGACAGGAAAAATAATTTAGCAGTTTTAGTAAGAATAAACAAAAGTTGACAGCTGCTCTGTTAACCACACTTCCCTTTGCAGCCCTCTTTAATAATGTTGTGTATTTGCAGTGGTGTGGGTCTGACATTCCTGTTCTCTGCGGTGATCATGGCATGCACCACAGCACTCTTTGTGGCAGGCAGCATGACTGAGATCCTGGTGTGTGACCCCCTCAGCGACCCCATGCATTCTGAGGTCTTCAATGTGGCCTCCGACCTTTACAATTTTGACAATTACTACCCTGAAGGCCAGGCTCCCAGGATCACAGAGATTATCCAGTGAGTAGAAATTGTTTTAATAAATAATCATTCATGCCAATGTAAAAAGTTTTGCTGCTTTTCCATTTTTAATAAGGGCTTTGGGGGGGACGCCCAGAATCACTGAGACTAAAGTCAACATTTTATAGGTAATCGCTGTCAATTTAGCATATTTTCCATAGTTGGTGTAGTAAGTATTCAAGGTTATCCAGGAAGTTGAACATGTCATCATAAACCAGTTTCACTGTCATTCTCATATTTATGGTTCCTCCCCACCCACATATATCAATTCGTTTATAATAGTCATCTATCAGTCGAGTATCCACACTCGACAAGTCGACTGCTTAGTTCTGTCATCACAATCATATCACAATTCAGTCAAGTGACTGTAATGACTTAAAGTGTAAATGACTTAATTTGGACCAGGTACAGTAGGTTCGCATATTGCACGACTATTTGGGCGACAGAGGGGCTTGCTTATAGAGAAATTGCATTGTATGAATACATGTTATTATGGGGAAAATTACTTATGGACGGCCACTGCCTCACACTGACAATTTACAGACATTTTATACACTAATATGCAGGGTACAGTATAGTATTTGGTCATTGTGATTTGATTATGAGTCACAGTAGCAATGAATATAAGTTGTTACCAAAGAAATAGTAGTACAAAAGCACACTAGAAGTATGAGATGGAGTTCCCAGGTGGCTGTGACAGTAAAACGGGGTCGCGCCACTACCCTCACCCGTCAGCCGTCACCACACCACTACTACCCTCACCCCCCACCACACCACTCATACTAGCACTGAGTTCAATGTTGATCTCATTCACTTCATCCATAAACCCTTCAAAGTCAAGGGCGGCCACAACTGAACACATAATGAAAAGAGATACCGCTCCATCAAAATGATTGCTGGGTTATTGGCACGACTTAGCTGTTAGCCAGTCGAGAGTAGAAACACCATCATAGCTCCTCACAGTCCACATAATAGCCTGTATGGGCTATATACAGCCATGGCTTTGGTAACACTGGCAAGGCATGGGCTAGAACTAACGGATTGACTGTAGTAACACCAACTCTAGCCTAGGAAGCGTTTTATTTGAAATCGACCACTAAGAAGAGATAGAAAAGATCAAATAAATATTATATGATATTTGGAAAATAAGAGAAAACATCAGGGAAAACTAGAAATGAAGAAATCAGCGACACAAAGAAAGAAAATGGAAGAAGACAGGGGTGCCGTTGAAAAGGCTATCCCCGAAACAACATCACAATCATGTGGGCTGTTGGGCGAAGCTTAGACCACCCCATACTCCGGCCACCCCAACCTTCCCCTACTTTGGCATGGTGAAGGCAGGTGTTGGTTGGTAGGGTGTAGGGTTGGGGGCAACAAGTTGGCGACAATGGAGATGGGGGTACACAGTACGTGAGGGAGCGGGAGACTGACTGAGTGAGTGAGACTGTGTGAGAGAGAAGCCAGCTGGGTGAAGCGTTTATTTTGTTTGTTATTTGGACTTAATGCCTATTGACTATGTCATGATCATTATGGTGATACAGTATATTAATGAGTGACAGAGTGTGTGTATGTGGAGAAGTGTACATGTGTGTGTGTGGAGAAGTATACGTGTGTATTGAGTGGTGTCTGTGAGAGTGTCTGGGGGGAACGGCTGGTTGTAGGCTTGTAGCAGGCTTGTAGCATGGGTTTGGGGGACGAGGGGAGTGGCTAGTGTCACGCGGAAACCGGATTTAGACGCTCTTCAGGGAACAGCTGTGAATTTGGGCCACTCTTAGCCACAAATACGCCTTATGTGGAAATAATCGTGCATAAGATAATAAAAGGTGCTGATTTGGGGTTTGTCGCACATAAGTTGAATCGCTAATTGAGAACACACTTAATAAGCGAACTTACTGTACTGTACTCTGGAAATGAGTCCTAACCGAGACCATTTTACCGTGTATTGTTTTTGGGTTGATGATGATGATGAATGAGAACAGTTCAGTTGACATATGCTTTTCATATACACTTCAACTTAAATAGTATTTGACTTATTATTTGAATAGTGTTGTGTGTATGAGATATGAAATTATAATTATGATGTTGAAGGGTAGGAAACCAAAAAAGATTAAAAGACAGGTATGGTGCTACATTGCAATATAAGTAATGGGTGTTCTTGTTAGGATTTATGGGTATGTTTTGTACTGTACTGAGAAATTTTACATGCTAAAAAAAAATTATCCTCACTTTTCAGTGTGTTTGAAACATGACAGAATCAAAAAAACATTTTGATTCTTTCCTAAGATTATATGGTAGTACAGTACATGTCAGTTTGTCAAGTTCCTTCTGTCAGTGGACCCCACCTCTCGGATACATACTTTAAGTACTGTACATTCATTGTGAAAAGTTTATTACAGATATATTATCTTGCATATTTATATAACTTGGGGAACTTTTGCAGGGTACAGTACCATCACATAGAAAAAATATTCTATTGTACAATATTGCTTAGTATTGTGTCATCATGTATCCTTCTCCCTTTATTCACCCCACAGCAAGTGCCACCTGAACCAGAGCCTCTACACCGTGCTTAGTCTTGGCCTTATTGATGAGAACCTGGCTGAACTCCGGGACTACAAAAAACGCCTCGACCTAGATAAAAAGGTACCGTAGTAATAAAAAAAAAGATATACAATAACAATTAAATTTTATTTTCGTAATTATTAGTTTTATATTATTATTGCTATTATTATTATTATTGCTATTATTATTATTATTGTTATTATTATTATTATTGTTATTATTATTATTGTTATTATTATTATTGTTATTATTATTATTGTTATTATTATTATTATTATTATTATTATTATTATTATTATTATTATTATTATTATTATTATTATTATTATCATCACCATTATTATAATTCGAGCATATATAGAGACAGGTAGTCAGAATAACTCTGAAGTGCAGTATGGACATGATTGTGTTTGAGAAAAAGCTCAAAACTTGTGAACTTGACATTAATGCTGTAAGCAATAACTTAGTTTGAAACTGTAATGGTCATTATGAGTATAAGTAACATCATTCATTATTAGGTATAGGTGATATGACCTCATTGAGAGAATATGTGAAGGACAGAGTAATGTGAAAAGTGCTTGAGTGTATAGGATGGACAAAAGAGATGGAAAACAACTACAAAAGTTTGTGTGATACGAGGAAGAGTGTTAGAAAGTGAAGAATGGAAATGTATGAAGCAAAATAACTAGTGCTGGACAGAAGTGAGTATGGAGATTTACAGAAAGACATATTTTTTATGTTAGACAACTGACTGTAACTGAGTTATGAACTCACAAAGTGGCATGAGGCAACCATGTTGCTGAAATGATGCTTGTGGTGGGAGTTGAAAATTTCCTGAATTTGAATGGGGAGTGATAATGTAGCTAGGTAATAGAGTTGTTGAAGTTTCTCAAGCTGTCTGGTCGAGCAGCCCCTAGCCCCTGAAAAAAAGGTAGTCGAGTTGACAACCTCGCCATGGTTTAGTAAACTTAGGAATTACAATAGACCTACCTGTATGCTTATTTTCCTCTCACACCTTTTGCTGGTTATGTTTGCTGGTTACATTTCTTTCTGTCTCCTACAATTGCACTTGACAAAGGTGGTGGTAGTAGTGAGTGGTGGAAGGGTTTTTCTCCTTTCAGTCACCAGGACTGAGGAAGAGCACACTCCCTGCTGCTCGCTAGCCACAAATACAAGATCTTTTAAGTAACTGATGTCTTTAATTACTGTATTTTGTTTTTCTGTGTATCTCTCTCTCTTTTGCTGTTTTTTTTTATTTTTTTTCCTTCAGTATAATTCCATTTTCATTCACTGTATGCTTCTAGAAATGTGTATTATATTTTTTTCAATAATGAATATGGAGATATTTGGCCAAAGTGATTTTTTATAATATTTTTGCCATAATTATGTAATAATCAGAGAAAGCATTTTTTTTTTAAATATTTGAAATCCACTGTGGGGTAAATACATACATATCCTGGTGTGTAAATTGAAGCTCTTTAATATGTAATAACAAAATAATTTGCCTTGGTGAAGCCTGAGAACTTTAATCTGTTTTGCAGCCAACAGGCAGGTTTGAAGAGTTCAGGGTTTTAGGTGTTATGGACTTGGGAGTAGTAAATAAGAAAGAAGACTGAAAAGGAAGTGGGAAATTAAGTAAACTAAGGGAGGAATGTAGTTGGTGCAATGAAAGTACTGGTTAGAACTAGAAGGTTGAGTGAAGAAGCTATGAATATCAGGGTATGCCTGTAACAGCCAGTATTTAATGATTAACTTGGGACACTTAACAGAATTGTGAAAGTGAGAATGTGAGTGAAAGCGGAAATGATTGTCGTGTGTTGTATATTACCTTTATTTTTATTATAAAATAGTAACATGCAGTCCCATGTTACCTCTAGGAGTGTAGGGACGAGAGGCTAAGCAACTGTAGTGCAGATAATGTAAGGGTACGTGGCCAGCCATATGCCTTCCAGTAGCATGACATTAAAGAAAACCCCCCTCACCTCACCCCGTCACCTCACTGGATTTTGATCGATGCGCGCAGCATACGATATTTGTGTTTGGTATTACTGTACTGTTGTTTCTGTCCTCATTATTATTTTTGTCTTCTGACCCTAATTTCGTATTATCATGGCCACCTTGTTTATGCGGGTAATGGCTAACTGATTATATGAAAGGAATTATTGTTATTATTAAGGATCTAAATATAAACACCATAACTCGCAAAGTGTTATGAATAATTGACAGCATTCATAATTATACTGTGATGGTAACCCTCCTTAGGTCTAGGTGATTATAAATATACTGTACAGTACAAGGTTTACTTGAGTGTAAATACAACAACAACAACACAGCTAACAAATACTAGGCCAATGATACCTTGGTAGACTTAATGTTATATATTTGGATACGTTAATCAAAAGTCACGGACATAGTGATTTCTTAACCTTTTTTGTGGTGATTTTGTAGACTGGTTTAAAGACTTTTTCTGAGGTAATGTCTTAATTAAGCTTTTAGGATTTGTTCTTAAATGCCTTAACCCTGTGCATGAATTAGTGATACATTTGTAGTTAGATATTAACCCTTTGGGTCCAAGGCTTACCGTCTGGTAAGTAAAATAGTTCAAGATTAGGAATACAGTATTAAGATAACTAAAGTACAGTAAGTTACTGTCATGAAAGAGATAATCAAGATTGTCCTAATCCCTAGATTCTTTATTTTTCTAGTTTCACTCAAACTTGTCGATCTATGATTAGCCAGAGTATAATAATTCAACTACATCACTGTGTTGAAGAGGTTAAGTCTCTCTAATCCTAAAATGCCCTATTTCCATATTAAGCTTTTCTTGCCCTAAATGATTACTGTACTTGTGTTAATACAATAATGAAATACAATACCTTGGAACACTGGAATGTGCAGCTTTTCATCAGCAAATATTAATTAGCTTAATGGAGGACAAGTGTTTTTCAGACTCCATTGGCTCTTTCCATTCTCCTCTGTCTGGTATGGTCTCCTTCAGCCTGCTTATGGTGATCTGATATATTTCCATATGCTTCATTGGTCTCTTTTATTTATTTAACCAACCCTTAGCTACCACTTTATTTCTATCAATTCTACAACTAATATAAATAGAATATAAATGTGTCATCAATCTTGTATGGTATTACAGTATTCTCATTTATGGTTGCTTTTGTATTAGAGTGTAATGTAATCACTTGCCTTCTGTGCATACCTTCCCTTGCCTCTCTCATGACAAAATCAGGTTATTCTTTGAAAACAACAGCCTAACCTTTCTCAAATGATTCAGTTGATAATATTCAAGATTTTATCATTATACCTTTTACTCTTATTTTTATTTGATTACTTTACCAGTTTATTATATTTATGGCAACTTTTCTTCATTGACTACATTTTAGCAGGAAATATTTAATAACTTATTGTTGCTAATTATTTCTCTGCAGATTGAGCAGCTGATGTTTGAGATCCAAGTAGACACAAATGTAGAAATACTGTCCCGGGATGCCAAGGAACAACTGTGGGAGCTGGCAAACTCCTCAGTGGCAGACAAGGACACATGGGATTACTACACTGACATTGTGAGTCTCGTCAGATGTTGTTTATGGTTTTAGTAAAAGAAAAAGTTATACTCCAACTTTGCATTACATCATCTATAGTTCTGGCACTTTGTACACTATACAAATTAATGTACTGGAAATATATAGAAATGAAATAGACAGTAGACTTTATTGACAAAATATATTACTGCCTGTTTATGGAAAACATTGTTGAAATCTTGAATGAGTGCAAACAGTGTTAACATATTACAGAAGGTACAGTCTGGTCAAACAAATTAATTTTGTTACCTCTACCATCAGCTGGAAAAGAAAGTGCTGATAATTGACCTGATGGAACTGGCAGCTCTACTGAACCAAACTGCTGACCGCCTTCCCAATGAACAGACCAGAGAGTCTGTGTCCATGACGCTCAAGAATGATGCTCTCTATTTGGAAGTGAGTTGTACAACAAATTGTAAAGTTGCACTGATAAATAAGTATTTTATTTTTAATATATGGTACCATTATATGATGCATTCCCCAGTGAAACAAATAACACAAATTAACTCTTAACAACAGTTAACACATGTGTAACCATCATGAGATAATTAACATCATAGTCTGTTGGAATACTGTTTGCACAAATTGAGCCAGATATAACTTCCTCGCCTGCATTGTGTTATGCCATGAGATGTTACTGGAACAAGACAGTAACAAATATGTCAAAAAGTAAGATCTGTGAGCTGTTTATTCTGAGTGGTAGTGCTTACACTGTTTACTGGATAATAGTGTTATATTACCCTTTACTACTCTCGAGTAACAGAGATAAACACATGACATATTAGAGGAAATACAGTATCAGCATTCTTAGTGTACAGTAGGTTCGCCTATTGCGTGCCTAATTGGGCGACAGAGGCGCTCGCATATAGGGAAATCGCTTTGTATGAATACATGTTTATATGGGGAAAATTACTTATGGGTGGCCCCTGCCTTACACTGACAATTTACAGAGATCTTTTACACCAATATGCAGGGCACAGTACTGTATTTGGTCATTGTGATTTGATTATGAGTCACAGTAGCAATGAATATAAGTTGTTACCAAAGAAATAGTAGTACAAAAGCACACTAGAAGTGTGATATGGGGTTCCCAGGCTGGCCGTGACAGTATAATGGGATCCCCGCTGCTCTTCCCAAGGTTGAGCCACTACTACCCTCACCTGCTACCACACCTCCACTACCCTCACCCGCCACCACTTCCACTAGCACTGGGTTCAATGTTGATCTCATTCACTTTGTTCACAAAGGCTGGACACAACTGAAGCGTTATCATCAATCTCTTTTTGTTCTTGTCTTTCATGCATGTTCTGCCTGTTGCCGCCTAGTTAACGAGTGATTAGGCTTTGTTTCCTCTTGCTAATTTTAGAGTTGTGCCTGTCAGTGTAATATTGGAACAGCTTATCAAGACCAAACATTTCATTGGTTCACTGCTTGGAAGTACCTGTAGTGTAGTCTTCACCTCGTGTTTGAACGTATCCAAGGCACAGAGCATGTGACTGAGTCTACCTACGGGTAACTCGATCTCCATATCTTACTGTTGTGGTTGTTGTTGTTGTTGTTGCTGTTCTTGGGGTTGTAGTGCTGCATCAGCCTCATTCACAGCACGTGAGGGAGCGGGAGACTGAGTAAGAGAGAGAGAAGCCGACTGGGGGAGCAGCTGGTTATAGCGTGGGTTTGGGGGAGTGGCTAGTTTCACACGGAAACTGGATTTAGACACGCTTCTAGGATGGCTGCAGATTTGGGCCACTCTTGGCCACAAAACCGTGTTCTGTGGAAGCATCCCGCATAAGAAAATAAAAGGTGCTGATTTGGGTTTGTCACGCATAAGGTGAATCACGCATAAAAATACACGCAATAGGTGAACCTACTGTACATGGAAAGATGTATGGGAGAGTTCTTACTGAAAGAATAAATTAATATGGAATAAGGTTAGTGAGAAGTTGGGGGTGGGAATAGAAGTTCCATTAATCAGATCTTTGCAATCAAATCAACAATGGAAAAATATCTAGAGAAGGGTAGGAAGCTGTATGTTGCTTTTATGGACCTGGAAAAAGCATATGACTGTCAATAGCAGAGTTTTGAGGGATGTGCTTATGATTTGCAGTGTTGGTAAGCTCTTGCTGGAGGTGATTAATGCATTCTATAGAGGGGTAAAAGCATATGTGTGGGTAGAGGGTGATGTAAGTGAAAACTTTTATGTCACTATCATGAAAGGAGTAAAGAAAGTAAGAGGGAAAATGGAAACAATTAGCATAACTTTGTAACCCTTCTCTGATATCTTCCTCGCAGGGTCTACAACGATGGGTTACATCTATTGGGTCATTGACCAGGAACTTAAAGGAGACAACAGCGAGATTGAATGAACATCTAAAGTTTAACAAGACAAGCCTGAGAGAGGCCATTGGTGACCTCATCAGCCAGGCTGAATTTGCACAGCGGTATCTCCGTGATAATGGATCCCGGGAGGTGACCGAGGTGGGTGTTCAGCTCAGGGTTGTTAGATTGAGTAAATGTAGTTTATTTTATGATATTTTTAATAATTAATAATGTGTATTATTAGAAAAAGATACAGACCTATGAGATAGAAACTGAATTTTGCCTAGGATTACAGAAGAGGGCCAGTGAGTCATGTTTCAGTCATTGTGATCCCTGTAATCCATGACTTCTTACATACAGCCATTTCATTTTACCTTCAACCATCACTTGCCAGCTTGTGGAACGTTTCTCCGAGGACTTCCTTGCTGATGTTGATGAGTATGTGTTGCATGTGGAAGCAGCTGTGGCCAGCGACATTGGACGTTGCGGACCTGTTTCAACCATTTACAATGCCACCACCTCTGCTTTCTGCAAGGACATCATGTACCCCTTTGTGAGTTATTCCTGATGTTGTGGAAAGTGAGGGTGTTACTCTGGGACATCAATTTAATTTTTGTCAGATACTTTAAATTTCCAATGTTTACAAAAACTTTATGGCACATATGAACAAAGTGAGGACTCTTTGCTTAATGTTAATGCTTCAGAAATTATGCCTACTATAACCCTAATATATTGAACTCTTATTTTATAACACAAGTCCAGAGAACCACTCAGTCTGTATGGTAATGAATAATAGAAGCCTGGGAAAGCATTTAGTGGTTTTCTATGAGGGATTTAATGTATAATGAAGTGGTGGATAAAAGTATTCAATCATATTATATCAAGAGTACTGTAATACACCACCACCAGCAACAAAGCTAATGGTTCACTATCCCGGCAGAATGGATTTTGGGCCAGTGTTGGTTGGGTGTTTTTCTTTTTCCTGCCGGCAATGGTGTTGGCAGTTCACCTTGCCTCACTCTACCGCAAGACCGAGCCGTACCCAGGGCCACTCAACGAATCGTAAGTCTACTGTCATTTGTGTGTGCTTGTTCATGTGAGGTGAACACTTTGGCTGCCTTCCGCTTCTCTAATGATTGGTGGTTTCGATGCTCGGCTGGTCTGACCGCAGTATGATAGTGTTTTGTTGTGAAGTAATACTAACCTATAGTAATAATCATTACACACAAATTTCTCTGTAGAATACATGAAATTAATTTGGTAACCTTGTCAGGATTGGTCCAGTACTTCTAGAGAGGGTGGTATCTTTGAAGATTCCTGTTCTTTAGAATTTGTATGTAAATTCTAATGAGGTTGCTGTAATGATTTCAATAATGTAGTGATACAGTACTCTTTATTTTGTTATAGGCTATGTATAACATTTGGACTTCCTTAGAAATATCATGTTACTAAGGCTACACATCCATGATAATTGAAATAGAAGCAACTAATTGTTTCCTCATGGGATAAATGAATCTCATATTTGGTAACTAACCTGCCCATAAGTGGGTCCAGTACATATGTGGTTCACTTGGAATTAGTTACATAAGATTTTAACTGAAGTACACTACCAGTAGTGGAATCACCACAAAATTTATTTTGTTTATTCATCATATAGATATCCAGTAAATTGATTTTTTTATGAACTCGGTTAGCACATTACATGAATAAAGGAAATGCACATAAAATATTTGAGCATACTGTATTGCATTTGTGAACAAAGCCATTGACCGAATATGGCTGGCATAGAGAAGTGGTGGCAGACCAGTGCATAATATCCCAACACATAACAGGGCAATGGGTAGTACTGCCTACCTGTTTACAAGAGACACTGCAGAGGAAGAAAATAGTTATATTTGGTACAGACACAGAAATGAAGCCAAAATAATCTGTCGTTTACAGCAATGGACACCAAATGTTTCATTAGAATGAAATTTTTCTGGTATCCAGAAATTATCTTGATAATGCTTGTTTCAAAAATTGTTTTGGCCCTAATCATTTCATGGAAAAATTCTCTCTTTGATATGGATTTTAAACAAATAGATATTTAAATTGAACAGTAGTTTCAAATTATGATATACTTAGTTTTAGTGTATTCAATGGAATTTGTATGAGAGAAAGATGGAGATGATATAAGAATAGTGCAGAAATATCAGATGGGATACCAATATAATTATGTTTACTGGTCTGTCTTTCTAACCAATGATAGTACTGTATGGTAATTCGATACAGTGCTGCTCAGTCTGTCATTGCCTGCTAAAATGTTTGTTCCCATGCATGATAAATCATCCCATACTTGGTTTTAAAAATTGATTAACAAAGAGCCACCAGCTACTCATCCCTCTATAACCATGAGATCATACTTGGGTTGCATCTACTCCCATGGATATCAAATTGTAGCCCTTTTAAGTGAAGGATGGTTCTTATTGGTTATCCGTTGCTCTATCATTTTGTGTGGTGGCTTGAACATGGATTTTGCTGTGAGGAAACTCGTACAAGCTACCAATTCAAAAGTTATTATGCAAGTTTTGCATAATATTGGTAGGATGATGCACAGATAGGTTTTTACTCTTACATTTTGAGTTGGGAAGCTGTCAGCTGAATGTTGTAGAAGATATTAAGTGCGAGTCGTACTGTATAATGTGAGTAGGTTTCCTCGATTCCAACTTACATTGCTGGTCCAGGTCTCTGGGTCTAGTATTTTGTGACTAATGTTCTTCTGGACTTGTATTCAATATTTAGAATATTGTGATGCTATGATCTTTTTGCAGTTATTTAGTTGCAGTAGTGAAACTCTTTTGGTTATTTAAAAACAGTTGTATACCTCAGCAGTTTTGAATTTGCTTTGACAGCATTAGTTTCAGACTAGTTGTTTCATCATTATTTTTATTATTGCCTACATAATTGTTAAGAGAGAGAGAGAAATATTCAGAAAAAAGAATCAGAAGTGCCATTTCTTTTTCTGTAGCATAGCCAATGATTGCACTGATTGATAATGTTAAGTTTGCAGAAATAGTAAATCAAAATGTGGATGGAGTATTTATGTTACTGATCAATGAATTTAGATATTTATCATGAGAGAAAGAACATATACCACAAATTAATGTTAGTTCAATGTAGGTTTGAATAATTAATCAAAATATTTAAGAAAGTGAAATATTTTATAAAATTTTTAGGTGTTTAACATTGTAGTTTATAGTATCACCTTTCTTAATGCACCCTCAACCCTGTAGTTTAAGAACTTCCCCACTCCCGTAACTTTATAATATCTTGAATGCTAATGAGAGATTAGTTAGTGGTCTATGGTACAGTAGAGAAAGTTCATACCCAACTAAGTTTAACCCTTTCAGTATGACAGTTATCGTGTGTCACCCTCCAGAATAAGTGGGCAAAATTCACTCCAGTGGTTGCCATATTTGCTTTTGTATTATGTTGTATATTAGAAAACAGGCAGATATACCATATTATTATGTGTGCATAAGATAATGTTGAGATTGTATGTAATTTGCCCGAACACATGTATGAATAGGTTAACTGCCGTCCTTTCTATGATCTGGTTAAGATATACCCAATACACCCCATAGAAAGATTATGGAACACCAGATAGTAAAAGTATATCGTGACAATAGTGTCGGGATTTGTATGATTTGCCCTGAGTTGTTAAGTTGTGAATTAAAATTATATTTGTCTACTACACATGATTACCTTCACAGTATAGCAGAAGTATTTCATACTTGTACACATCCCAAAGCTGATTGAAGTCAACTGCTGCAACCCATAAGAAGAATTGATAAAGATTAACTTTGTGTGCTGAAAGGGTTAATTGTTCCCTTCCTTACCCTTGCCTCCAATACACCCCACCACCTTATCCTCTCAGCTTCTGCCTCACTACCCATAATGGTAGCGGCTTACGTGCAATTGTTAGTCTGGCCAGCACTTTGTAAGCATTGGGATGGTATTTTTTAATAGGTTCATGAATCACTGCTATTTTAATTTAGTTTTTTTTGTTCTTGATTGTAATTTAATACCATATGGTCACTGTTGGCCAACATTTTTATTATTTTCCAGTCTTCATGAATCAACCTGACCGCTACTTGGTAGTACTGTACTATAATTTTCATTCTCAAATGTACGGTTAATATTTGTAGCCCTTTACCTTCCTACTCCTGCAGATAAAAGTACTGTATTGTATTTTGCTAGTAATGTTTTACACAATAATGTCTTAGTTTACCATGTCAATATTTTTGCAAAAGTTACCATATGAACTCAGTGAAGTCATGCAGAATTTTTCTTGTAATGGGCTGTTTGTAAACCTTTTTTAAAACCTTTGTCTTCAGCCATATTTGTACTTGTACTCTAATATTCAAATAGGTTGTAAAGAGAAGGTAATATTTATGAAGGAGTATTAATTACTTGTGGCAGTTGTAAACAAGATAAACAAGAAATTGCTCAGCATTTTGGATAATTATTCATATGTGGTGGCAAGTTGATTTTGAGTAGGTGACTTTTACCATCCTTGTGTTTATGAGGGTAGCCTTAGTTACGATGTCAGCTAGCCATGTCATTTAGTGAGGTCAAATATACAGAAATGCCTCTGTAGCATATGAAATTTTTATGAGAACCTTGTCAGAATTTGCAGCTGGTACTTTAAAGGTTATGGGACAGATGGCACAAATGGGATTCCTGCTCTTAGGGTACCAGGTTTGAGTTCCGATAAGGTTGATATATTAATTTCACCCAGTTCAGTGTTTTGACAAGTCTTCTTGCAATGTTGTTTTTTTAGTATATTTATAGCAAATTAACATCAAGATATTTACTTGACAGCCCATACTTGTATGATGCATATGATGAGAGGAACAGCTTTCCTATGTGCAAGTGAGTATGTCACTGTACTGACCCGAAGTAATTTATGTTGTTTGGTGGATGTTTTCTTTGTCTGTCTCATCATCTTGGGTGAGCTGGTAGTCTGGCCTGAACTGTGCATATGCTGTCCATGTGCTTTGTGGGTCTTTAACTCGCTATTTTTGTAGTCTAGATGATTCCTTCATGCTCACTCATAAAGCATCATACAGTAGTCATAATGTAATAAGAACATTATTATTTCTCCCACCTTGAACTGGCTCATTATATATAGAATATCAGAGTTACATGTACTGTATGTGGGTACTACCACAACACATTGATGAAGAATAACCATCCCTGTCAGGACTGGAATTCAAACTTATGCCAGGTTGGCTATACGAGTGCTCACATGTTTACAGTGTGTTTACATTGCTTGTTCAGCCTGGCGGCTGGTATGACTTTGAGTTCTGGCTCTATCGGAAATGTTTATTCTTCTGATTTCCTTCATTTTTCTTTTCTTCTAAAATTCTCTCTATTTGGTGTATATGTTTAAAAGAGAAATATATCTAATTCTTTGGGGTTAAAGTTCATAATTACTGTATATTGATTCAATGTACAGTACAGTACTAGATTATTCTGAATTACTTTGCTATAATTGCTAATTTTTTAGGCAAGAGAGATGAGTTGACAGTGTACATAGTGTAATGGATGACAGTGATTTCCAGCTGGGAATGGCAAAGCACACCACATTACCAGACTTAATATATACTGTACCCTGTCTGACATTCCCTTTGATCAAATGTTTTACTAGACTCGCCTCTACACACAGACGCTTCAGAACTTAGTTATATCAGTCATTGGATGTCTACACTGGCTGCATTCCTAAATATGAAATTCTAAAGGAAATTTGGCTTTGTCTCAGATTAAGTCAAACACTGTAAATACCTCCAAGTGGATGGTAATTCAGATGTGAAGTCATTGTTAGCTTATCATTAAAACTTTGGTGGAAAATGAAGGGTCACCCTCCAAACATTCACTTGCCATGAAGTTGGAGTTTGATTAACAGCAGATGGTTTGAAATATTTCTGTTCCCTTGAGTTAATAAGCTGTTTCAGTTAATCCATAAACAACAGCTTAAGTCTTACAACTAACAACAGATGACCAAAATAGTCACAAGAAAACCCTCTCATCCAAGGGTGTTGATGAAAATTTTATGCCAGTTGCTTGTATTTCTGTGGCAGTTGGAACCAATATACTGTATAGTAACATTATGAATGGTCTCATACCTTTACTATAATTAGTGTGAGAAAAATTGATCAGCAGCCTTTTGTAGATACCCATTCACTACATTAAGATTTCCATTAGTTTTTAGGAGAATAGAGTACAGTAGCAGTAGGTTTTTATCTATAGGTTACATAATATGTACTACAGTTAGTATAGTATATGCACCGGAATCAAACACTGATCCTCATGGCAGTTGGATATTCGTCTTGATATTTGGCCCACGTTTTAATTTTATTATGTGGGATGTATAATGAAGAAATATCCGGTACAGTTATCAAGTGGGTGACCCCTACCTTGTTTAGTTTGGGTAACGAGTCCGTGTTAAATTTTGTGTTAATTGGGTGTACACTCTCTCGCCAGCCAAGAGTCCATGTATGACGCATATGCTGAGAGAGACAACATCCCACTTACCGCGTAAGTAATGTGGTGTGTGTGCTGCTGCATGTCCCGCCTTTGTGCTTCTCCCATCTCCCAGGAACACACTTTTGGGCCTCCCTGGTTCCCCTTCCCTCCTATGTTGTACACATTAGGTTTCCCCTTTCATTACGTAACAGACACTTGAGCCTCCATACTCCCTTTTGACTCAGGAAATGAGTTTTTGATTGTTTATTGACATCAGCTCCCAGTAATACTCAGATGTTTGTCCATATTCCAGTAACATGTTTGGGTTTTTCATCTCACAGTAACATACAAAATAAATTTTTCAATTCCCAGTAACACAAAATATTACTTACCATTTCTCAGTAACACACAACATAATCCCTTTCCTTCCCTTCCTTTTCCAATCCCTGCTTTAGCAAGTTAGCAAGCCTCCCCCAACTTTTTCCGATATTCCTTCAGCATAACCAGTTGGAGTGCTGTACAGTGAAGCCAACAACCCCTTGACTCCAGTCATTCAATCATATTGACAAAGCTGCAACTACAAGACTCTCCCAGGCAGTTTGAATATCCAGTCTCATTGTATCTGGGTTATTTCACTTTGCTGATAGGGTGTCAACATTCCTGTTAGTTTGGGTATAATGATAAATTAATAAAGTGTGTTAAAATGATCCATACAGCGGAAGCATCAGAGAAACAGTATGTGTTTTCAGAATGGAGTGAGTGTGCCGTGTGAATCAGTTTATTTTTGGTATTCTTAATATAATATGAATTATAATGAGTGAAATAATTTAAGCATATTTTAACCATTTATTCTGCATTACAAGTTACAGTAGATGCAAGTGTCTTTGACAGTTTCACAGTAGTTTAGAGGTTTTTGTATTTTGTATATGATGGCCTAAATTAGGATATGTGCCTGACTTTTTTTGTAACTGATGTTCTTCTCTTCAACTGTTTATAAAGTAAGGCGATGGAAAGGCGGGTCGTGCTGGTCAGGTGAATAAATGGCTTTTAATTTTGTTAAGCTTCCTCTGTACACCCATACAACTAGTCCTGCATATTGACCTAGGAGGGTTCACCTTAGTGGTGCAATGGGACCTAGATGTTGTCAGAAAATTGGAGGCTGCTGACTTCTCTAGACTACAACAAAACAGACCACTTACAAGTACAGTATATATGGAACTGTGTTTCTCTTGGAGACTTTGGAATAATCAATAGCCTCCACTTTGTCAACATTTTAGCCCTCTTCAGTATATCTGTTGGTGTGCTGGGAGTCATAATACATAAAAATTACACAGCATAGCAGATGGAGCATATTTATTTCCTTGAATTATTACAACAGTAGTTCATATACTGTAACTGTCAGGCTGTGCATTATATACTGTACTATATATATAGAACTGATTCATAGCACACCAGAAGATGAATGAATATATGGCTGCAAGTCAAACTACGTACAGTAAAGTGAAAATGTTGGACTAAGACTATGGGGGTTAGTTTAGCTCACCTGGGGCTCATTGCTCCCCTCACTTGCATCCCTTTTGTAGATGGCTTGGGGATGAAAGAATGCATCTGGTGCTTGCCGGATTTAGAGTCTTAATTCTGCTTGCCTCACACTTACCACTTTGCCTCACTCTGCATATGAAGCATTTAGAGGAAGCATGGTGTAGTTATAGAGCATATGTGAAAGAGAAAAAAAAAAAATGTTCTTACATCAGATAGAAGTTACCTCAAACGTAGTAAATATCTGGATTATGTCAGTTGATTCTAGAGGTATTATTATAAACTTGTGATAAATGGAGAATAGTCCAATTAATTGCTTTGAAGTGATCTTAAAGAGTATTATATTACAATCCTGATATACCAGTCTAATATTTAAGTACAGTACATTTCAAATACAAGTACAGTAAATTATAAATTTGTTTTTAAGTGATTGTAATAATTACTGATTTTCTTTTGTGTCTTAAACCTTGGTTAGTTTCCATGAGTTTCTCTTTAAAATTACAGATACAGTATTGCACATGTATGTTATTTCTGCAACTCATAAGCCAATAAAATTCCTCTTAAAGTTATTTCCACAAACACTTCCCACCTATACCTACACCCACACCAACATGAACTTCATCTTGAAATCACTGACAGAAAGGCAGACATAGGAACATTACATATATTTATGCCTTGCAAGTTTATCACATTTATATCTTTGCTCATTTTACAACTTTAGATTTCCACTGCACACACTTTGCAATAAACTTTTCCCTAAATTAAATTTGTCTATCTTGACTCATTTTCAGCAGAATTTCCCTTCGAACTCTTTCCTCAAATATATTATGTTACATGAATTCTCTCAAAATTCCCCCTTTAACTCTCATACACTTGGCTTGGCAGCTCATCACACCCTGGAGGGTACGATAAGAAGCAGCGACGTCGATCGAGGGACCATGAGGGGTACGTAGGGGCCAGCTACGCTTCAGACCCTCAGTATGGAGGGTCACGTGCCTCGCCCCCACGCAATGAGTTCATCAACAACACCGAGTAAGTTCAGAAGGGAAAAATTGGGCTCCATTCTCAGCTCTTTTAACTCAAACCTCTTTTTTTTATTTTTTCGTATGGAATAAAGAAATTGTGGTATTTATAGTATTTTCTCCAGCCTCTCGAGGGCCCAATATCTGTAGCCAAATTTTTCTTTCCCTTCTACAGTATACTGTACACTTTGGGTTTCTCCAGACATCCTGTACTTAACTTTCACTAGTTTAATGCAGTTACTGTACTTATATCATAGTCATATTTAAGATTGTTCTTTCCATGGCGAATGTATGATAACTTTTTTTATTATTTTCACTTATATTTGTATTCCAAGCAGAGTTCATAAACAGTTTAAGCTACATTATAAAATTGAGACTTGATAAAATCATATTGATGAAACACCACTAACATAACTGAGATTTGAACCTTTGACAGGCTACCCATTGCAACTATGCTGATAACAATTATGCCCTGTATAAGAAGAGTGTCTCTTAATGAGGTTTGAGTCTGGAGAGTTTTGAGAATGGCGAGGTAAACTAAATTTAGATTACCAGGTCCCAAACTCCCTTGTAATTAACTTATTTTCTCCCAACAATTTAGTGACTTCTGACACCATGAAACCCTCTCCGGTTAGTCCCTTGCTGATAGGTTTGAGGGGCTTTTATTGAACTCTCATTGATGTCAGGAAGCCACTAATACACAAACAAAAAAAGTTTATTTATACCTCTAGCTCCTTCTTCCATCCCATTCTGGTATGATTGGGTTTATTTTTTTTATTTTTTTTTTATTTCAAATGCAATATATAGCATTGAATTATTACAGCCAAAGTTAAAGTCTGCATTTTTGTTGTCTTTATATTTATTCTCACATTCATTTGCCCCTATGGGTTTTTGCATTGTTTGTTTTCTTTAGTTCAACCTGCAGCTCAGGCTTTGCATTTTACTTTTAGCTGCCTCCAAAGAGTTTATACTATTGAGCATTTGACAGGACATTGCAAATCAACATGCCTCATTACATTTTTCATTGGCCTAACTTTATGAAGGGCAGACACCACTGACAGGGCTGGAATTATTCTGTACTGTGAAGTAGAAATGTCACAGACTGGTAATTATGAATACTAGTGTGGTATCTGCATTAATAATCTGTGGAACCTTCACACTCGTCTTCATCATTACCTGATGGTCCATGACTTTTCATACGGTCTTTGTACCTATGCCAGGCAGAGCACTGTAAGCATCAGAGTACTGTCCTTAAGAAGGTAAGTCTCTGAAAATTTCTGTACTCAGCTTGGTGTGGATATGAAATTCACTCTGTCAGTGGTGTTTATGCTACATCTCTGTGTCTGGATGTAAATGTTTAATCAGGAGCACACCATCTTACTGTATTGCAGGGTACAAATACACAAAAATATCTCTGTAGCATACATCAAGTTCATACAGTAATGTCATCAGAATTTGAAACTAAATCTTTAGAAATAGGGGCCATATGCAAGAAAATTTATGGCTTGGCAATGACCATGATTATTACAATGGTTTCACATAAAGTCTAGGAAGTCATCGTATTGGTTATTGTCATCGCCTAGCCCATAATTTTTCCTGCAGACAGCCAACTGAATACCAGCTGAAACTATTGAGGGTCAGTGTGGAATGATTTCGGCTAGAATTCGTGTTAAAGTTCTGGATTCAAATTCTGTTCAGTTTACTATTACAAGTCATTGTATTTTGTACCATAATGTATTTATGTTGCACTCAGTACTGTTTTTCAAACTTCCTTATTACTGTACATATTTATTAAGCAAGTGTTGCACCCAGAAACCATATTCAGTAGATGTATTATCCCACAGAGAGTTGTGTTTTGACACAATCTTCAGCCTAACAGAGAACTCCAGTGGAGCACTTTTAGTCTCACTGCTTCATATGAAATTTAAATGTCCGTCTGTCACAGTGATAGATGTAAAACAAAGACAGTATTTGACCTTGGTATCTCTTGATTTTTCTACCATGGTATTGTTAGTCAAACTACCATACATCCAAATACTCCTTCAGTGCAAATGAAATAGCATGCGCATGAGGCCAAACTATAACAGACATCTTGCATCAGTCTGTAGCGAGACTTTAGTTGTTACTTGGCTTGATAATGTCTCTTGAATATGGTCATTTTTCTTTAGTTTTGTCCCCCTACTTTTTTTATTTACTTTTTACAAGCAAGCTGATGTTGAATGATGAAGTACATGATGATAATGATTAGCTTTAAAAACTCACCTCAAGCTATACCTACGGGAACACACAAATATATGGACAGGTAATGGTTTCTACAGATACACCTTGTTGTTGCACTAAAAAGGAATAGTCAGTGCTGAAATATGTTGTCATAAGTTAGAGCTTATACACATCACAGAAGTTATGGGCTTCTCTGTGTTGTCAATACAGTATTAATAGTACCGATATAATATCTTACTGGGTACTATCACTCTTCCAGTGATATGTACCATATCAAGCTTGTGAGAGTTCACTCTCCTTGGAATGTTTTATATTTCAAATTATATTTCTATATTTAATGTAGGTCTTTGCATCAATAATCCATTGTTATTTCAGAAAATAGTTAATCATCAGTTAGAGCTATGTAATATAGATCATTCTGAGGTAATGAATCAAAATCCTTATGTTAGATGATGAGATGTATTTAAAAAATCTAACATAGTCCGGGCATACGCATCCTGGAACGAGCCTACCTTACTAAAAGAAATTCCTTAAATCAGGAACATGGATTGTTTAATGTTTTTTTTTCTTAATCAATAATTTTCATTTACGAAAAATATAATGAACTGAATGAGAATATATTGTATTTCATGAATGAAAGAGGTAAATATAAGATATAGTCACATGATAATTAGTCCTTTGATACTGTAGTGAAATAGCTACAAATTTACTCATGCTTTTGGACTTGAGTACAGTACTGTATTGGCTCATACAGAAGCTATTATCTTGGTTAAGTACCCTGTGATTGTGTATGAGAATTGGTGGCTTCTGATTCCTCCTGACTGCCACGAAACACACTCCTTCCATATAAGTGGTGTTTCGTGGCAGTATTTGAAGGACTCGTTTACCTCCAATTTTCTGACTACATCACAGGGTCCCTTAATATTTCACCAGTTTCAGCCAGGTTTTCCTCTCTGTGGTGTTATCAACTTAGTCTTTGTTATACAACATTACATCTAGCACTGAATATTCTCATGAATAAACCAGAATGAGGCAAGAGTTCATGGACAAAATATATGAATTATTTTTCGTACCTGGCAGCAGTTTTTCCTTTAGATTTTAAACTTTAAATTATATTTAATTTATATATAGATACAGGCAACCATCATTACACAGTTATAATGCATTTCAGGAAAAATGATTGGAAAGTGAAGGATCAAAGAACAAACCCTCTCTAGAGCGAGCCTTAATATATTTTATATACTGAAGATTGACCTCTCCACTCAATTCCCTGGCATTCATAACCAAACTGTTTTTGTATATTTTCCATAAGCCTTCAAAATCCTTTTCCTTAGATAAGTAGTATTTATAGTCATAAGTTCTGTACTATATTGTAGTACAGAATTATACTTTAAATACAATAGTGTACAATATGCCATTTTTAATTAACTATGCATCTCAAAGAAAATGTACAGGTATATAAGGTATTTACGTAAATCATTTGTAATGTACAGTACATTTGTTTTTGGGTAACTGTTGAACATGCCATGTATACAGTACATGTACACAGTTTCTACTAAGTTTTATCACCATCTTAAATGTGTTTTTAATGGGCTTCTTGCCTTTAGCCCTGAGTTATACCTTAATTACCTGTATATCATCTTTGTGGATAAATGACAGATTTGAGAGTTAGATATCATATAATGAGGGTTACCTGTATCCTGCTTTAGAGTACAGTATTGCATTTTTTATAAATTCAGTGTAAAACAGTAAAGTTGAAGACAAAAACCTGATATCCTTGTCATGATAAATTTAACTCTGAATTGGATAAAAGCTAAGTTCTGTGGCTTTCACTTCTAAGAGTTCTTTGTTAAGACAGTACAAAATTGTATTTTCATGAAACAGAAAGCTGTGGATAAATGGACACTTCAGGGCATGAAATCAATACTGTTAATATCAATCAACAAATTATACTGAGTTCATTGATCACAACCCAAAGAGAGTAATGCTTTACAATCAAGGTGTATCCGTAAAAGTCATAAAATAAAGCAGGAGGAGGAAAAACGAAAGCAGCAGCAGCAGCAGCAGCAGTAGCAGTAGTAGTTGTGAATGTAGGTATGGTTGTGAGTTTGCCTATCCGTGTGTGCACACAGCTGGGCAGACTACCCCCCCAGCGGCGGCCCCCCTCGCTACACCAGTCAGCCCAGCCTCTCCCCGGAATACGAGAGACCTCCACCGTACTATTACCCCGGGCCAGGGTGAGTATTCTATTGCACTGATGCCTCCCCGTCAGTCCCTCTTGTTTGTCTGTCTGTCTGTCTGTCTGATTGTCTGTGTCTGGTTGGCTGTCTTTTCTGGTAGTTACTTTGTTTGTCATGTAGATGATTGTTGGTTGTTGTGTTCTTTGTTATGGTTATGGATTGGCAAATATTTCCTTAGTTACTTATGTTGTTATTAATTTTATATTTTTTTTCCTTTGGCTGCTTTATATTTTTTAAGTAGTACTCATGCTTTTCCAAAAGTGAATGATTCCCTAATAGGACTATGATTGATTGACTTGAATAATAAATGTTCCATTTTTTCCCAGTCTTCAGCAACACTCTTGGATAAACTGTTAAAGTATTTCATATTGGTAAATATTAAAGTTGGGAACCTCAGCACTTGCTTAAACTTTCCTCTTTAAGGATTTTATATGATGGCATAAAATTTGATTGACTTGGGGTGATTTACCCAAACCATTTTTCTCCTCTTTGTCCAAAGAAAATATGAAATTGTAGACTTATATATATTATGTATAGTCAGTTACTATATTAGTTTGTTACTATCTACAGTAGATTCATTACCACCTCTGTTCTTGCCAGATTCAATGCCTTAAAGCAGGATTACTTAAGATGCTGACTGAAAAAGAGTTTTGTTGTCAAATCATTTTGCAACATGGGCGACTCTGGGCTGGTGCCATATGCTACTGCCTTATGAAAATTACTTACACTTTTTCAGTAAGTAACAGAAGTCTCCATAATGTCCGAAGTCTCCAAGTGCTGAGTGTTTTCTCATTACACTCTTAATACCAAACCTAACCAAACCTACAGCATGGATAAGAAAAGAAAGAGGATATTGAAAGATAATTTGTCTCTAAAACATAAACTGATTAGTTAATTTTTAATTTATGACTATTAAAAATCCTGGGAAACTTCAGAATAACCTTTGAGAAAGTTAGATAAGGCTAGGAGTAAAATTAAACATGTACATGGAGATACTTGGAATATTCTCATAACCTACTAAGTAATGTGTTGTACATGGCTGTCCATTTAACATTTGGAGATTGGAGAACCAAGTAAACCTCAGTTACATTTAATTATAAAATGTATCTGCAACTTGTACTTTAGGGATATACTGTACCTGTATGCTATATTGATAGAAGTATATTATAGGATACTCAATATATGGTATGAATGACATGAGGAAACCATGTACAGTACAACTTTTAATATTTAATGGCTAATAGTGTTAGTTTCTCATATTACAAGACAGTACTATACAACCATTGTTCTTTACATCTTAGATGGTCGCACACATTACCCAAGTTTTGTTTCAAAATTGTACAAATAGTAACCTTTGTGGCAAGAGTTAATATTACCCATTATAGTATGGGTATTTATTTGGTGACAAGTTTATGCTGTATGTTGTTCACACTTAACAATTTTTTTCAGATCATATACCATTACAATCATATTTCAGTGTGCTGTGTCTGCTACCATAGTCAGTATTATAGTTTGGCTGATGGTCGTTTACACTGTACAGTATATACAATAATTGATATTTGTATACAGTAGTACACAGTATTTCAATACCCAAACATGGGTCTGAAACACAACACATACAACATAGCTACCAAAACCGTGAATGGATGATTTAAAGGAAAAAAACAACTTGCTCTAAGGGAACTCTTGAGTTACTTGTGAAACTGTAGGAATTAGAAGAAATCATTAGCCTTTAAATGACAAGTAGCAGCACAGGTCCCTTAACTTACTGAACACTTTAGTTCATATACAATACATAGGGAAAGTCATGGGCTAGGCAATGACAGGAACCAGCACAATGGCTCCTTTGAAAGTCTTTGGTTGTACTGGTCATTATCAATGCTTATTCCAGTGTTGGTCAATCAGCTTCTTTGCAAGAAAACCAGACTTAGTGTGTATAAGGACTCGGAAAGGCCACACGTCTTTAAAAAATGTAGAAGAGCGACTTGAACCATTACAGCTGAGGAGTCAGTGGGAAAAGTTTATTATAAACAATAGTGGACTGTTTTTTCTTCCATCCATCCATATTGAGTAAAATACTAGGATCCAAGAACTGCCATTTATTCCTATAAATAATCAGTGTTTTTAATTAAAAAATGCTGTAAATAAATGAAAGAGTACAATATCTGATGTAATGATGCACACATATATTTATTGGGTGAGCTGTACAAAAATTGCTTTGAGGGCGGATCTGGTCTGTAGGTCACTGGTTGGGTATTCCTGGCCTAGCACATCATTGTTTTTGCATAATTAATTCTGAGTCAAGTTGTTTAGACGAGCATCTTGTCTTATTATTACAATACTGTACCGTATTGTTTTAATCTGTTGACTTAATATAAAAAGAAAATGAATGAAGAGAAAATATTTGATATATCATAGATAGTAAAGTTGTCAGGATCCAAACTGGGTTACAAGTTAGTCACTCAATAAGGTATGAACCCAGAACTGCAGGTTGTACTGCACATAAAGCATTCACTGGAGAGTAAGTGGTTCACATATAGATCTTAGCTTGTTGTGGTTCAAAGTTCATATCATAGCTACAGAGGATTGGCTGTGTTAAATGTGTTGTGAGAAGTTGATCCTGATTTCTGCTTAGTATTTGATAGGACTCCTGTATAGGATGCAGTATTTTAAAATTTCATTTGAGCTGTAAATTTTTTCAGCCAGTAATAATAGTTCAAGTATGATCACTGTACTACCTCAATGGATTGTTGAAAAAAATATTCTACCAAAATAGACAGAGCTGGTAATAAAAAAGTTTTGTTGGCTCTGAGGATGTGATGAGTAAAAGAAAACAGTGTTGAATTCCCATATGCTTTCGGTAATTGTAGCTTAAGAACTATTATTTGTTAGACATACCTTCATAGTTCAGTGTTTTTCAGATTAATGCCCTTTCCTACTGGAACACCTAGTATGTGTGTGTATGATACTCAATATTTTTATAATTACTGTATCTGAATCACCAGCTTTTTCTTGAGTTTATTTTTTCAACAAGAATGATGTAGTCTCAAAGCAAAAACATGCAGAAATAATCACAGAGGCATACTAATGCCATATTAGTGCATACTCTACAGCCAAAGATACTGTATAGAGACCCCTAATGTGTGTAATGGCATGAAACTTTGGGTGAAATAACCCATTTTTAAGTCAAGAGCAACCAATGCATGAACATGTACAGTCTTGGCCTGGAAAAAGTATCCACCCACTCCCAGCCAACCCAGACATGTGGAACTATCGCTACCGTGGATACGAGGGGTGAAGCAGGGCAAGACTCATCAACCTGAGTCATATCAGATACTTGAGCCAACGAGAAGGTGGAGGGAAGACAGTGTTTTGCTGATTCAACTCAAGTTGATGAGTCTTGCCCTGCTTCATCCCTCGTATCACTGGTTGCAATGGTGCCACATGTCAAGGTTGGTTGGGAGTGGGTAGATACATACTCCAGGCCGAAACTGTACATGGCTTTCTTCTATACAGCACACATTTTTTTTGTGTTGACAGTCTGTATTTTCCATCCTGTAAAATATAAGAATTCATTGATTAGTTCCCTGTCTCAGTTGGATTGAGACAAGGATGTGTGATGTTCCCATGTGTACATAGATGGAGTGATGAAATAGGTGTAAGAAAGGTTACACAAATTGTCATAGATGAAAGTATTGGTTCACACGGTCACCAATTAATTTTTTCCGATAACTGAGGATGAACATTCCCAAGGTTTTTTAGTACTTTTTGGAATATTAGAACAGATAGAAATAAATGATGTCCACAAAAACCATAAAGAGACATCCTCATTTCCCCCAGAAGTTATAAAAGACATTAGAACTTTGGAGTAAAGGCTGTAGAGAAGCTGCTAATTTGGTATTTATGCTATCTGGTGTACACCCGGAAGTACTAATTTCTCCCCCCCTAATAGCCAAAGTCGCGGCCAGTGACGACCGGGCGATCGAACACACCACATCCAACTCCTCTACCCCGACCCCAGTGGTTCATTTGCTCGAAGTATTAGAAAAAGTGATGCATTGTAGAGGAGTTGGATGTGGTGTGTTCGATCGCCCGGTCATCACTGGTCGCGACTTTGGCTATTAAGGGGGGGAGGAATTAGTACTTCCGGGTGTACACTCGCGGTCAGAAATTGTGTCCCGATTCCCTGGCAAGATGAATCGCAAACAGCCTAGCTTTGAAGGTTCGAACAACGGTGCGTCTCCCTACAACACACAGTTGTTCGAATCATCAAAGCTCGGCTAGTGGCGATTCATTGTACCACGGGATCAGGACACAATTTCTGACCGCGAGTGTACATACAAATATGTAACGGTAACAGGTATTCTTAACTTCTGGTCGGACATGGTCTTAGTATTGATTTCATAAATTGGAGGGCCACCGAATTTCAAATTATGTCACCAAACAGATCCCCTATGAATAATATTGAGGTGATTTGTTTCCTGGAATAGTTTGGAGGAATCAGTAGTCCTCTAATTTACCAAAAATATTCTCCCCTTAAGCTTGGCAGGTCAGACAAGCACATAAGCTGTTTTGTTTATCTTAATGTATGACTTGACAGTTGGACACTATTATCAAAGTTGATTCTTCTTGTCAGGCTGTTTTCTTAATGTTGATTTACTGCAATTTCTGTGAAGCACCTGTACTCCTGTATTGTCTTCTTATATGCTTATCTTTCTCTGCAAATGATACTTCTCTGATATTACTAATCATGTAATTTTGTAGTATTTAGAAAGTAAACTTGTAGAATATAATCGGTATCTTCATATGATGTTGATGATTTTTAAAAGATTTTTTTTCTTGTAAAACTTTATAGAAAACTAACAAATTCTAATGGGAGGCTTTTAGTAACTAACCAATGCACAGTATTCAAAAAGCACTAATGATTGATTTCTGCACTAATAAGAAAATTTTGCCTTGCCAACACTGCTTCCTCGCAGGAGTCAGTCTCGTATATCACACATAATCTTGCTATAGGGATCAAACCAAGGCAGTTATCTGTCTTAGTTTTGAATTGCACATGAGACCTGAATTTCTGTAGCAAGGTGGCAATGCCATTGGGTGTTTCAGTCTTGTCAAATAACTTTAATACAAGTAATTTCATACATTGCACAAACACTTCTTCTGAGTAAACAGTGCACACACTTCTGAGTACAACACAGTACAGTACTATAAAATGTGAACATTACCAGCAGTTTACAAAGTTGAATATTTGTATGTACTACAGTATGTGCAAATTTTTGTTTGTATATATCTTACTAATGGAGATATTTGCTCTGTTAACACCTGAAACATCTATTGTCATTGATAATACACACAGGCTTAAAGGGCTAAGGGGCTGCTTATAGACATTCTGTCACTAAAAGCAAGATTCAAAGTGAAAATTGGTAGCCTAACCACCAAACCTGTGACCCATTACCAGAAGACGAAATTCTTTTAGACATTCTCAGAAGACGACTCAAATGTTATGAAAAAATTGCCATAAGATAAGCCTGTATGTATATTGTAAGTATCAGTCAAAAAATTGTTGAAAAGAAATAACACAAACAGAGCTGAGATTTGATCTCTGTCAAGATGAGCATTGTAAATGCATCTTATTACTGTAATTTTATATAGAGTACATGTATTGTACAAACTCAAAAAGATATCTGAGAATTTTTGGAATAAACAATCCTGCTACCTCTCATAGGGTAAGAGGTTATATGTATGTGAATTGCCATATGAAATAGATTATATAATTGGAAAACTTAATTAAAAGAGTAGTGTAAATGTAATATTATCCTGCAATCCAGGAATTCCTAGTGGGCTTTCATCAAGCTTTCCATTTGTGTCATCATTTTGTTTTGAAAAGGAATAATCAGATGTGTTTACAGTGTTCTACCTTCCATGGGTTTGAATCCCAGCTTTGTCAGTGGTGTTTCTAGGTCAACAATGTATAAGCTTTGAATGGCATGACAAAAAGAGCTGATTCCTGGGATGTTAGAGTGAAGTAGCCGGGTGTGTGATATTCTTGGTGAGCCGAGTGTTGAGGTGGGGCGGATGTATTGGATATTGCAGGCCACAGCACTACTATGGGGGCCCCCCCTCTGGGCCAGGGCCAGCTGCTGGAGGGATGCAGGTTCACCCACCCCCTCCAGGAAATCCCCCACAGGGCCCCACAAACTTCATCCATGGCCCCGCCCCTTGGAACCCTCAGCAGCAGCGCACCATCAATCTTGGCGGCTGGAAGATCTCCCCGGCTTACTCTCGCAACGAATATGATGCATAGTGGCCCAGCCGCACGCTCTCGCTCATGCTGTACGACCTCTCCTCTCCTCTCCTCTCCTCTCTACATTCTAGCTCCCTCTCATATGGCTCATAGCTGCTATGTAGATATTTCTGTGATGATGATGATGATGATGATATTAAATTCTGTATCATATATTCACCGAATACTGTAAGATTGGGTTTAATGCTTATTTCTAAATTAATTTATTTAACATGATCTAATAGCACACGCTTTGTATATTAATTTTTTGCATGGATTAGTACCCTGCTTGTCCTCATTACTAATGCCTAGTAGTCAAGTAGATAAAACTTTGTATGCTTTTGTATGTATGTGTGTGTACCGTACTAGTCAAAATGGGCTCAACCCTCAATGGCTCTTGATAAGTGCAGTCATATGCAAGAGTTTACTGGCACTCCCTCCAGTTATTATACTTGTACCATATTATATATCTTTATCAAAACCCCTCATCCCACTCATCTGTGGTGCCATAACCTAACTAGGAAATTGTTATTATGTAGTCTCTATTCTAAGATCTACAGTGGCCATAGAACAGTGAGAAAGGTCATTATATGACCAAGATTAGTGCTGCTAGGGAGTGTCAGCAAAGTTTTACTGGTGACTGTTCATAAATAAGTGTGTGTGGCGCCTCATGGCGTATCATCCGACCCAAACTGACCTCATGACTCAGTGACTCATGACTTGTTTGGTTGACCATCAGAGCCTCCGTGACTCCACTGACCTACTGCACGAAGCGACTCAGGCCAGACAGGTAACTCTTACAATTTACTTTTCTTTAGCTGACTATAAATGTCCACAGGCGAGACCATAAAAGGTTACCGGGAATGAAGCTTTCCACTCAATAGTAAGGCGCCATAAATCTGTGAATCAGATATGACCTATTGCTATCAGATGTGGACATTTATTGTTCACTACTGAAAAAGTTGCTAGAGCTCTAGTTATTGTCTTGACTCATGGCAGGTAACTCATTCCTTTGGTATTATTAAAGCAGAAGGAAAGATGAAATTGAAGCACTTTCCTTTGACAATTCTACAGCTGCCTCAAGGAGTTCCTATACATTCCTAAGCTGTAGCATGTCCAAAATGGGTTTGTTGCAGCAGTACTGATAAATTTTAATGGATGAACCAAATTCAGTTTGAAAGAACAAGTTTGTTACGATCGTTCATCCGTTTAGTTTTTTAGAGGTATTTACCATACAAGTATGTGTTAACCTTCCATTACTTGCTGATGGCTTCCTCCAGTAAACAACTTTGAAGTGAGTTTTACGGCCATATGCCCTTACTGTCACCACATTATCTCGTATAACGTACACCAATGCATCATTACGGAGACATTTTCACATCAAGCAGATAAGGGATAGTAGGAACTTTTTGGAATAATGACCATAAATGATTGTTAATGTATAAATACCAGTAACTCTAAACTAAGAAAGGTGCAGTATTTTTTAAAACTGCTGTGCCTTCCTTGATACGGAAGGGTAAGATGATGGCAGTGAATAAGAGGCCAATGATTAATCCAAACTGCCATAAATCAGACCACCAAAGTAGAGAGAGGTGGTGGTCTGTTTCAAGGCCCAGCTTGTTAGAAATAGTCACCTCTATTCCACTCAGTGCATCTTATCCCCCTTATCAGTAGAACCATAATTGTTGTTGACCTGACAGGTAACTTTAAACTGTTGCTGTGTGCCAATAGTATATACACCCTCACTGTGTATGACTTATGTTATCCCTTCCCCTATAGTTCGTCAGCAAGACAGATTGTTTAGTTACTAGCTTCGTTTATTTCCTCACAAAAAGTTAATGTTTTGATCAACCTCTCCTTACAATGCTAATGATATAAAGTTGGTTAATAAGATTATCAGCTTGATGCTTGTAACGACTTAATGATTAATGTAGTGGGTTTTGCAGAACTACGTAGTGAGCTTGTCATAAACCAAGGGTCAGAGATATATTGATTTATAATATAATGTTCAAAATGTAGCATTGTGACAATTCAAATTAATGACATAATACTTCAAATGCTTAAGTTTTGCTTCTGTTTCATTTAGGTTCATGTGAAATGGAAATTCTTATTGCCATAAGAGTATTATGGTCTACAAATTGTTGTCAATATATTATTGAGTGTAACAGGACTCAGTCGCAAGTGACCATCTGAACATTTTAGGCGATTCAATCATAAATTCTATCCTTGGATTATGGTAAATATACAGTTCCATGCATTTTAAGCTTAATTTTAATGCTTTAAGAAGTCTCTTAAAAGACTAGTTATTAATAATTCATGAAACTGTCTTATAATACATATAGTATTCTTTATCATACTACAAATGTTGCATTGATAGAACAAAACCTCCCCAATTGAATAAAAGAGTTCTACTAATGTGCACCATAAGTTAGATGACTACTGTGGTTCTGGTGATTAATTACCCTTGCTTCTGCAGTATCATTAGGAATATAAATAAATTTTCCTCACTTATGATCAGTGCTATTTACACTTTTCAAGATGACCAGAGCTTGACAGGTGAACTAAGTGTGTGTGTGTGTTGTGTTGCAGTGATGCGTAGAGTAGCTGGGAACAAAACAGGAGCTGAGTAACTTACCAAAGTCCATCACTGTTTGGCATGGGACGACACACTAGACACCTCCCCTGCCGTGCCACACCACCACACCACCACCACCACACCACCACCACCACCACCACCTCCACCTCCACCTCCACCTCCACCTCCACCACCACTTCCACCACCACCACCACCTCCACGCTCCCACCATGCCACCACCCTTAACCCTCATTTTGTTGAGACTTACTGGTGTTGGGAAGCTGTGTACTCACTCTTCCAAAAAGTATCTCGGCACATTTCACACATAACAGTCTTGACACTTAAACTGTGTCGGTCATTTTGGATTCCTGAGTCCCATCCTGTGCGATACTTTAAGGAACATATGTTCACTTGATTGAAGTGTTATGAGAGAAGGAGGAGGAACATTCCATTCTCTTTAATGTTTACAAGGTTTTTCTGTGTTGTTTATTTAGCAGGTGGGAGAGAGCAAAAGAGAGAGAGAGAGAGAGAGAGAGAGAGAGAGAGAGAGAGAGAGAGAGAGACTGCTCTTAGTTACAAAAACTACTATTTATTGTAACATGATATCTCATTTTGGTGATATTGGTTATTGTTCATAGTTGTAAGTGTAATAAGCAAGTAGCTGGACTTATAATCGAAGAATTTCATACCTGTTAATAAGCTGTGAATAACTGTACTCAAACTGCCAATTTCTGTCTGTTTGTTAAATGTTCGTAGATTTTCAATGCTTCTCTTTAGCTGCACATAGAAATGAACTTGAGAAAATAGTGGAGAATAGTTATTAGCTGTATAGGAAGGACAGTGAACTTATGGACCTCAGTGACTGAACAGTGCTATCGTGCGATTGAAACTGGACAATAAATACCACGGAAGTACTATAAGTGCTGCAGATATTCACACCAAAATTACTGTGGTTCTGCCATTGTGCTTGGTGAAGATATTACTTGTATCTCATGTTCTTAGGAAGGAAAAAAAGAGTCCTTGATGTTAGTTGGCCAGTCAGTGGCTTTGTAATATGTGGTCTTGAGCCTTTTCTTCATAATGTTACTGTACCTCCTTTAGGCCAGAGTCTCGGATGATTAAGCAAGCTCACCTCCTCTCTCACACTCTGTGGTCAGTCAGATACAGTATTGTGTAACTGAGGTAAGAATAATTCTTTGTTGAATACAATATATTGTGTTTGTGTTGAAAAAAGTAATAAATACAGAGAAGCAATAGAGTACATTAATTTTGAAACTTTCATTACCATATATTTACTTTTCTTAGCTTCATTGGCATTCTTTCCGAAATATTATATTCTATGACTGCCTCTTCCATCTGAAATCTAATATTTCATATTGACCTCTGTTATCAGGCATAGAAATGTAATAACAGTATTGTTGTCTTAACATGGTCATTAAAGTTTACTGCATGTTACTCTTGTACTGTAATTGAAAATGCATTTAAAATGCAGTACTGTACTGTGAACTTGTGAAGCAAATATTTGGTTTCTCCATGTGGAATTCATTTTACATGATTGTCAGCTCAGCAGAGATAGATTTAGGTCTGTAGGTACACTGAAACTGAAACCAGAGCAAATCCAGCATATCCCCATGAGCCTCTTTCCCATTCATATTTCTTACAGTGCACTACAAGGAGATCTTTAGAACCTTACCTTTATAAATATTCTTGTTTATGCATAATTAGCTTTCAGGATAAATGTCAGGACCCTTCTAGGTTATGGTCTTGAAAAAATATTAAAATTAAACCATTGTTGTCATGCAATATATTGTATTTAGTTGAGCACAGAGTGAGAAAAATTGGTTGAGTATGTTTATATTTCATGTCCCTGAGCTAGGATGTTCCTTGTGTCCACATGGAAGGAGTTGCTAGACTGGAAGCTAATGCTGCAAATGGGCTGGTAACAGTTTACATTTAATGTTACAATGTCTAGACTAACAGAAAATTATGCTAAATTCCATAGCTAAGGAACTGTGAAATAGTCATCCATACTATTGGTTTACTTTATTGGTATCAAGAAGATTTTGTTCTTTATTGTCTAGTGTTATAGCCAATAGTCTTGCATAAGTAGGTAAGTTTGTCTGCTTGAGACTCCTTCCAAGGTGGACATAAAATTGTGCTTATTAAAAAGTTTGGGAAGAAGTTTGTGATAAAATCAGCAGTTTTTTTTTTTTTTCTTTAATTATTTGTATTACTTCCTTCAGTGAGAAATGAAGGATAACACACAGTATCTGTGAGATTGTTACTGATGGTCTTGTCACAACCACTTTTAGTGATTGTCTCCACTGTTGAGTAATTACTATAAATATATACATACATAAATAAATATATATATATACAGTATATCATGACCACAAGTGTAAAATGCTACTTTGTATTGAATATACATCATTTAGCTAGTTTAGTTGATATTTGATAATATTTGTATCTTAGGCACATAGTCAAACCCTCCAGGTAGTTGTGCCCACCTTGTCTCAGGGCCACATTGTCTGTCTTGGTGCCCAGCCACATTCTGACTGGCTAGGTGTGGAGGCAGAATGTATTTGCCACTGAGCCTTGAGTGGTGCATCAAGATTTCTTGTTTAGCTCAGGCCAAGAACCTCAGCCCTCCCCTCTCCCCCTCCCCAAGTAATAGACTTAACATACTTTATTGTCCCCACCGACCCGAGACACAACTGCTCACTCTGGGATCTGGCTGGTCTTTGTTTATGTTGGTGGGCCTAGTGTGAACCAGGTAGTATTCTCCCACAGGACTGGGTTGTCTTATTATTGAATGTAGTATATATTTCATGGGCTACCTGCCAGAAATGACAAATCACCACAAGATATGGAATGTCATTTAGTATCAGAAATTGCAACCAATGGCTTGGATATTTTGCCTGTGACCTCAGTGAAGATTTTCATGGAGATTGGAATGCCTAGAAGTGGCTTGTCAACGTCGGGTGGTGTTAAGGGACCTTGAGTATAACCGAACTGTTTCAGGGATGAGAAACATTATTTCTTGCAGTTTATTCATTTTTACAGGTGGCAGTTGTCTCAATATTCACAAATTTAACTTTACAATACATTAACTATAAAAAGCAGATCTCTCGACAGTGTTACACTTTTGGCTGTAAGTTATTAAAGTTTTAGATTTTGTATTTACTACAACCACCAAGTAGTTTCTCAAAGTAAAGACATTTCTGTAAAGTAACTTGGTATATTTGGCCATTTCTGAGTTTCACACCTTTATTTTTGCTACTTAACGTTGCATGAGTGTATTCATCTGCTGGGAAGGATGGAGACTGGTCCTTATCAATTACTGGTGAAGCTTTATTTTTTAGCATAGCATATGAAAGAAAACTACTGTACACAGTTACAGTATGGAAACATGCTTAATAAATACCATTTTCCTGTGTAACAGTGGATGAATCTATTATATGCACAAGTTAAAATATCCTAAGTGAAGATGTGGGACGAGGAATTTGGCTGTTTGTGATAATACTTACTGCAGTGTGCAAGAACAGTTTATTTTATAAGTCTGTACAGTACAGGACATAACTACTGTATATATCTTTCTCTCACACACTTCAGGATAGATGCACAACAGACAGATACCCAGTAAAATGTTTGTATTCAGCTTTGTTGATTTCATTTATTATATTTGATTACAGTATGCTATGTAATTTTGACAATTGTTGAACCAACATGTGTCTCATATGTAAGTTATTGTTTGAAGTTTTGTCTAAGTGTTTAGTCTACAGTAAGTTTGCATTACACCCTATGAAAACCTGAAGGCACCTGGAGATTGTGTGACAATGCCAGGAGTGCTGTCACTCACTCATCACCTCGGTCAATGCTGCTTACAATCGCTCTGAATGTATGTGAAATCTATAACCCAAGTAGCTCTTTAAATGCCATATGAATATATTTGCTCATTAAGTTAACTATTTATGTAGAATAACTAGTGTTTGATATTGTTTTAGATTTTTTATCTGAAATTCACTGATAATAATAAATCTAGCCAATATCCTACTGAAGGAAACTGTAGACTTGTTAAGAAATTAACCTTCAGGAAGAAGTTGACCAGTGTTTGGATATATTTCTAACATTCAGTGCAATAGGTCGTTTAAATCTGTGTCTTTTAGGAGCTGATTATAGTCCAATGCCAAAATATTGCAAATGAAATATCCTGAAATTAATCTATTCATTGTTTTCAAGAGTTGGTGGATGTGTAAATATATATACACAGGGCAGCTCTTACTTAAGGTTTCCAGTGACACTTGGCTGGCAGTGTACCATGTGTGAGAGTGGATGTGAAGGTGTAAGTATGTTAATGTTAGTTAGATTAGTAGTGGTGTTAGGCCGTGAAGGTATGATGCTTATTTGTTAGTATGAGTGTAAGTTTATGAGGATGGTGATTGGGCAGGTAGGGTACAAGGGGACCTTAAGTATATGCACCCCTGTATATAAATATAAATATAAATATATATATAGTGTCAGAATGAGCGTTGGTCTAATGACACTGTAACAAGTACCAATGTCCCGTGTGATTTTTATATTATTCTACAGTTTTCCTTGTCAGATCTGAATAATACAAGAATCATTTTATAGAAAAAACATTTGAGTATTATTTTCCTGTACAGTATTGTATTGTATAATTATAATTAGGGAATGGAACTGGAATTCTGCTTAAGTTTATATTGATTTCTCTCTGAGCCTTCAGAGATCTGATAAAAGTCTCCTTGGAGCTACAAAGTAAGTAAGGAAGTATTCCAGTATGCAGTCTCTCCTATACTGTACTTCCCTTCAGATATCTGTTTGATGTCTTGTGTATGCAGCCCTGTCAAATCCTTTTGTGGGTCATGTCACGTTATTTTTTACGAAGTCCTCCACTTACTTGACCTCCTACATGGAGCTGATGTTAAGCACATCTGGATCATTTATTTTTTTCTGTCTATCATGGCGACTTTTGTCTCCTTTATATATCTGTTTTTTATTTTCTTAATGCCATTGGCCTTCCTGGGCTTTGTACTAGTTCTTATTGAATAAATCATGCCATAGGGCCTGTTTGGCCTTCTGACCTGGAACCTCCCCTTAATCTTTTTCCTGCTTAATTTCTTTTTACCATTCCCATGCTAGTCTTGGTGCCAAATAATCCCTCATAGCATGGTGCTAGGAAGGACTGCATGCTACAAAGAGCACTGAGCTAGTCTGTGGATATGATGAAGATGCGACAGGAATATATATTAAGACCTGTATGGGCAAGGAAAAGTATAAACAGCTCTGCTAGAAATATGGCAACAGGCTTCTTATAAGGCCCCATCCATATGATCGAGCAGTGCCTGGCGGTCAAACTGTTATCAAAACCCTTTCCAATACACGTTTGGTAGGTGGGTGGTAGTCAGGCACAATATTGTGAAACCTGTTGGGAATTGCTCCATCTGGTAACACTGATAAAGAAGCGAGAGATAATTTCAGCGGGTAGTGTCCGCCGGACTCGACCTAATCGTGTGAACAGGGCTAAACCGGTCGACAGAAGTCTTGGAGCCATCTGTATACACCGATTGATATTAGGCGCCGCAACAGCAAGGTCATATAACGCCAGAAAAAAAGGTGATAGAGAGGTGAGACAGCAAGCAAGAAGAAAAGAGGGACAGTTGAAGAACTAAAAGCTAGTGGCTGGGGCCGAAGGGGCCCACATCACTAATGCAGCCAATACCCCCCTACGGGGTAAACTACCAGGATAAACTTCCTGTATACACGAGACAATTGAGAATTGACAAAGGAGATGGCTAGTGAAACGAACTACAGTAGTATGCTGAGAAAAACCCACTTTTTCTCAGCATGCTGCTCTTCACGTCATTGTGAATTACCACTCCAGCTGGCAGAACTACAGTAGTACTTGTGAAAGGGAAGAGGTTTTGAACAAAGCTTTGGGTAGAGCATTGCAAACCGTGAGGTGTGGAAGGAGGCAGAGCACTACCCTGCCTGGTTGGCTACCACCAGCTCGTCAGGGAAGGGGACTGCATTTTATAACCCTTCCAGCCATGTCATAGTCAAACCCCCGTCGTGTTCCAACTACAGACTCTCTCCCTCTCATCACCAGCCTCCTTACCCAATGGTGTCGGGCTAAGTGGTCGTTTGCCACGACAAACAAACTAAGATCTACTAAATTTTCCATTATCCCCTGGCAATTCCTTTCTTACTGTATCAGACAATGGGAATTAACCTTGGCCCACCTGCTACTTGGGCACACTAGAGTCACCAAGTTCAGGTCTCGGTCCAACATCTCCAAATTGATTGCACCCTTGTTTCAAGCCACTTGACGGCTGGTTCTAGCCTACCATTCCTTATATAAATTACTTTCCTTTGCCAGCCGCACACTTTGACAGACAGACCTCCTTACTGAGCCCCTTTCATTCTCCCTCCCATGTATCTTGCATTTCTTGTCCATTACATGCCTCTTACCCCATAATAACCCACTTTATAGTTTGACCCTCCCGTTTCCCTCTTATCATCCTCATACTCGCCCTCACACCAGAAACTCCTGGGCATGGTGCTGGTTCCCATTGTAATGAAATATAATATCCCATTTGGCCATATCATGGTCAAGCCATCATGCCTCCCAGGTCTTAAAATGCTGCATTATATATTTTTCTCCAGCATAGTACAGTCGATAATCCAATGCATTGTGGGAGGTAACTTCATAATTATGATATAGTTTACTTCGAATGAGTATAATCATCATCAGGCGTTAGTTTACCAATAACATTACACAATTGTCAGTGAAATGTAAAACCACACTGGTTGGGGGGCGGGTGTTATGTTTTCTGAGTCTCCTCGTCTCCCACATTAACATTAATTCCTTTTCATACTTTCCAGGTCTTCTGGACTATGGCAGTCTTCTTTCAACCTTAAGCCAATAATATTAATCCTTTCCTAAATTCACGTAAAAGATTAGACCTATAGAGTAATATCTTTTATGCATGCCAGTAATACATTTGCCGCAAGAGAAATAGGCTACAATACATTCTCTTCTAGGGGAAGAAGAATCCTACACGATGTTGATTTTTAGTGTGTGTCTGTCTGTATGCGTATACAGTAGGATACGTACAGAAAACTTGCACTGCCTCGGGTCACTTTCCATTTTGTTTGTTGCATCTGGACCACGTGTTACAGGATTATATCACCTGCTGCTGACCAGACTACCTTTCTCTCTGTGTGTGTGTAGTAGTAGTAGTAGCAACATTTTTTTTTATAGACTATGGAATCGGGTTGCTGTTGTTGCCCCTCGCCTAATTAGCTTATAATTGAAGTTTGTCATTGCTATCAGACAGGATGCATGGTGAGGGGTAGGCCTACCCACCTATACTGTAATCCAAGTAAGAGCAATGTGTCCAAGTTTGGGTGGAATTCAAATCAAAGCCTTAATTTGTGGTTGTCTGGCCATGGCTTAACTCTCGTACTGCCAGTGGTTTTTCCTTCATTAGATTAAGCCACGTGGATTTAGTAATGATTCAAATTAAGTCAAACAAGATGGAAAAGGCTTAGTACAGATATTATCATCTCTCAATGCATGTCCCATTTTCTCTTTGACATAATGAAAGTTATAGTCAGCACATAATACAAACAAATACAAAGGATCTACAAACAGCAACAGACCTAGTGCTCCTTGCGAGGCTGTTTGGTTTTTACTAAGCTACAGTAGGCATATCTAGTATACGAGGGTGAGGGAAAGTATAGGGAGGTGATTATGAAGTAGGGTAGAGATATACTGTATCTGTTTCATATCACAATTTGAAGGAGAGTTAAGACGTAAGAAAACACGCGATTGATGATAAAAAGTATAAGACCATATAATATCCCGCGTCTGGCCGAGGTTGACGTGAGCAGACTGAGAACTGACCCACTTCTGTCAGTCCAGTAAAAAATGTAACAATTGTGTGAGTACAAACACAAAAGAGAGAGTTGGAGCTGGAAGAGGTAGCGGTCTTCCAAATTAACTAAGCCCTTCGTATATAGTTTTCTACTGTAAATGTCGATGAACTTATAGTATGTCTGGGTCTGTAGGACGTTAGTGCCGCCGTCTACTCTTTGAATGCGACTCTTGGACATTGATTGATTAACAGCAGTCACTCTCATCTTCTGTGTTAAGAGGGCAATACACTTTTGGCACATTAGAGGCCCTTGATTCCTCCAAAGTATGCTAGGAAACAGAATCATACTAACAAAAATAATGGTAGCCTGTTACTTGGAATAGTTTGGAGGAGTCAGTTGCTACATATTTACAAACAATGTACTATCCCCTTAACAACTGTAGTATCTGAATCACGTGAATTACCTTGACGGATCGACAGACTTTAGGCCTATTACATACTGTAGCCTACTTGACTGGTCAGAGAACGCCAACTTCAGCTATAAGATCATATGGCTGACTTACCTGCTGACGTTGACTCCTGTACTGTACAGCCACAATCAAATAACCACCAACACTTTCCTTGCATCGTGCAAGTAAATCAGGCAGTATCATATCAAAATATAGGTCTAATCATACAACACCTTATGTCAACTCAACCCCCTCAATTATTATTATGAGGTGCTGCAAAATCATACATGTGTTGTTCTTTATTACCAAGATATTTACTACGATGGAAGGAAAGTGTTGGTGGATATTTGATTGTGGCTGTACATGCACAAGATTATTATGTTGACACAAGAAAAGGACAGTAGCAATGACTCTGAATGCATGACTGAAGCTAGGTATCTATTGGAAGGTATCCCATAAAGGGGTAGCCTACTGCTTGCGGTGATGTGGGCAGTACGTCTTTAAGTAAGGGTTTGGGTGCCCCCTTGGATCCGAGTCACTCCCTCTCCTCTCTTCATCGGTTCCGCCTTTCTTTCTATTTCCTTCGTGCTTACTGTTCCTCCTCTCTATCTCCTCCCTCGTTTTATATTTTCTTCCAAGCCTAGCGAGGTATTGTTTCTCCCTTTTCTCATTCTCTAGAGTCCACTGGATGCAGAAAGACAACAAATACTTAGGTTTGAATTACTAGCGAATTTCTGCATTTTTTCTCTTGTAACACATTAGCATAACTGTTTACAGAATGAAATTAATTAAGATAAACATAGTGGTATAATAAGTACAGTAACTTTTCTGTATAATCAAAGAGAGGTGCTCAATCAGCGTGTCATAGCGAGGCCACCGAAATATACGGTGGCCTCGGTCATAGGCTATTGCTTGTAACCTTATTGAATAGCTTGAATTTAATCCCAGGAGTGGCTAAAGAAGAACAGATGTGATAAGAAGGAATGGAAGGGGAGAGTTTTGAATATGGAGTTTAGGCTATACTGACCACAATGAAAAGAAATTAAAGATTAAGGAAGTGGACTTACAGAGATCATACTAAACGTCGAACAACTAGCCTAACAGATGAACAGTTCATTAAGATATCAAATTGTCAACCTTACTGAGACGGAAGCAAAATTCGGGGCAGAACGAGATACCGATAATAAAGATATGAAACAGGAAAGTTAAATTGGCTGAAATGGGCTGAGAAACCTAAACTGACAACAGAGATACAAGAGAAAGTGTTAGGAAGACCCTTTATTCTTCCTGTACTGGCTGAAATGTTGATGATGCTGATGTAGGGTATGTCTTTACAACAAGAAACTTTTCAATCAATTCAATTCATTGAGTGTATATGCTATCAGATAATATATATATAAAGTCTCCGGCTCACATGCAGGTACAGATTTTAAAAGAAACTATTCGGCACCACATTTAATTATTATGTTCATGTACTTTTCGCAAGGATCACTGTTAGGGACCGAGTAAATACTGTACATGGTTCAAAATGCCTCGTGTGGTCTGGCATAATGTATCGTGTTGTAAGGATGCCAATTTATACATTTTCTAATAATCTGTATACTGTAGCTTGACTTTACCCTGATCCTTGCTGAGTTAAGACATTATGAAAAGTTTATGATTATACACACGTTAATTGTAGAAAATATTAGAGTAACAGCTAGGTGCAGGCTACTTGGGTCAGGTGTGATGATGGTGAAAATCAGTGATATACCCAGAGTTAATTTACGATAATGTACACGAATTATTGATATCTTCTGCTATTTAATTAAAGGGAAAGACATAATCTGGTTGTCAACACGCATACAAGAAAGGAGCGACAAACATTAAAGCGGAAATTGATATAGCAGTAGTAGGCCCTGAGCATTTACAACAGGAAGAAGTTGCATTTCCCCCTCCACTGACGACGCACATAATAGCCTATAAATAGCACCTCTTCCAAGTTCTCCCTAAGCCATCTTATGTTCGTAACGTTCAGTGAAGATTCATTTACGTAATATGTACTGTATATTACGAAAGTCTTACAGTAGTTTGATTGGTTTTCAATGTCTTATGATCTACACGTTCGACAAAGACAGATGAGTGTGTAAATATATATATGAGGAAATAAAATTGAATTATAATTAATTTAATGACACGTGTGAGATAAAGAATCAGGTATCTCATCAGTTAATAAAAAAAAAAAAAAAAAAAAAATTCTTGTCCCCACAAGTGACAGGTAACCGTACGCTAATTAAGACGAGACATTCACGTGAAAACAAACACAGTTATAGGTAAGCGATGTCCTTGAAATGAAGAGGAAGCCAAGCTAAATGTTTGTTTACTTCTGCCAGCCCTGAGGGAGCCACTGTGACTCTGCACGCACCCACCCCCAGCCTTATTGACTCCAGTAGCTACTCCTCACAGGGGGAGGGGGGGGGGGGTTGGGAAAGGTTTTGGCGCCCCTTCGGCTTGAGCCACTCCTTGTCAATTCTTCAAATGTCTTTCCTTTCTTTTTGTTTCCTTTGTGTTTGCTGACCCACCTCTCTATCACATTCTTCTACGTCCTACAGAGTCTTCCAGGCCAAGGGTGGTTTTATTTCATCCTTAAAAATTAAATCAATCCAGTAGCTACTAAGAGAGAGAGAGAGAGAGAGAGAGAGAGAGAGAGAGAGAGATAAATGGTCCTTTCGGCTTTCAGGTGTATACAAATTGAAGGGTTACGTATATATTTCTTTTAGCTATGCCAGGTAACAGACTACCTCAGTATTCGATAAGGGGAATTTGTGTTTGTAGCATAGTCTGGAGGAGCCAGTGTCCCTCAAATTTGACCATAATAAGAGATTACATTACCTCCTAAAGAGTAAGAATATATGCATGGTTTCCAATACCCCTCAGGATGCAATGGGGTGTCCAGCCTGAATGTCCTTTCCTCGTCAAGACATTTGGGTTTACGTTTGATGTACTGGAATAATAACTTATGCTATATTAATTAGAATATGTTTGGAACAGTATTAGTAGATTAGATGGATATACAAGGGCGATGTGTATTTGGGCTATATTCGCCGCTAAACCCCAGAAATAATAAATTAATACACGGCTCATTTTTAGTGTCTTACATAGGTTGGTGTTTGTATACTTTTCTTAGTCTGGTTAGTCCAATAATGGGTCATGTAGCATAAGTAAGAATACCAAGTACCCAATCCAGCCACTCTATCCTATAAATATGATCTTATTTGGTATCATACAATGCCGATAAGACTTACTGTAGGTATTCGGTCGGGCCCTTTCACTACCTCTGAAAAAAAAAAAAAAAAATGCTGCAAATCAGTTCTGCATAATTTTTTTCTTTCTTCTGTACACGAGGAATCGAAGTCCTATAATATATGAACAATGCAACACTACATTATTATGCTCAGGTATATCCCCAAATGGTATATGATTACTCTAACACTGTTCCGTCTTTACCTCGCAGTGAAGATCAATATGTTTGTGTACTTATGAGCGACACATATTTGCCTTGCCGTCAAGAAGAAAAGAAAAAAAAAAATGCAGGCATCCAATGTTACTGAGAGGCTCGGTCACACAACTAGGAAGTCTGTCAGTCAGCGAGTAAATCCTCCCCACTACAGTAACTTTAGCTTAAAACGAACTGAAAAGTGGTGTATGTAGCTATAGGATTACTGTATACTGTATACGCATTGTGTGCATACATGGATCAAAACAGTTCGAATATGTGTGTGTGTGTGTGTGTGTGTGATCAGAATAATCCAGTGGTGTGTCAACCTAATATTGTATGCCAGTACACGTGAGGCAGGATTTTCATAAATAGCCCATCGTGGTACAGTAATAAGCGAGTGAGAAGACTGTTATGGAAAAGAGATCAGGAGGGCAGGGGGAACAGGTAAGCGGACCAGTCACCTAAACGACTGTTAGGATGGGCAAAAAGCTGTCAGGGTAGGTAAGATGGAGGAGGAGGGGGGGGGGGGTGACAAAGATGGACACAGAGAGAGAGAGAGAGAGAGAGAGAGAGAGAGAGAGAGAGAGAGAGAGAGAGAGAGAGAGAGAGAGAGGGGGGGGGGGAATAGAATGGTAGATAAAGGAGATGAAGGATGGGAGAAGTATAGTAGCAGGAAAAGAGGGAAATGAAGTGGATGACAGGGATAAGAATAAAGAGACAGAGTGGATTTAACAGTGTCATATTGATAGGAGAGTGATGCATGGCAGAGGCAGAACGAGAAACAAAAAATGAATAAATACAATGAGTAGAGAATAATGAGTTGAGACAAGGTAAAATGAATATAAACGAGAGAAGGACGGGGGTAGGAAGAGTGGGACAGAGTCTATGAGAGGATTCAGATTCAGATTCAGAATTTATTTCCATTTTACAATGGTTATTCAATATACATATATGTTATTATTTGGCTATTATATAATATCATAAATTATTGTCTATAAAAAGCTCTATAAAAAAGATTGTCATATTAAATGGTAATTAAAATACTTAATGCTAATAATACACAAAAACTAAAAAAATTAATATAATATAAAAGAAGTAAAATACATTGAACAATCAAGATACAAAAAACTTATAATACATATAAAAGTAGTAAAAGTTATAAAGTCAAGTTAGTCAACTATTGAGAAAATAATTCCTCAGCTCCAAGATCAAGAGAGACAGGGGTTATGAGTTATGACAAGAGTAGGAAGAGAGACGAGAGTAAAAGTGACAAGGCAGGAGAGGGGAGAGGAGATGATGGTAAGAGTATAGGAAGAGAAACAAGAGGTAAGAGTAAGGGTATAAGAGGAGATGGAGATGAACCTTTATCGATGCCCGTAAGGTTATGGGTACAATGAAGAAGATGAGAGGAAAAAAATGAATAAGAAAAGTGTGTGAGAGTTTTGTGGTGGAGGTAAAGGAATTAAGGTGTATTGGAAAAGGAGGGATGGATGGAGTTGGGGGCATGGAGTCAAGGGAAAGGAAGGAGGCAGGGCGACGAGGAAAGGGAAGGCAGGTGGTGGGGTTGGGATGGGAGGATTGGAAGAGGAAGGGAGGGAGGGAAGGAAGGCAGGTGGAGGGGAGGGGATGATTGAAAGAGGGAGGGGGGAGGTAAGAGAAGGGTAGGATTGGAAAAGGGGTGAGGAAGGTAAGGGAAGGCAGGTAGGGGGATGGGAGGATTGGTGAGGAAGGTAAGGGAAGGTAATTAGAGGATTGGAAGAGAGAGAGAGGGGGGAAAGGGGGAAAGGAAGGGAAGGCAAGTGAGGGGTTGGGAAAATTGAAAGAAGGAGGAATGGAAAGGGAAGAGAAGGCAGGTGAGGGGAGGGAAGGATTTAAAAAGGGAGGGAGGGAGGGATGGGGGAGGTAAGGAAAGGCAAGTAAGAGGAGGGGAGGACTGGAAGAGGGAGGAGGGAGGGAGCTCAGGGAGGTAAGGGAGGCCAGAGTCACCACAACACCTGGGAGGCTGTGTGTGTGTGTGTGGAGGTCGTGGACTGGACGGCGCCACCACCACCAGTCCTCATGACTCGCTTGCTTCCTCTACCTGTTGTGCTTCCCATAACTTTTAGTCTCTTTTGCAGTCTACATAACATCTTAAATGAGAAATTCAACAATGGACAATCACACAATTAAATTTTTTACTTCATATCGTAGACCTTGGATCATTTTCGTATACCCCAAAAGTGGTGATAAATAGCGTAGGAAATGTATTGAAACTTGTCACAAAAGAATAAAACAAATGATGAACGAAGACTTCTGGGCCAAAGACAAGTGCCCTCCGTCTGGCGTCTGAGGCACAATACCCGGCAACAACTAGCAGTCTGAGAGTCCGAGGTGCCATATTCACGCAGTAATACAACCATGAGACCACTATAAAGTCGTCTCTAATGGTAACTAGGCAATGTTTACGTATTTTTAGGGCTTCTGTTCATGGACACAGTGTTGAGAAATTATAGAAAGATTAGTTGGAGTGTGAGATGGAAAGTTTGTTAGATCTCATTATTATCTCCCAAAGTGGTACTTGGTTGGGATATCATGGCCAATACGGCGTCAAGTTTCTTCATCTAGTATTGTGTACAAGTTGAAGGTGTATAGTTCTCACGCCTCACTGTGCTGCCTCACACCTCACTGGTAGGCCCATCCCCCCAACTCACGATAACCCTTCTGCAACAACGCAAACACCCAACCGAGGGAAAACCAACAGGAAATGAACTTGGGTGCCAATGTGTTTACCTAAGGCTTGTGCAACTTGAGGAGTTAAAGGTTCTTTCCGGGATGAGAGAGATTGAGACGACAGAGTGCACTCAGTGATTGACCAGAAGAGTACATGTACGGGAGAGGTTCACAACACAACTCGGCTTTGGTCCTTCCCTACGGCAGTGTTGAAATCTCCCGCAAACCTGCTACTACTATCCGCACGTGACTGACCGCGTTGGGTACCCCACCACTAATATAAACAACTCCCAGGTACTCAGTTTTCTCCAGTCGCGATCAGTTGTTGAGGAAGACGGGACATCCACCAGCAGACAGACACAACGCAACGCAGCCATGTGCAGGAATCAGTCACAAGCTCAGTCAGGTGAGTCACTGTTGTCCAAATTTAGTATTGTTTGTGGGCTCGGCGCCTACAAATGTAAATAGGTTTCTTATGCTTGTGAGATCAGCTTACTTTAGACTTAATAATTAATGTTCCATATTAAGTTAAATGTCATTGAACTGTTTTTGCAAGTCTGTTTCTGTACAATTTTATCACTGACACCACCACACTGATATTACTGACACCACCACACTCATATCACTGACACCACCACACTCACATCACTGACACCACCACACTCATATCACTGACACCACCACACTCACATCACTGACACCACCACACTCATATCACTGACACCACCACACTCACATCACTGACACCACCACACTCATATCACTGACACCACCACACTCACATCACTGACACCACCACACTCATATCACTGACACCACCACACTCATATCACTGACACCAACACACTCACATCACTGACACCACCACACTCACATCACTAACAACAACAACAACACACTTATCATATCAGTATACTCTCATCACCAGCACGCTTTATCACCACATTTATCCCCATCTCATTATTATCACCCCTCACACGCTTATCACCCTTACATGCTTATCACCCCCACATGCTTATCACCCCCACATGCTTATCACCCCTACATGCTTATAACCCCCTTTCTTATCACCCCACACACCTTTATCATCCCCAACACTATTATCACCCTTACATGCTTATCACCCCCACACCCTTATCACCCCCACGCCCTTATCACCCCAGTGTATACAAAAGGACTCACAAGAGTAATGGAATAATTTATATGACCTACATTATAGTTGGTACAGTTATACGTTTATATAAAACGTTACTTATTTATGACATCTTGATTCCAATGGGGTTAATACGATAGGAAGTAAAAGTTTACGACAATAAATGCTATCCATCAAGATTTTTTGTAGTGTTATGAAAGGTTTACGTAATAAAAATTTGTCTTGGTAGTAATATTTTGATATTCCTGCAAAGAAAAATTTCGTGATGTATATAGCCACGTTCAAAAGTCCTGTTGCCTCTCCTTTCTCATTGTGTATTCAGAGGTTAAGGGTTAGTACAGTGTTGGTACTTCTGGAGCAACTGATTCCTCCAAACTATACCAAACAACAGAAACACCATTATTTTTGGTGATCTGGTTCTGTTTCCTGGCATAATTTGGAGAAATCAAGGCATTCTAGTTTACCAAAAGTATACTATCCCCTTAAAAGTGTTGCGGGTTCAAAAACCTTTGGATTCATTGTCAAACAGAAGAGGCAACTATCTCATCACGCAACGCAGTCACACTCCCAGCTCACTACCACACTCTTATCACTGACACCACCACCAGCATTATACTACCATCACTACACTTACACCCTCACACTAATATTATCTCCACACTCACATCTCATCACACAACAACAACAACAACTCCGAATACACAGGAGAGATCAACAAGTCTTTTGAGCGTGGCTGTACACTATACGAGTATTTAAAGGGTATAATGTTAGACTGAGGACTAGTGATTCCCCCTACAAAATTGGCTACAAAACAGACTCCATACTTCTCGGTCACTGAGGCACACTACTTTGTTTACTGGTCTAGTTTGGAGTATACTCATTATCTCCTCAAATCTGATGACAACAGAGGATCCCGGCCACCAAGTATTGTGTGTGAATATTAAGAACGTTAAAAATACCCGGATACTTGTTAATATTCAGTACACGTCACCTGCAGGCCTACTTCGAATAACCTAATGGAGTATACTCGACTCTAGCTCCAGGAAGTGTACGGCATGATAAAAGATGAAATTGATTCACTGGTATGTTTGATGATAAGAAACTTCAACAAGACCTGCTGGATATGTATTACTTATCATAAAGTACACATCACCAGCAGGCCTATACATATACTTCGAAAAACCTGATGGAGTATTCAACGACCTCCAGCAAGTATAAGACAGGATAAAAGATGTAATAATTGGTTCACTGGTATATCAGCAGGACTTACTGGATATTAATTATTATTTTATTGTGGCTCGTGACTTTACACACCTCTCCTCTCTCTTTATCTTTACACCAGGAGGAGGCGGAGGTGAGAAGGTACGAGGCGAGGACAAGAGCACCACGACCACCAGGCAACAACAACAACAACAGCAACAGCAACATCTCCAAAACCAACAGCACACACCTTACAGACTCAGGATAGTCGTGTTGGGGGCGGAGGGCGTCGGTAAATCTGGTGAGTACTGAGTGTGTGTGTTGTACTGTTTTTGTCTTTTCAACGGGTCGAAATTCACGACTTCGTTCCGTCCGGTAAATGTAAAAATATGCAATACAAACTACGCTAACCCTTTACACAGTTAAATAATTGTCTACCATACTCAAAGCATATAGTCGTCACTGAGGGTCTGCATATTAACATTTTCGCCAAGGGAAAGAAAAACTATAGTTCAACTCTCGGGTGTGGTGTGTCTGCTGGTATAATGCAGACAATCAACCATACAAAAGTCTTAAAGGGGGTGATACACTTTTGGTACATTGGAGTGCCTCGATCCTTCCAAAGTATGTCAGGAAACAGGACCAGATGAACTAAAATAATGGCACGCAGTTGCTTGGAATAGTTTGGAGGAATCAGTTGCTCCATGCAGATTTACCAACACTGTACTACTCCCTTAATAACGTGGATGAGGGGAAGCTTTAGCTGTGACCTCGATCCATCTACCCTTTTGGAACTTTATTAAGGGAGGATATATTATCTTGTTAGGGGAATAAATTTGATAAGGGGATGGATAGGCTACTCTGATAGGCTACCTCATAACTATCCCAGGAAACAATTCACCTCAATGTTACTATGAAAGGGAATCTGTTTCCTGCCTGGCATAGTTTGGAGGAATCAGCATTAGCCAAAACATATAATAATAATCCCCTTAACATATAAGAGAGATTCTTATTCCACACACTATACTGTACGGTACACTAAGAACGATGTCTCTCCCTCTCATGCAAAAGGGTAAAGTTCCATGTCATATATCATAGACTATAGCGGAATGAGCTAGTAGCCTTCCAATTCAACTAACATATCCTCCTCACCTTCATAAACAAACAGGCTAAGTCATATTTTCAACTTATTTACTTCCTATCATATGACGTACGTGATTTATAGACAAAAATCCAGAAATCGACGAAGAACGACGACTTAGTCATTTGTTTATGAGTGTGACGACATTTCTCTCCTCAAGGGCAGACATCTGAGTGTGTTTGTGGTGCACGTGTATAAATTGAACTGAATTAAAAAGTTTATTGTTGTAAAGACGTACATCAAAGGAGAAGGCCAAGCAGAGCATGTTGTCGAACCCCCAGAGACAGCTTAATTTATAAGCATATACAAAAAGATTAATATAAAAGTACAAAGGGTTATAATAAGAAACATATGAAGCCTACTTATAAAGAATAAAAGTATAAATGGGTCTATTATAAATATAGGCAAGTAATGCCGTGTATGGTAAACGCGGGGAATTACTCACATAATAATGGATGGCCCTTCGATTACACGTCTCCCCCCCCCCCACCACCTCTCCCAAGCAGGTATAGACCCTACCACGATATTTGTTTGTCTGTTTGTTTGTTTTAATGTGGCTTTTCTTGTAAATATATAATGTTGTGAGTACGTTTTGGACCTTTAGAACCGATAATGATGGTTTGCTTTGGGGTGCTGACAAAATTAAATATATAAGCAAATAAGAATAAAAAAATAAGTATACAAATAAATACACACTAATGTCGCGCCAAACTTCTTACAAACATCAGAAATATGATATAACTATTTGGGTATTGAAAAAAAAATATCGCTTAATCGGCGTCAGTGGTGATTTGCAATCCTAATTTAGGTCTAGTCAAGGTCAGTCTTTGTGTCTGAGTGGCCTGGCAGCTGTTTATAATTATATAGTCAGCATGTGACGCAAATGTGGTATATATATAGTTTGTGACGCAAATGTGATTAATGGGGTTGAGTACGAAGGAAAAGGAAGGAAAGGGGGAGGAGACAGCAGAAGAGAGGGAAGGGATAGGGTCTCTTTCGAAGGGGCTGCCAAACCTTTGATATATTGTCCACAACTTTGCAAACTCTTCTCATTGTACCTTCTTACAGCTCTGACGGTGCGGTACCTCACCAGACGGTACATCAGCGAGTACCGACGAGCCATAGACCTTCTGTACCGACACACAGTCTGCCTTGATGACGTTACCTCTGAAGTCGAGATTCTGGACGTGTCGCTCCGAGAGGTAAGAGTGGATGGAACGTGATGTTGGTCATGTAGGAAGCTCTTGGATCTGTACGTGTGCTTGTATAGGAAATGAATTCAACCCGAGGTAGGCCATATACAGGCCACATAGCCTGTACTGTACAATCGGCGGCAAAAGTCGTGTCGCCTCACTTATTAGCGTTTCTTGAAAGATAACATAAAGGATAATCATCGAACCAACACATTCACCATACAGAATTACAATATCCAGTAGGCTAATTAGTAAAGTACACTGGGTTTTCATTTTAGAAGCCTGTGTATAGCTTATATTCCATACTATATACTTCATGACTTGGCAGATGTGGCGACACGACTTTTGCCGCCACCTGTACTGTACTTATTAGCTTACAGGAGGGTGCTCACTCCCATTATCTTTTGGCTATATACGTGCATCGGTCCTCAAACCCAGGCTAACTTGGCACGAGGTTGTATGTGTGCTGATTGCTTAATAATTCACCTGTTGATTGATGGTGTTATTGTGTTTGTCAATTAACTTCAGGTGACTTTATTTTGATTATAAAAAGAAACAGTTCTAGAATCTAAGAGTTAACATTTTTCACCCTGATTTTTTTTTTTTTCTTTCAGTATTGTCTTTTATTCAAATGGTGTAATTGTTAAAGAACCAGTCACACACAAAGAGATACATGTTTACTAATTTAGACAGTGTGGATAAACTTACGTCAACATGATAACAAAGAAACTCGTCAGGTGTATGGTGGATATATTTAGAAAATATTTTGGTTCCCTTTATTCTGCCTGAATGTTCGGATTTTTTTCGTAAATTGGGGGCCAATAATTCCTTCAATCTATGTTGTTAGTAAATTGGAGGCTAGTAATTCCTTCAAACTGTGTCACCGTTACACCTTTACTCAATTTAGATTCAGCCTTGTTAAAGTAGAGATTTATTAAGCTAACAAGTTCAGTTGACGGGAGAATAATCATGTCAAGGTGAGAATAGACCCAGTTACAAGTTTTTCAGCTGAAAACTGAAAACCTATCGACTGTACAAAGATAACTAGAGACCACAAATCTCCTCTAAGGCTGAGCATCTCCTCCCTCAAAAAGGCCTCTCCCCCCATACCTTGTGAACGTCTACGGGCACAGTCACCCATATTTCACCTTCATTCTTAAGGGACCACGTGATGTAGTCAGAAATTTGGAGGTTAGTGAGTCCTTCAAATATTGCCACGAAACACCACCTATATGGAAGGAGCTTGTTTCGTGGCATAGTGAGGAGTAATCAGAAGCCACCAAGTCTCATACACGATCACAGGGTCCTTAACAACTATGGGAGACATTTACTCTCATTCTTCCACTGGCTCCCTACCGGTCGCCACCTAAATTAATCACTTCATGTGTGTGTGTATTTGTGTAAAATGATGGTGGTGTGTTTGTTACAGAAGGAGGGCGTTGCGTCATCTCACAGCCGCTGGGGTGAAGGGTTTGTGGTGGTGTATTCGGTGGATGACTTGAGGTCCTTTAAAGAGGCCGGGGTGGTACTAGAGGCTCTCACCAGACTCAAAGCTCCACTCGAAGTTCCAGCAATACTCCTAGCTAATAAGAGGGACCTCGATCACGCCAGACAGGTAAGATATGTTATTGAACAGTATAAGCTTACAGGTACAGTCGGCCTCAGGTATTCGTACACAGATCATTGGTTAAAAGGGGTCTTTATTCTGCACATACTGTAATGATTGTTCTGCTAACTGATTAAATTATTACCCAAATAACATTACTAAAAGAGATTGGTTTAAGAAAACTAATGTACTAAATTTTCTAGTGTTACGAAACCTTGATGTCACAGTGGTGTATACGAATTCCTGAGGCTGACTGTACATAATGGATTACAGTATACACAATATCATTGTCCAACAAGTTCTCTGAGTCGGACTTCTCTCTCTCTCTCTCTCTCTCTGGTAAAAGTGATGTGTAGTCATGAAACAACTTGCCTCAAATTTATTATGGGCAAATTATTTATATATATCACCTTTCATCCATTGTTTTCTTTTCATAAAACACAAAGGTAACAGTAGAGGAGGGTCAGGCACTGTCCCTGCAGCATGGGTGTCAGTTCTACGAGGTGAGTGCCGCAGAGAGCCACGTGGGAGTTACCTTAGCCTTCCAATCACTATTGAGGGAGACACGTGCTCTTCATCTCACAGCCACCACACGCTCACATCACCTCCTCCCTCGCCAGCGTCGCATCTCCATCGTCGCTGTCTCCAGGTAACCAGTTTCAAGGATAGAAATTTGTTTATAGGACTTTTACTTACAGTGCTTTTCATTTCAACAATTAATCTAAAAATATGCATCACTGATAGAACAGGATGTGATTTTTCTGTTGGCTGTAGATTGCTGATAGTAGCACAGAAACCACTGCAGCTACACAAAATGAGTCGCCCTGTATATTACACAAAGATAAATAATGTTTCCAACTTGGTATTTTTCAATTAATAGAAATTCTGGAATCTTATACCGGAATATATGTAGCCTCTATATTATTTGTCCCAATCCAGATTATGTACTGCATGTGCTTTCCCTAACGTACAGTATTTATAATATTTGTTGCTGATGTCTTTTGTTTACGGTATATTTCAGAATGATCGGATCTTTGATTGGTCGTGGCTCAGATCCTCCCTCCCCAACGCTACGACCAACTGTGGTGATGCAGAGTGGTTGTGGCTCCCCCAAGAGGACTCTTAGACGTAAAGACAAGAAGCGACCTTCTCTCAGTCTCTAGATATCCTCTTTGCTCCCAAGTTGTTATATCTTAATGCTAGTAGCCCCTCAAATGCTACAGTGAATTACAGTTTGTGGTGGTTTCATGATCCCTTGTAGACATCTTGTATTGATGTCTCAGATGAAGTGACACCCACAAACAGTATGACGGATTCCCGTCAGGTGAACTGAGTGAAAATAAGGCCAGCGACCAGGAAGACAATGAGTGACCCTGACATTTTGTTGAGCTAATCGTCCTAGTCAGGCTTGGTGTAGCTACAGGTGCTCAATACACACGACAGTATAAAGTGTGTGACTGATGGACGTTGGATGATTCATTCTCGACCTCAATCATCTTTTTCTACCTTGAATGCATCAGTTGTGCGTCAGCGGTAAAAGCTTCAACACCAAGATCCGTAGGGGGATATTTTCTGCAAAGATGTAGGCAATAGTCTACAATCTACACTATGGGATTTTGGCGCCCAGACTGTGGTTGGAGCAAGGATGATAGACTATAGTCTATTATCCTTGGGTGGGAGTGAGTAGTTTGGAGATTGAAGTAAGGTGGTTGAGAATGTGTTTACTCTTACTATTGTTGGCAGTGTAGTTGGATGTGACGCAGTTGTCGAATTTATAAAGGTACTTTTGTTGCTTCGACTTGTATGTTCGAATATTTACGGAGTTTGGAAGGAAAACACGACTTTTAGGCTGATCATCACACTTATTACCTCGTGTCCTTCAGTGTGCTCTCTTTCCAATTTTTTTTTCAGTCTTTAGGCTCCGAGGAAGCAGTGTTTCCTTATCAATTAAACAATTCCAGCTACCAGGAACAAGCTATAGGTCTAATCTCATAGAGAACATAGTTGAAAGAGGAATGAAATTGAAGCCGAAATGCTGCCAGCTGTGTCCACAAGAATATTATACTGTGACAGTGTTACAGGAATTCTACTGTATTGTTCACCAGTTAACTATATTGAACGTCGTTGGTTTTCCTCTGACTTAATTATTAATCCATCATGTAGTGTAATGATTTGTGAATGATGAATCTAATGTAAACCTGATTTTAACCAGTGGACGGCATTATAATGATTCCCTCCGACAAGAAAATTGTCTGATCGAATATGATCAAAGAAAAAAATGGCAATGTTATCCACGGTTGTTCAAGAGTGAAGGAAACTGCATGGCCGCCAGTGGCCAATCACGAGTTTGTCAACTTTGTTCAGTACAGAAAAGGAGGCAAACAGTTTTTATTTATCCAAGGTGTACCAAGTTGGTGTGACCCTAAAGAACAGTAGGCTGCACACAATAAAAAAAACTCAGTGCAATTTTCATGTGAAACAATCTGACATCTTAGACGATATAGGTATTGAAAAAATAGCTTGTTTATCCCCGGGGCAACATGACGAGCTGGGATGATCATTTGCATCAGACCCCACTTACTCGATAGTATTTTTTTTTTTTTTTTTTTTTTTTTCTGTCTATGTAATGGCAGGGCAAAATGATTTTGTAATTATGAAAATAGAATGATATAGAAAGTATGTTGTAATAAATTGTTAGGTTCAAAACTCCCAACCGTAATTTGTGTACCAAATAAAACTAAACCATTGATTTCACTGGGTTCACGAATAGTTTCTATACCCTTCCGTTGTCACACTATGCGGCCCCGCCTCTGCGGCCTCGACGTAACGGCGGAGCCGCAAATCATGTACAATGTCACAAGTGGTATTGAGCACAATTTGTATTAATATTAAGTACATGACGAATTGTGTTACTCAATATAAGAGTAAGGAATAAAAAGATACAAATGATTCTTACCTTTCTCATATCTTTCTGTTAACTCCAAGTCAAGTCAGTTCTCGTATAAAATTTCATCTATGCCTATCCATGACTTTTCTTTACAATGTTTATTAGAGTATTTTGCACTTTTAGTTCCCAAAGAACTGACTTGTCATGGACGCTTTGAATAAATAAATCCACGTCAAACATGGTAATAAGTCATTTTAAGAGAGTGGTACAAGGGGAGCGCCGCGGTGCGGCGTGGCCGGACAGTGTGACCAGGAATTTGCCCCGGTCACTTTATGACCGGTTATATCCCGGTAGTTTGCCCAAGTTAGGTCCCGGTAGTTTGCCCAGGTTAGGTCCCGGTAGTCTGCTGTGGTCTAGGTTAGGTTAGGTCAGACTAATTTCCAAATTATGTTTGTAAAACGGGGCATATCTCGAAAACTGAGTCGTTCTGAACACGTACTCACCAGTTAGTGTAGGACTTAAGTACCACTGTGCCACGTGCTGCAAGGCTGCCACAGCGAGGCTTACGTGAGGCCAACACCACCTGTTGCCAAACCCAGAAAGAGGCTCCGAAAGACGTCTACACTCTACAATGCTTTAATTTTAGGGTAAATACCCTAAACTAGGGTAATCAGACCCTCTTTTATAATCATTTTAAAAATTAGGCAAAACATCTTTTATAAACGTGTCAAAATCTATCGAAAACTAAAAATAGTACACAAAGCTATTGTAAACATGAACAAAAAAGTCGAAAGTTAATCAATACTGAGGTTAGGCTACATGTTAATTAATTAATATTCATTGATAGTCCTTTTATTAAAACCTTTTGTTTTCTTTCTGTAAAGAATATCCATTGAATTTGTAATAAATATGTAATGAAAATCAAGGTGTTTGAAAGATGTGTGACCCAAATGTGGGTTATTAGTTTGCCATGGTTTCTAAACCACACTCTATATAAAAAAAATAGTATTTTTAACGGAAGTTAAAATACTGGGGAATTAGCCGGAGAGTTGTTTGGCAGACTGTCACCGGCACTTTGGCTCGGTGGGAGTATTATGGGTGTCTTCTGCGTATGGATGGGCCGAGTACATCTGGTATAAATACTGTATACTATAATTATATAACCTTGACTTGTGACTTGTGACAGGAGGCTGGACACTACCATTGTTAGTCAGAGTCAAGCACTGTGGCACTTGTCAACGAGATGTTTACTGTGTATCTTATGAATTTGTGATGTTGGTGCGGCATGTACCCACGACTTCACGAGGCCACAACTTCACAAGAAGGTATACCAACAAGGATAAATAAGGAATTCCTCTAACATGCTTATTTCACTGAAGAACATGGAGATCCTTACATATATAATCTATTTTAGTTTATCTTATAATATTATAATATAATCCTAAATGACTATGTGTAATAATGCATTACATTATTCTAAATTACGATGTTGCCGACGTTTTAGGGTAATATTAGTAACTTTGGGGTAAAACTAGCTCCATGTCTCGATTTTAGGGTAATATTTTCGGAGCTCATGGAAGCCCTGGCTGCCCTGCTCAAGGCAGGGTTGCCAGATTTGTCCTTTTAAGGACAATCTGTCCTTTTTCAGGATCTGTTGTCCTTTTTATTTTTAAGAAAAAAGGACAACCTAAATCTGTCCTTTTCTGTCCTTTTTCCAAGTATATTCTGTTACTGCCCTGTCTGAGGCTGTATCACTTAAGCCCATGTCACACGGACACTTTTTCCGGCATCTTTTGGTATTTCGGTAGCAAAAGATGCTCGTACGGGCATCTTTTGGTAGCAAACGGGAAGACGCTCATGATCGTCTTCTTGCCGCCAGTACTGGCATCTTTGTTTACATACTGGAGCAGCGACCACGCCGCACAGTACATAGGGACTCATCAGCTCTTCACATTTCGTTTAAAATCGAGATAAATGGCAAATGTTGGTTGCTCCAGGGATGCTATTATGACTTGGTCCTTATCCTTAATTTCTTTAGTTACTTCGTGAGGCTATTACAGGCTTTAAATTTTCAAATTGTATTGAATCTTGTTAAAAAATAATCAAAATTACAAAAAATAACATGTATTAACTTTGCTTTCATTTATATTTACGGTGTATCTTTACCTAAAATGAATAGATTCGAACGATACAGTAACTCCGTAGCCTAATGAACAAACCAAGTTTTTCCCCTAATATAAACAGTTTTTACTTGTCATTTGGCTATTATATAATAATATTTGTTACATTAAAAACATAATAACGTGTCAGATACTTTATTTAAGGCATACTAGATCAAAACATCTGAGATATGAGAAGTTTGGACAGCCAATCACACGTCGCTAAAGTTATTAGGAGCCCGGTCGCAAGAGAATCCTTCGATTCCTTCCTTGTTAAATTATTCTCACTGCTCAGCTGGTTATATGCCAGAACGGATTGTAAGCCTCACAAACCAGACATTACTGTCACTATGAGTGCATAGTATGTTGACCACATGAATTCTTACACAGGTTTTATAAAAAGAGGTCATTATTGTAATGAATGGTCTACCAAGTGACTCAGTGATTGTTTTGGTTTGCGGGAAGACGCCAGTGGAAGATGCTGGTAGACGAATCCACCGTGTGACTACACGCGCACTTTTAGCCACCAGTACGGGCATCATTTGGTAGCAAAATACCAAAAGATGCCAGAAAATATCTCTCGTGTGACACGGGCTTAAATTACTCTAAATACATCAGTAAATAAATTTTAATATACGTTGCGTATGATCATGGTTTGTACGTCTGGTCCGTTTCAAACTCACGCGTCCATCACCTGTCCGGTTTGCGAGGGATAGGGAGGGGAGAGTGGAAGGGTGGGGGTGGTAAAATCTACGAAGTTACGGAGAAGCCGAGCCTCGAGGCTAGTCGAGGGACGAGGATACGCTTAGTAATGGTCAGTAATTACTCGTGGTACCGTGTGGTGTTGAGGTTGGTGGCTGTGCCAGTAGGTGCTAGGAGATCGGTGCCTCGATTACTGAATACAGTTGTGTTCTTTATTGCTTAATATTTGTGATATATCAATCAAAAGGCTGTGTCCAAATATTTTATGAGCTATAAGCATGCAGTGATTATAGTAGCCAAACCTATTTTTCAGGAATATAAATTCAGGCAAGTGGAAGAAAACCTATAATGATGCCAGAACTTATAATAAATCTTGTGAGAATGAGTTCAAGTGGCTCTCTTGGCAAGACAATGCATGTTATTGCAAATGGTGTTATTGTACTTTATCAAACATGCGAAAATCAGCTTTTGAAGGACATGAGAAAACATCAAAACATTATTTTTGTATATTTTATGGTTTGTCCTTTTCTGAGGGCAAAAGTCCTTTTTTCATAACGAGTCTGTCCTATTTCTAAGTGAAGCATCTGGCAACCCTGGCTCAAGGTTAGAGGAATTGGACTATTAGAGACGGAGACGTGGTAATTCACAATGACGTGAAGAGCTGCATGCTGAGAAAAAACCACTTTTTGTTTTCTTTTTTTTTGGACAGAAAGTATTTATTTATCCTCTTCAGCATGTTAGAGGAATTCCTTATCCTTGATTCCTTGTTGGTATACCTTCTTGTAAAGTTGTGGCCTCGTGAAGTCGTGGGTACATGCCGCACCAACATCACAAATTCATAAGATACACAGTAAACATCTCGTTGACAAGTGCCACAATGCCTGACTCTGACTAACAATGGTAGTGTCCAGCCTCCTGTCACAAGCCACAAGTCAAGGTTATATAATTATAGTATACAGTATTTATACAAGACGTACTCGGCCCATCCATAAGCAGAAGACATCCATAGGACCATAATACTCCCAGTGAGCCAAACAACTCTCCGGCTAATTCCCAGTATTTTGCCCCGGTCAGTTCCTGGTACTTTGCCACACTTAGTTCCCGGTAATTTGCCCAGGTTAGGTCCCGGACTCCCGGTAGTCTGCTGTGGTCTAGGTTAGGTAAGGTCAGGCTAATTTCAAAATGCCCCATTTGAATATGTCCTATCTTGAAAATGGGGCATTTCCGAAGAAAATGCCATAGAAGAAATGTGGCTTAGAATGTTATAAATTAGTGGGTAAAGAAGGTAAAAGGATGGTAATCGAAAACTGCAATAGAATAGATAATTACCCACTTCCCTCGTATCACTACTTACCTCTTACACGTATGCTGTACTATTGGTATGTGTCATTATTTTTGTAATGTTTTAAAGTAGACCTTTCACACTTTCCCTGTTACAAGGATGCCCAGGTTAGGACCAAAGCATGTACCAGTTAGCACCAAAACATTACTTTATCCAGGTTAGGTTTGCTCATGTTGCATTAGACACAACATGGCTCAGTTTTAACACTTTCCAGCATTAATGGTTGCTGAAAACTGGAAAACCTCAGCCAAGTTTTGCCCAAACCTGGGTTGGAATTTCCATTTTTTAATATTTTTGGTTGGTCGTCAAACCATTACCAGTACCACATTTTTTTCAGACAATTTTCTGAAATATATATGTGCAAGTGTTTCAAGCAAATTTTTTTTTTTTTTTTTTTTTTTGTGAGTGTGTGTGTGTGATTTTAACATCTATTTATTACAAAAAATATCCTGTATTGGCCATACCCAATCACCCCATCAATCTTGGGGAAGAGCCTAGGAACTTGGCAATTTATTTGGTTAGAAATGGAAAATAGATGTACAATTAAAAAGAATCCACACATCATTGTTTATTTTGGTTAGAATCTTGCCCCACAAATAGCAATTTCAAGAATAACAACATTTTGACCAGCCTACTTGTATCCCTATCTGTGCTGCCCTACTAATATAGCAATAAGTTAGGCAAGTTTACATCCATAGATAGGTGCCTTGTTTTAAATTGATACTATAGCCTCTCAGATGTCGATGGACTATTCAGTCACGCTGCTTCAGCCAGTTTACTACAAAGTATGCATTACAATTTTCACCTTGGTAAAAGATGAAGACTGCCATTGAAGTTTTGTATTTTAACGTTGTTGATCCTATGTTTTTTGTCTTTTTATTCTGTACACCTCCCATACCTGTTTGAGCCTTGAATGTTATGAAGAAAAGAGAGGTATACTGTATTTACATTAGAGAGTATGATGGTTGTTCATGAGTATTTACACTGTATTACCGTATTGACTAGTGTATGTCTTACTTCACAGGTACCAAGACAAGAATGTATTCATGGGTCAAGAAGAAAGTGTTTGCACAGAAAGATGCCTCTGATTCCTCTTACCTTGAAGAAAATGATGATAATGCTGATTCGGAGTGTAAATATGACCCCGAGAAAGAGGGAGTAGGAGACCGATATAAGGTGAGAAAGGAATATGATCATGATGCCTCCCCCATGAAAGAGTTATCTTTTCTAATCCCTAATGACACAGATCAAAACAATATTAACTTTGAAAAGGATAGTGCTGACAAGATAAATGGTGAGTTTGTTAATGACACTAACAGTGTGAGTGAATATGATAGTGAAGGCAAGAGTAATGGAATAGAAGGGAACAGTAGTGGTGAAGCAGAAACTGAATATGATAATGGAAAATGCTTACAATCTGGGACACCCGTTGACAATTTTGGTGTGCCAAGGAAGGCTAAAGGTTTGCCAAATGTGTCAGCCCAACAGGAGGAAGGATTAAGCACTGTTTCTAGTGAGAAGGATGGTAGCAGAATGAGAAACAACTTGCCATCAGACATCAGCATGATGTCTTTAGAGGATTATGAAGTAGAAAAAGTTGTCATGCACAATGCATTGGAAAAAAAAAAAAGTACAGGGCCTGAATCACAAGAATCAATAGCCATCACCAAAATTGATGTCCCAGTGGAAATAAAACCGGTAATGTTCATCCAGGAGGAAAGTAGTGTTAAAAATAGTCATTCAGCACCTCAAGATAAGAAAGGTATTGCAAAGAGTAATTTGGTAACCCAAGAAAGTACAACACTAGAGGATGAAAGCCACAGAAGGGATTATGTGGGAAAGACAAAGAAACGTTTAACTAGAGGTACAGCAGAGAAAGGTGAATGTAATTTTTCCACACCTTTCATTAAATCCACTCATTCCTCAACTTCCTCTTCATCTAGTTATAGTCGGCTTTCCTGCCTGTACAATCAAACTGGGAGGATGTCCACAGTTTTAGGCGAGCGTTTCATATTGGCCCATATTGATGGAGTCCAGCGGGTAGTTAAAACGAAGCTGGAAGAGTCTAATGTGGGACCATTTGGTGTGGCAATTGTGTGGAATGGTGTAAAGCCTAAGGCACTAAAGAAGGTGATAGATGGCGAAGAAGTTCAATTTGATGCCGTTTTGTTTCCTCGCTCTTCTAAATTAATTGCCTTGGTGGTATGGCAGGAAGTCAAGCCAATCTATAGTATTGAGCCATATTTTAAGTCTTCTGTTATTCTGGAGAGGTTTGAGGGTTTGACAGTAAAGCTTGTGTCATTAGATAAGGAAAGAGGAAGGGTTTCAACAGTTATTCGTGGGAAATTCCAGTCGGTAGTATTTTCCCTTTCAGATGTCTTCCTCCATGGGAAGCAGGTCAGTGATGTAAAAAGATTGTCAAGGTTCATAAATTCTGATGCATTTTTGGGAAATATTTGTGTGTTTGTTACTACTAGCACAGGTAGTTCAATATGACTACATTTGTTCCTGCTTGTGGTTAGGTGTGAAACCCCAGGAGGGCCAGTCATCATCAGATTTTGACCGATTTTCCTTACACAGAGTGTCCTTGAATGGTTGTGAAGTAAGCAAAGAACAGTTCCTTATGCACTGCGATGCAAGCACTAAGTTGGTCGTCAAAGATGGTGAATGTAGCCTTGAATACGAAGAGGGAGATAGAGTTATAACCATACCTTGCCGTAGTGAATTCATGTACTGTGGCAAGAGGCGTGTGGTACCAGTACTATGTGGAGAAGTAACAGCTCATGTAAGGAAGGTAGTAGACAAGAAAGGAAAGGAAGAGTGGAGTGCTATACTAGTGCAAGTTGATGAGGAGCTTCTCAACCCTCCACAAGTTTTTAAGAACTGCCAAGGTACTCTGCAATTTACTCATAATCATTTTAATATTACAGCTAATTTGAATGGAGTACCAACTCTGTTAAAAATTGGAAATGAAGCATTACTTGTAGTTGATGGAGTGCTAACTAAACCTGAGAAGAATATGGCTAACATAGAAGTTCAGTTTGATGTAAGTTTTGTAAGAAACAAAGTATGCCATATTGTTCCACTATGGAGAGGAGAAAAGCCAGCTTGGTATGAACATGAAGGTAGTAAATATTTCTTTGATGTACCAGGAGTGTATCAAGGTTTTGATGAACAAAACATGCAGTTTGCTGTAACCTTGGATGGTGAGAAAAAAACTATCAAATTAAAAGCTATCAAAGGAATGTACAATGAGGTTGGACAACAATGTACCTCCCTTCCTTTGTTATCATTTGTGTCTCTCCATTTAAAGGAGGTACAGTGTAGTGGTGAATGGAAAGCTATTCAATTTGTAGTGATGACACCAGAGTCAACAGCAATGCCAAGTCCAATAGTCCCTGCAATACAGGTTGAGGCAAAATTATGTACAAGTACTAATAAAGCTACTTTACCACCTGACTTGAAACATATAACAAGAAGAGGTGAAGATGACTCATTTCTGGCAGGTATAGCACAGCAAAATACAAGTACCCTAAGTAGACCTTTTAGGGGTGAGAGTAGGCCTAAAAAGACATCAAAACAAGATGCAAATGATGTGGTTATCCCTTCAAATTCTGTGACCCCTTCACAACATTGCAGTTCTGATCTGACTGCACCCAGTAATACCGTAGGTATTTTACACAAAAATAAAAGTACATGTACTTTGGCTCCCTGCCCTAGGGATTCTTCGCAACATAGTAATGGGACGCAGACCTCACAGGTTGTTAGGGATTCTTCACAAAGCACAATCACAGATGATCTACCATCTGGCTTTGGTAATGGTGCTCAAAATGGAATAAGTAGCAATAATCAAGTAATGAACAATGCTCAGGCTCTTGTCAAGGAGAACTTGAATGAAATTTTGGCTAGAAGTCTTGGGTCATCCAGTACAGGGAACCAAAAGAATCTGACAATTCACAATCAGTTTGCTGAAGCAGGAGGAATGAATACTAACAAGACGTCAATTGAGGACCTTCAATGCCAAGAAATATATCTAATTTTTGCTGGGAAAATCAATATGTCTTCCATGAACTATGTATTCACCTACACACATGATGGATACTCAAGAAGCATTCCATTGCCTCAAGACATTGCCGTGGACAGTCCCCTCTCAATATCTTCACTACTTATGGACTTTTATTTGTTGGTGAATAAAAGAGATGTTTGTCACCCTGTGTGTGGATGGTTTGAGAAAAGGAACCGGCAGTTGCTCACTAAGGAATACCAAGTACTGCATTCATACAACCCCAAGGAAAATCTCTTGACTCTTCTTGATCAGAGTGGATGCTTGGACTCCTTTCAGTTTGATGGTCAATATCTAGTCATGTGTAACTCAAGGCATCTGGTGAGAGAGAGGAGCAGCAGAGGTCAACTAGTGCATGCTGTATTAGAGGAAGTTGAGTCATGTAATATTAAAGGTCATGAGGTGAACAAAAAAGTACTGTTTCTTACAAGCAACACTTATATTTACCAAATATCATTGAAGTTCCTTTCACTATCTCTGACAGATAATCAATATGCTATGGATAGTTTTATAACCTGTCAAACTACTGATTTGCAACTTGCATCAAGAGAAGGAAGTCACAGCTGTACATCTACATCACCAAATACTGGAATTTCAAGCTGTAAAGATAAAATTCAACTAGTTTTACAGAATGATGCTCATAAAGTACCAGTGACAGAGAGGAATAATCAGCAGTCAAGTGCAGCCACACCAGACCTGATGGATGTTGAGCATGCAGAAAGTAGTTCATCACTTGGCATGAACAAGGACAGCTCAAGTATCACCACTGAAAACAAAAGCATTGCAGAAGACAGAAGTTTCTTATGTCGAAAAACTCTGAGAAGCATCCTAGCAAAGGGGTATTTGGATAATCTAACCAAAAAACATGCTAAATCGTATCCCGTCTTACTTGGTCTTGCGTATGAAACTATGAGTATATCATCATTTTACTGCTCTCACCTACGTCAAGCCCTTTCTCTACCCTCAGGTGTACCTCGGTTTGACTGGAAAAAGTCCAAAATGAATACGATGAGTTACTTGTTAGTCCAGAAAAAGATGTCCAGTGGAACAGTGAGCTTCCATCCACGTTTCTTGTGGCCTAAAGGTGCAGTGTGTGACCCCTACATCATCTTTACTCAACAACTGTTTCTGGTGGACACTAACTTTCGAGTGTTGGGTTTACAAGATGAGGCAACTGACTCAGTAAAAAAGTTTATGTATTGTTATGATGTTGCTTATACACAGAACCGAGAGAGAACTATCAAGGATTTTGTAAAGGATGTCAAGGGCCCATATTTTGCAGTTGTTGAAGATGTATCACCAAAGATTGTTGAAGGAAATTTAATAGAAGGTGAAATACTCTTCCTTACTTCCAGTTATTGCATGGCTGTAGCATGTGTCAGTACTGTAGTTGGTAATTCTACTGGCCAGATTATATACTCGTAACCAATAATATCTCGCACAGTAGCCATGATATACTTGACCTTCTTTTCATAGTCAAGGATGTACAGTCACGAGCATAAGTTTCTTTACCTCCATGACGAGAATGAGGTTGAAGTTGTGGTTGGAGAAGGGCCAGGCAAACGAACACTGGGAGTCAGTATCTCATGACGGCGTAAAATTTGTTGTATTCAAGTGAACACCTACCGTGACATGAAGCATCATCCGAACATTATGAACTGGTCCATTTTTGTTCGTCTAGTGACTCTAGTCCATATCCAACCACGACTTCGAACTAACTCTCGCCAGGGGGGTAAAGAAACTTATGCTCGTGACTGTACATAGCCGAGCCCTGTTAGGTTCAACAGGAGATGACCTTCAAGTGTATGGCGAGTTTTGGCACACACTGGGCGAGGGTGTATAAGTTCAGTCATGTGCCTCATCTGAACACGAAGTGTCTGCCAGTCTGCTAAAATCAGAGTTGTGGTGGATGCTTCTGGATTTTCTCTGAACTTTCAGGGTACTGTTCTCTTCCATTCCCACATGCTTGCTGATGACTTTCCATTTTGTGAACAGATCTTGCAGTTGCTTCAGTTCAACGGAGTTCTGGTTAGGTCTGGTTGAGTTCCTTATTTCCCTCAAACTGAGAATCAGCACTTCACAGCCAGCATTGTCAAGGTAACTTTTGTCCAGCATGTACAGTCGGCAGCATAAGTTCGCTTCATATCCACCTGCGTATGTATGAGCTATATTGATGTTGTAACACAGTTTTAATGCAGGGACGACAGACATACTTCACATATGATAAATTGCTCATATTGTTAGGATATAGAAAGTGGTTAAGAATGAAACTCAGGTCATATTAGCATTATCAAGTACACGAGATAGACACGAATTTATGCTGCCGGCTGTACTTCCTGAATTTGCTGTTAATGAGGGTAGTTGGGTAGGTATCCTGTTCAAGTATCCTTGACATTGTCAATACTGGGACTTTGATCATCTTGGGAAGTACTGTAAATATGCTGCTATCTGCTCTTGAGTGTGTGAAGGGAGATCATGATAGAAAGTTTTGCATTTCCCCACTGAATTGTTGTCCTAATTGTGATGGTCCTCATTCGGTGATAAATAAGAGGTGCTCTAAGTACGGTACCAGTATCAGTATCAGTTTGAGAGTGAAGTAGCATCTTTCTGCCATGCTCAGGGTTTGATTTTACCTGTAGCCATAGCCTACCAGGATGCCTGTTGTGTGGATCAACCTTTCCTCAGGTACTACCTCCAGCTTCTCTTCGGAAGTAGTACCGGTACCATTCATTGGCCCTCCTGATGCTCCTGTGTCCTCTGTTGCTGTTTTCCTCAACTCTCTCTATTATGTTGATCACTGGATAACCACCCTTCCTCAACACCCTGTGCTACTAGGACTGATTCCCCCCTCCCTTTTCCATACAATACTAAGAAAAGTGAGAACTAAGACAAGAAACCCACATATGTCCTCACCTGTAACATAAAAAGAGTGAGAGAAGTCCAAAATCTTATCCAATTTTGCTCAAGATGCCTAGACACATTATTTTTGAAGGAACATAAGTCAAAATAAGTAGGAAAGATGGATGACAGTAGAGTATTCCAGAGTTGTTCATTTGTGTGTATGAGATTGGGAGTATTTACTGTACCAGTTAATTCTTGCATTAGGGACTGCTATATTTACATTTGCTTCTACCTTTATTGATGTATGTTCCATACTTTGGTATGGTAATTTTTTGCCTCATTTGTAATAATTTTTGCCATTGTGCCTTACCATTTTTTATTCAAGTTTTGTGTTCTGGTGTGTTTGAGTTGGTGTGGTGGGTCAGCTCTGGAGGTTGATGCTCGTCTCCTCCAAGGCTAACTTTCCTCATTACTTTTAATATGTTTTTGTATGTTGATTATTCATTTTCTGTTATTGTCTTTGTTATCCCGGATGTTAATGTGAAAGCCAGTTCTGGAGGTTGTTGACCATTGCCTCCAGGACTGACTCCTCTAGTTGCTATTGCTTAATTGCATCATACCTATATTTGTTATAGTCATTTGTTTCCTCTATTGTCCCCCTTCTCTGTTATTGTGCCCTACCATTTCTTATCCTACTTTTGTGTGCTGGCAGTGTGTTTGAGTTTGTATGGTGGGTCAGCTCTTGGGGTCTGAACTCATCGCCTCCAGGGTTGACTCCATTCGCTTTCTTGGCCTTTTTTATTTTAGAATCTTTGTTCCTTCAGTTGTAGGTTGCCATTATATAGCAGGCCCCTCTCCCCATATGTCTGTGTCCTTTTTTGTATTAATCTCTCTTGCATTATTATTTATGAATCTACATGCCTCTTTAATTTACTATTCTGTAATTTGTTTCCTGTGCTTATCAGTTATGTGTCCTTTTCTTCTATCTATCAATCTATAGCTCTGACGCCTTGCTCCCTCCAGGAACTCCCCCCCCCCCCCCAAGAGGGTGGCCACGGCAGAAGTGTCTCCAGTTCTCCCTGTTCCAGCACTCCCTCCTTGCTTGGTCAAGCCCTTCCCTTCCATTCACATTTCTCTCCCTCATGTACTCCTCCACTCTGTTTGCCCACCTGGCTGGTGGTCAGTCTCTCATTCCAGGTCCCTCGACCTCACTCGTACACCTTCTTTGTGAACTCTCCGTCTTACATTTTCTCCAAATGTCCAAACTACCTCAAATTACTTAGCTTCACTCTCTTTATCACCAGATTCAGCACCAACTGCCTTCTCACTCAGACCACACCTTTCATATACATTCTTATTACTTTCCTCATCCCATCTTGTCAGGCCACATGCTCCTCTCAGGTACCTCATCTCTACTGCACGTCTTCTAGACTGGTGAGCCCAGTTCCATGTCCATGTCTCTGACGCATATGTCAGTATTGGCAGGACTGTGCTCTTTCTCTGTTCCTTTTTTACCTCCAGGCATGCACTTCTACCCTTCACAAATTCTCCCTAGAGAGCCTATGACCTGCCAATCCCACACTGTTCTCTCTCTGATCTCTCCTCTCATTCCATGCTCCCATATATGCATGACACTGCACCTAAATATTTAACCTCCTTCATTTTTCTTATACCATCTTAGTGCCAAATGACCTCTACAGTTTGGTGCAGTTTCATTATATACTTATTATTATTATCTATCTATTTATAGCTCTGACGCCTCGCTCCCTCCGGGAACTCCCTCCAAGGGGGTGGCCACGGCAGAAGTGTCTCCAGTCCTCCCTGTTCCAACCCTTACATACTCTTCCACTCTGTTCTGCCATTTAACCGGGGATCTGCCTCTCGCACCAGGTCCCACAACTTCACTTTCATACACCTTCTTTACAAACTTCTCACCTTGCATTCTCTCCACATGTCCAAACCACCTCAGTGTATTACGCTTCACTCTCTTAACCACCCCACACTCAATACCAATTGCCTTCTCACTCAGACCACATCTCTCATACACACTCTCTTTACTTTCTCCATCCCACCAATAATAGTAAGTCTACATGCTCCTCTCAAGTAACTTATTTCCACTGCACCTATTCTAGACTGATGAGCCCTACTCCATGTCCACGTCTCCGACGCATATGTCAGTGTTGGCAGGATTATACTACTGTATTTCATAGTCCCCTTTTCACTTCCATATTCACACTTCTACCCTTCATAATCCTCCCCAGTGATCCTATGACCTGTCTACCCCTCACTGCTCTCTCCCTAATTTCTCCTTCCATGTTTACACAGAACTGTACCCAGGTACTTAAACGCCTTCACTTCCTCCATCCTCTCACCCCTCAAACCCATAGGGGGGTATTGCCTGCATTGGTGATGTGGGCAATACTTTAAGGGTTTGGGCGCCCCTTTGGCTCCAGCCACTAGCTTTTAGTTCTTCAACTGTCCCTCTTTTCTTTCTATTTCCTTCCTGCTTGCTCTCTATCACCATCTTCTGGCGCTATATGACCTTGCTGTTGCGGCGCCTAATATCAATCAATTAATCAATCTAGCCTCTCAGAGTTATCTCATACATAGTCCCAGTTGGTACTCTCATTCTGTAGGGTGTGGCAAGTCAATCACGTCAGTTTCTGCCCTCTCAAATACCATCACTTTACTTATACCAACATTCACCTTCAGTTTCCTCGTTTACACATGGACTGAAACTCATCCACCACCCTCTGTAACTCCCTTTCACTCTCAGCCATCAGCACAATGTCATCTGCAAATAAACTTGCCACCAAGGACCAATTTACTCCATTCGCGTCAGCTTCGCCCCCAGGCCATTCACTTTGGCTTTCATCTCTCTCATACAACCATCCATATATATATTGAACAGCCATGGTGACATAACACATCCCTGTCTCAGCCCTACACTAATATTAAAACTCTCACTTAGATCACCCTCTACCTGCACACATGCCTTTGCCTCTGCATAAAAGGCCTCAATGCCTTTCAGGTAAGACCCTTCAACACCATAAATCCTCAACACCTCTGTCATAGCTCTCCTATCAACCCTATCATATACATATTAATATTATTGTTACTGAATGGATTGAGGTCTTGATTTGTATACTGAGTAGGTCTTATTATTTTGTATTTGTACTGTACAGCCAGCTGTAGTATGTAAATAATATTTATGCTGATTTTTGTTCTCAAATACATTTTATATTCAAATTTTTGTGCCAAACCTTCTCAGACATAAGATATATTTTTATAATACTGTAGTAATGAATTAGTTATGGTATTGAATGCAAACATTGTGGTCTGTACATTTTTCCTTTAGCAGCTTACATAACATGTATGGCTCTTCTTGGGATGGTATTGTTTGGTCAGAGATACAAATACAGGGGCTGGTGTGAGGTTTATTTGATACTAGTAAAGTGTATTGAAGGAAAAATGATTCACTCAGTACTGTTCACTACATGGCAGAACACCCACACATGTTGAGGAACATTTAAACAACACCCATCACACATTATCATACAGTATTCCTGTACTGGTCAATCTACAAATATATACCACAAATATATCACTTTAACACACACACTAGCATGTATGTAGAATGCACATATTCACAGGGGATATGACTCAGGCCAAAGGCAAGCATAAACGTGTGTGCTGAACTAAGTGCTTCTCCAACACCTTAAAGACTGCTGAGTGCTGTATGAGATACACATCCAGTTTGGGTACAGGAAGATGTTCACTTCCAGCTGACTCGTTTCCTGAGTGCCTTAGCAAGCCCACGTGCTTTTAGGTCACGCCGGAAGCTGAGCCCTACCTGGTATGTCAATAGATTCTCATTCTGATAACAAGCCTCAAAGGAGTAACACCAAACATACTCCATATTCTCTTCCTGTTGTACAGAGACTTCTTTTTCAATAAACTCTGACATTACTGAGAAGCTTATTACTTCAAAACACTTTGTATCTTCGAAGAATACCGCTGACCAACTTTACACTGCCAACCGCAACTACTGTACCATCATATTCTGGACAAAATCATCTAAACATTCCTCATATCCAAAGGTTACATAATGTATCGGTTAATAAAGTACTTGCCACTCGAATTTTATACTTGGGCAAAATACACAATTTTATGTCAAAAGAGTTCAGTTGCATAGTATACTTCTAGATGACTTAAAGGCTATCTGGAATGTTATTTTAGAGATAGAACATATTGTGTACAGGTTGGGAAATATTTTTCGATGAAAAAACCCCTGCTAAGAGGAGTCACTCAAGGGAGTGTATTGGGTCCTATTCTCTTCTGTATCTACACTATTGAATTATCGCATATATTAGTGAAGCATGGTGTGAACTTTAAATTATTTGCTAATGAATGATACCCAGTTTTGTATGTCTATAAATGATGTGGTGGATGCTGAGAAGTTGTTGAAGTTCCTCAAGCTGTCTGGCTGAGCAGCCCTGAGCCCCTGAGGAAGACCATGGCCTGAACCGGGCTTTCCCACAGTGCCCTCAGAGAGTGTATGTTGTGTTGTTGGCGAGTGTGGTTGTGTACATTGCAGTCTTTCATAATGTGTTTAATAGAGTGGAGTGCTGTGTTGCATCTATGACAGGCATCTACAATAGAGAAGTTGAATGTTGTTATGTCTGATATTAAGGATTGGACTGATTTGAAACAACTGAAGCTGAATCCAAGTAAAACTGACTGTTTGATTGTTGGAAAGTTGACCAATCTTAGAAGATTAGATATCTCAAGTTTATGAGTGCATGGTAGTATGCTAGATGTAAGAAATGAAGTGAAAGACTTAGGAGTACAGTACTACTAGACGAAAATCTTTCCTTCGAAGCTCAAATTAATCAATGGTGAAGGTTTCTGGTTACCATTTGAGGAACATTGCTTTTGTTAGAAAATATTTAGATGAGGATACTGTGATGATGCTTCTTCACAACTAGCCTATGTCATAAGCAGACAGGATTATTGCAACTCCCTCTATTATCATTTGCCAGACTATTGGTTAAGAAAATAGCAGAATATAATGTAACATTGAGTGGCCTATCCTTCTCCCAGTTCTAGAATCCTTGGTACAGAAGAAAGATTTTGGGTTTTATGCCTATCAACTCCTGGTGTTGGTCATTAATTAAGGCAGTCAGTCTTGTTACATCAACACATCTTCCCCCAGCCTACTAAGTTGCAATCCTTGCTCTTACAGCCGGGTACCTACTTACTGCTAGGTGAACAGGGACATAGGGGGCTGGGAAAATTATCCAACAATTACACTGACATTTGTTACAGTCACTACAGTGTAGATAATAATATTTGTGGTGGCAACAGCATCAGTCTAGGGTATAGGTTCAGTATGAAACTGAACCCTCAGATACTGTACTTGAATAATTAATAGATATTATCAAGTGAAATACATTATTAGCTGGAGACTGGTCGAAGAACGCGCTTAATATTCCCTCCGTTCAAAACAGTTATGTATTGAAGGATGAAATAGCAGAATCCCAATAGGTACAGTACAGTACACGTTATAAATACAAATGACTTCAAATACAGGAGCTCTTTACCGACCACCTAGCCAACCAGTCCCCATAAGTAGACGAGCTGATAAAACGAGAAAAAACATAAGATACACTGAGGAGGTTATCACACTACTGAAAACGTTTAAAACGCCCGCCACATTTAGGGAGAAAATCTAAAAAAAATTCTTTTAATATTTGAGATGAAAAATTTCTTGCAAAATACCTGATTAACTTGATTATAAATGTTAATATAATTACACTGCAATTTTTGACAAACTACATGAAATGATTTAGTTCAGCTGGATCCATTGAGCTATTTGCAGTGTTGCCAGGTGCAGGAAAATGTCACTGTTTCGGGAATTATATAATGATTGTTTAATTAAACCAGACCAAATTAATAATAAAAAGACCGCCAATGTTCAAGAGTAAACAGAGAATTATTGAGGTAAAAATGGAAATTCTAAAGGTGAAGTTAGGTAAATTGCGTCAAGCATACCTGGCAACACTGACTATTTGCTTTGTTTACAAACATTGCCATGGGGACGAGATACGGGATGGCTTGAACTACTGTACTGGGCTTCGATTCGTTGTTCCAGAGTAATAGGATGGTGTTTGTGTAATGATGTTGCTGTTATAGTACTTATTTTAATTTGGTAAGTCTTATGACATTGGAGTTTAATTATGATAACCTAAACAGTTAGGTAGTTTGGTAAATATTGAAAGAATTACCGTTATTGCTTACGGTTTTTCTACCTTCATTACCCACTTATGTAAACCATTCTAAGATTATTTTCTTCTATGGCATTTCCTCCGCAAATGCCCCATTTCAAAGATATTCAAATGGGGCATTTTGAAATTAGCCTGACCTTACCTAACCTAACCTAGACCACAGCAGACTACCGGGACCTAACCTGGGCAAACTACCAGGTAATAACCATGGTAAAGTACAGGAAATGACCTGGGCAAAATACGGTAAATATTGAATGAATTACCGTTATTGGGTACGGTTTTTCTACCTTCATTACCCACTTATTTAGACCATTCTAAGACTATTTTCTTATATGGCATTTTCTCCGCAAATGTCCCATTTCCAAGATAGGGCATATTCAAATGGGGCATTTTGAAATTAGCCTGACCTGACCTAACCTAACCTAGACAGCATCAGACTACCGGGACCTAACCTGGGCAAACTACTGGAACCTAACCTGGGCAAACTACCGGGAAATAATCGTGATAAAGTACAATAAATGACTGGGGCAAAATACTGGGACCCAACCGGATCTGGCAACACTGCTGCAAAACGGTAATTCTTTCAATAAATACCCAAAATACTGAGACATAGCTGGATCTGGGAACACTAGAACAAAATGGTAATTTTTTCAATAATTACCGGTAGTTTTAAGTTTTATTGTGTAATGTTACGGGTATATAGTACAGGACGGTATTATGTTACAGGCTGGGATTTTCATTATTCGTCTTAGAAATACTGTAAAAATACTGTTTGTCATGTTACTGTATGTCTCCGGGTCATGCTTTCTTCGAGCACAAAAAGATTACTAGAATATAAACAATATCTTTCAGAGAAAATTAAAAAAAAACTGAGTATATCTCCTACACCTCTCAAATGTAGTCAATTTAACGTTAGCTCTTGTTCATTCTATCTCGATTGCTGTAAAAGTTCTTATTTTAATGTTTAAACACTGTACATACACACAGTAAGTTAGGCCTCAAAAGCCGCCACATGAAGCCCATTACCAAGGCCCGAAGCAATCACCAACCCTCACCAGCTGCGTGTCACAAATTCTGAACTATCATCCAACTGCAGGGAGAGAGGGATGTGTGAAGTGCCTTTGACTACTACTGATTTCTGGCACAACGGAATATGGATATTTGGCTAGCATTTCGATTATCTATGCCAGCGAACTATTGGTTAGGTTAGGTAGGGTCAGGTAGGGTTCGGTTACCTTTATCAGTACCCAGTGGAATTATTTTGTGCAAATGTATTCATTGTTAGATATTTCAATTTTAAGATACGACTTATTTCTGTAGCAGAGGGACGAACTGCAGTCTAGTGGACAGCGTTACCAGGTCTCCTTGGAGAAATTATGAAAGGGCCTGCAGGTAGTTTTGCACTTTACGCCTGACCCGCCCAATCGGGCTACTATTGGATATTATCCACAAGATCTATTTTATTTTTATTGATCCCGAAGGACACTAGGTTAGGTGTCGAAGGTAACCACAGTCTAGGTTAGGTTAGGTTGTTTCATCTGGTGATCAAAAAGTAAATTATGCGAATTTAAAGTTACTGAATTTCGCACCAATTGGGCTACTTATTGGACAACTGCCTGCAGGCCCTTCCCTTAAAATGACAATAAAACATGGAAATATCCCTGTACTGTATCCCTGTACTGCATGCAGAGGCGAGAACCCGTTAGGAACCCACGCTCCCATTTCAAAGTAAATATACAAAGGTAAAATCTTACAAATAATATACATGCTTTTTCGTATTTGCACAAAATAACAAAGTCTCTAAAATAAAAAGGGAAAAGAAACGGGTGATTTTTTGGTTCCCTGAAAGTGTGAAAATCGAGGACGCAGACAATGGCAGTATTTACCAAATATTTTTTATATTCTTAACTATTTATTATTTCCACTAAAAAATACAACATTTACAAAATGGTACTGTATCCATCACCACTATGTAATAAAGGATTTTGGTCTCTGTAGTCTACTCATTTTCTGATATGTTAGGTTAGGTCATCAGGTCAACATAATTATTACCAATTTCCTAGGCTCCCCCCAATATTGCAGGGCTAATCAGGGGGAAACTAAACAAATAGAATACCGGTATGCTCTTTTATATACATATCACCAGAGAAAAACAGTAAAAAAACAGCATAAACTACTAGAAAATCTTTGATATGAATCCCATTGTGGCTGCTTGTAAAAATGTACATATAAAGTTAGATATAATTTGTAATACATGTTTAATGATAACACATCTAGAAAAATGGTTTCTAAGACATAAATACAACACCGTAAAGTATGATATTGCATTTAATTATAGTTTCTAGTTAATTTTAAGAATTTTAATTATGAACTACCGTATAAGACTATCACAGCTTAATTAATACATAACAGGGTACATAGTGTACATCCAACGGATAAGATAGAGCAGAAAGGATGGTGGACTGGGAGTACTTGCGAGGGGTGGCCCAGGATGCAGGAGACTGGGGTGAAGCAGAGCTTGAACAACTATGCCAGGTAAATGATTACTACCCAGTGCCAAGATGCATGTGGGCTAAAAATCACAATCATAAATTTATTTTTTGTATGTGGTGGATTTCTGGCCAAATCTCCTTTTTCCCGTCAGTTTCTAATACAAGCCTTGTACAAATATAGAGAGTGTGTTTGAAGAGATTTTAGTACCATAGCTAAATATGCACAGAGACATTTTTAACTGTGTCAGCAAGTTGCTACTATAGTACAAGAATAAGAAGATTAAAAGTATATATACAGTAGTATATTCATTGCCCACTTCTTCAGTTTCCAGTAACATAATTTCAGCCTGATGCAATTACTAATTAGATGATAGGAACTGGGTCAACTACAATTATCTTGTTTATCTCTGCACCAGACATAAGATTTTATTAATGTAAATGAATTCCTTTCAAGGAAAGATTATTTATTAGTTTTCGAATAATTTTGACTGAAAACCTAAAGAACTCAACTAAAGTGACATTTATAATCAGAATTTATTTTAGAGTACCTGTATTTCATTTAAAATGAAGATGATTTCTGGTAAGATCATCTTCTGGACAATACTGTATCAACATTCAAGCACCATGAGGAAGAAGACAGGAACCAAAAGCAACCTTTTTGTGTTCTCCCATATCCAAAGGCACTTTATTTCCTCTGCAATTATACCTTTCAACAATAATTATTATCGTATCCCTGATGCAGTGCTGAATATTTCCACAGGCCCTGAGTGGCATCACAAAGGTGCGGACACGAGACAAAACCCCTGAGAAGCTGGAGTTGCTGTTTACACTTTCTCAGACTGTCATGATGGCAAAACACACACAGGTAGGCTGATTTTGTAATGTACAGTATCATACAGTACTGGTACTCCTTGTAAAGGTATGCCTCTTACTCACTGAAATGACATTCTTACCCTGTAATCCATGATGTTATATTTCATATTCTTTGCCATTTAGCCTCGAACTTATTTAGGTATTCTTTTGTATATTCCCTTTTTATTGAGTTGTCGTGTAGCCATATATTCGCTTCTTACTTTTCTAGGGGTAACATTGAGCATCATCCAGGCTCCCACCACTGACGGACTAATACACCTTGAATACTGTAATAGAAAAAGAAGGAGTAGTAGTGTTAAGCATCATATTCCATATGCCTCTCTGCAGTGCATTATATAGGCAAATTGTCCTGGCACTTTTTCCTGTAGGTAACAGCACTGGAGGAAGAACTGGGACATCTAGCTGAGGAGGCAGGGAAAGGGGATGCTAGAAGGGAGGCCAGACTAGAGGAGGAGATAGTCCGTCTCCAGAACCAGCTACAGGGGCAGTCTGGCCAAGAGGATATTGCCTATGTGAGTTCAGATAAATAAAGGTTTCAGTGCAGTGCTGATGAGAACTTGTGAAGACATCATATATGCTCGATATAACTTGCTATCATTATACATCATATATCTGCTATAAATTAGTTTTAAATGAAATAGTAAGAAAAAGTATATACAGTAGAAGTTAATTTTTATTCACAATAATCATGAACATTATATTCTCTGCAACTTTCTCTCAATAAGATTTGACAAAACGTTTAGGCTATGTTTCTGTGAGATTTCAGCATGGAATACAAGTGTGAATGATAGAATATGGCAATTATTTGTTTATTATTTTTCATTTGTTTGGAAGATAAATTAATCATTTATAACAAATATTTCTTTCATTGCAATGATAGTGGTAAGAAAGAAAGTTAAATAGAAATATTTCTCAATGTCGTGCGCATGGCTGAGTGAGGGGTGTGTGGCCCATGATATATGGGAGAGCCAGGGCTGGTATGTCAGTTTTTAGAAGCTGTTGAACACAGAATGATTCATCTGGGAACAATAGGATTAATATACTGGATGTTGATGTCTAATAGCTTACTTTTATAGAACAAGATAAATAATGGCATGATCAATAACGAAGGCTGAAAATCTGTTCTGTTAAATGAAAAGTACTGTACTGTACTGTATATTTGCCAATAAGTTTTGATGCAAGGCAGTAGGGATGATTTGTTTATATTATTCTGTAGGTAAATGTGCAAGGCAAAGTTACATTTTGACTAATGTACCAGTTTGGGTTGTGTCACTCTTGATTTGGATCTGTTTCTTGTTAAGAGACATGATGTACAAATTCTGAGTCATAGTTGGAGATGAAAAGTTTTTTTTTCTGATTAGGATTGGTCTAGTGGATGGCGACTGAAAAAGAAGGAAATGGAAGAGGCCATCCAGCAGAAGAATTTGGAGATACAACAGTTCATGGATGACCTGCAGGTAGGCATGGAACTCACATGGTAATGGCACTGTTGTTGGTGTGACAGTTTTACAATGACAAGTCAGTTGTTATGACAGAATGGGGATAAACATGAAAGACATGATGGCTGAAAAAGTTGGGATCAAAGAAATAGATGGCAGAATTGGTAGAGGTAGACCTTTGGTGATGAGCACCATATATGCGCTCTCAGGGTTACCCACACGTATAAATACAAAAGTATATCCTTACTACTGTATATAGATTATGCTGCTAGATCAAAGGATTATTCCATTCAATGATTGTAAACTGAGGAAACATTAGTGAGAAAGAAAGCAGCCTCAATATAGTACTTCCATTTAAGAGTGAGACATATACTTGTAAGACAAGCAACATAAGCATTACAGTACCCTTTACTTGTTAATTCTTCAGAAAATAAATTATAAGTAATGTGGAGGATTTTCAACATCTGTGGAAAAAAGTCCAAATTCAATGTACCCTTGCTGCCATATGTACTCCCACACCCAGGCAGAAGTAATGGACCTGGTTTTGATGAGGTGAGGTAAAGTATTTTGGGTGTATGTATCCTGTCAGTGATGGATGTACCATACTGACTCTGTCTCTTTGTCTGTAGTTTCCCTGAGGTGAGTGAGAGTAGTCACTAAAACTATTTACAAGAAATCTTGTTGCTGGCCATTGTGTGTTTTCTTTCTAATACAATACAAACATGTTTGAAATATAATACAGTACCTTATAAGATTTCACACATTCTGATCTGACTTTTGAGGCATACTCTTCCAATGAAAGTAGTGTTTGAAAGTGCTATGTAACTACTTCGCTGCATTGATCTCACATCTGTACACAATTGATTTTGCTCTGGTTATTAGTAGATTTTATTAATGACAAGGTAGATCACAATTACAAATCTAATATAGGAAGAGTTGTAGGCTAATCATTGTTGTTTTTGGAAGACATGTAAGACTGAGCGAGCTGGCCTGCGCATCTCTGTAGCAGAGTTAGAGGAGCAGCTTGCAGATGCCACCAAGGAGATCAACAGCATCACAGCTGAGTACTTAGCTATAAAGGAAACCCACACACACCTGCAGGGTAAATTAAGGTTGATTTTATTTTTCTTGGGATTGAGAATTGCAAAGTTGTTTGCCTGTTACCAGACACCCAAATCCCAAATGGGGTGGCCTTGGGAATGCTACCTCCTTATCTACTTGCCCTTTGCCAATGCTCGACCCTATATCACCTCGCATCACTCTCTTTGTAAGACCATTTGACTCCATTGCTTCACCTCATTCTCAGTCTGCTCATCTGTTTCTCCCCACCATCTTATTTTCTTGCATCTTAGTCAGCCCCTCTCTTTCCTTTCACTCCAAATAGCCAGACCACCTCAGGTTGTTATGATTAAAGGATTGGTATTTTTTATGTAAGAACGAGAGCCGTAGGGCACTTCCAGTGCATACAAAGTGAAGAAAAAGAGTCGAGCTAGGTATTAAAATTATTTTCTTTATTGGACAAGGGTGTTTCAGCTGGAGGAAGATGGTTTGAGATCCACTGTTAATAAGTTTACTGGTGAGATTTTGGAAATAGGCTGCTTTCATGCAGTTATGCATCAGAATGCCACCCCAAAAGAATGAACAGTATAGATAATATTTTATAAACATAAAAATATTGCTTGAAACTCTAATAACTGTCAGAAATCTGTTATGGAAGTTGTGTAGTATAAAATTCAAAGGGTGTTATTTTCAGTGCATATATGTTGCCAAGAATGATGCTGTACTACTGGATATAATTAATGGTCTTACTTTCCATCCTGACATCAGAGAGCCTGGAAGGAGCTCGGGAGGAAATGCGAGGGTTACAGAGTCGTGTGGAGGAGCTGATCCAGGACAAGGCTCAGCTCCTACAGCAGTACCAGGACCTCAGTAATGGTGTGGAAGCCAGGGTTGACCAACTCAAGGTAAGTGTTCATCACCAGTCACCCGCTGCAAACAATTTTTGCTGCTTTGTGGACGAAGCTTTTATGTATTAGTGCAAAACTACTGTATATTTGTGTACAGTATATAAAAAAAAAATGTACAGTTACACAAACTTGTACTGGTCACAATGCAGTACCTCAATTAAATCATCATGAGACTCCAGAGCTGGGATAAAAAATGAAATTAGAATATAGAAGGAGGGACAGAATATTCATTAAAATGGATATCTCACATTCAAATTACTCAACGTTCTCAAGATCAAGGACCACCTTGACAGGAGAGGCACACAGAAACACTTGCTGCAGCCTCCATAAACCCACACCACCCACTACACTACATGGCAGAACCCCCACACATGCCAAGGAATATCAAAACAACACCCAGTACACGATACCATACACAAATACTATCATCTCTTACACCCTGCCCACCCCAAGATTCTCTCACAGATGCCACACAATACACACATACACTTCTCCACACACACACACACCCTGAAACACAGACATACACCTCTCCACATACACACACTCTGTCACTCTATAAATAAAATGCCTTAATGACCATTATATAGTCGATAGGCGTTAAATCCAAATAACAACAATGCCCACCCCAAACCAGTTTCCAGAAACATATCCATACACAAATCACTCACCAATCCATCCAAACACTCAAGAACAACACTCAGCTGCTCGCACGACCTCCTGACATCCACCGATCTGAATTCTCCCTTCCTCGTGAGGACAGAGTCCACCTGTCTTGGTTGCAATGTGGCCACCACCCGGCCCTTCAGACATATCAGAAGAAGCTGGATGGATGTAGATGCCTGTCCGGGATTCAACACAGCACTACATTCTTTTAAACACATTATGGATGACTGCAATATACACAACCACACTCGCCAACAACACAACATACACTCTCTGAGGGCACTGTGGGAAAGCTCGGTTCAGGTCATGGCCTTCCTCAGGAGCTTGGGGCTGCTCGGCCAGACAGTTTGAAGAACTTGAACAACAACAACAACAACTCACATTCACTCATCCATTTAAGCCTACAAAATTCTCAGCTCACAACATTACAATATTTTCAATTAACATTGGTGCAAGGAGACCTTCCATGAACTATCACATTAAAACTTAGGTCTAGCAACCAAGGTTTTTTTTTACAGTCCAAGAAATGTGACCTTTCGTTAAGGTTAATTAATATTACTCTTGTGAGTATAGATGAGAATTATGTGAGCTTGAATTATTCTGATTTTATTTTTCCATCCCTGGTGCTGGATTTCCCCATCCCTTGAATATAGGAGTAACTAAATGCTTCAGGTTGTGGTGAAGCAGCGGGAGGAAGAACTACAGCGGCTGAGGTCTCGGGTACAGGAAAGACCCCCAGGACCTCACACACACGCTGCTGACCATGCCCGACTCTCACAACTCCAGCTGGTAAATTTCAGTACTCGTTTTTTCTCTCCATTTTTCCTTTTTATATAAAACATATCCCTTGCCACTTTCTTTAGTCATAATTATCTTCTATGCTTTTTTCCTTGTTTTTTCCTGTCTGCTTGCGTGTTTGCTTTCTTCATACAGTTCTTCTATTGTCACTGATAAAAGTAGGTGAGACTCAAGAATTAATCCCACACATACAACCCAGGGAATTGTATGTGCTCTTAGTAAGATTTGAGATTCATAGGATAGATTATCTCTGGTCACATGACATATGTGTGCCAAAGTTGAGCCAAGGCAACTATAAACACTTTAACCTTGCCTGTTTATTTCACTTATTTGAATACTCTGCAATCCACTTCCTCCTACCGTACTTTTGTAAAAATGTAAAATAGGAGAAATCGCATTTTTTGCCTAGGCACACAAAGACTTTGGTTGTCTGTTGTATTCTTTGATGCAGCAGTATATACTGTCCTGTATACTATCGTCTAGGTCAGATTATTAATGTACAGAGATTGATGCATGTTGTGGCAAGCTATTAATGTATATCAATGATGAATACAATATGAGACTGTAATAAAATGATTTTGGGGAGTTTATGATGGAATAATTTTACTTGTATGAAACACAGGAGGTGAAGGAAAAGGATGGAGAGATTGAGCAACTCTCTCAGCAACTGAAGGAAGCCTCAAAGGAGATTGAGTCAAGTGCAGCTCTCATTGTAACACTTAAGGACTCCAAGAGGTTGGTGCAATATTTTATTAGTGCAACATTGTCTATATATTGAGGAAAGTGAGGACTAAAGGCTCAAAGTCTGCTTATTGGTCCCGGAGGGAACAAGGCATCAGAGCTATAGATAGATAGATAGAGAGAGGTCCAAAATCATATCTAATTTTATTTGAAGTTGCCTAGATACATTGCACTTGAAGGAGTGTAAGTCATAGTGAGGAGGAAAAATAGATGAAGGTAGAGTGTTCCAGAGTTGATCAGTTGTGTAATTGAAAGATTCAGAGTACCAATTAACTCTTGCATTTGAAAATTTGTCAGAAAAGTGGTGAGACTGAGTAACATGGCGAGTGCTGCATGCTCTCCTGAGGGGAGGAAGCATTCATTGAGAGAATTCAGAAGAACAGTGTCTTTAGTAATGGAGATAGAAGAAAGAGGGTGAATCAACACTGCAGAGATGAGAGAGAGAGGCTGTTGTGAATCAGTAAGGGTGGGAGAGTTGATGAGACAAAGATACTGTATATAAATTTACCTAGTACTGTATGTATATATATTTATGTACCAGTTATATATTATACATATCTATATCTAGGCCAGTGAAGGGAGATGCCCTCGTGATCAAACAGCTGCGTGGGCAACTCAACGATGCCCAGAAGATGATACAGCAGATGCGGACACAGCTGCTGGCTGCCGAGGAGGATGCTCAGTTACATGCCCAGGATGTGAGTTATTAGTCCTTGTGTTACTGATGTTCTTCAAGCCAACAGACCTAAGTTTCTAAGGAAGGCCATGGATTGAACTAGGTTTTCCCATAGTCCTCTCTTAGAATATGTATTGTTGGTGAGTGTGATTGTGTGCAGTGACTTCTTCCGATATGTGTTTAATAGTGTGGGATACTGTGTTACATCGTGAACAGGCATCTGTGATGGCTCCATCCATTGCCCCATTACATCTAAGTGTTTTCCCATCCCTCAGAAAAATGGTCATGGGGTCATGGTGATGAGGCAATGATGGTGATAGTGAATTTGTGACAATAATATTGATTCCATTGATTTTGACTGTGGTGATGAAATTCCTTTCAGCTTTCGACAGTGATGGGAGAGTTGCAGTCATACCTGGCAGGAGAATATTCACTGGCTGATGCTGTGAGGGAGTTGAAGGAGGCCCGGGGGCAGGTGCGGGCCAGGGACGCTCAAATCTCTCAGCTCACTTCTCTCTCCAACAGTCTACACATTAACATTAACCAGCTCCTTGATGAGAATTCAGAACTGAGGTGAGTAAAGTTAATCTCATGCTTTGTTCCTTTTACAAATAGAGTTTATGGAAGGTTTAGTTTTCACTTAAGTTTCTTTATTTGTTTGTTGGTTGATTAGTGAACCAGGTACTGCAAACATTATTTGAGAGATTTGAACCGAACTTTGCAGGATGATTGGGCATGCTGATTCCTAGCAATGATTAAATTTTGTTGGTTTCAGGTAAAAGATGAAGGTCAGTAATGAATACAATTTGGGGAACATTGTTTTCCTTTTTATTGGTAAGAATGATAGTGAAATATGGATTGGCTCATCTATATAGTTTATATACTGTAAATTTAGGCAGCTAGGTCAGTTGCTCTTCAAGTTTTCATCTGGGATGCTCATATATCTGGACATTGACAGGCACAATGGCTCCATTTGAAAGTTATGGACCAGTTTATACCATTTGTTGTCATCATCTGGCCCAGTAGTTTCCAAACTTAAGGAATGGATATGTGGTTGATCCATTTACTCAAAAAGAGTACTGGATACTGCAGTTAGAAAATTTCACGTATAACTCTTTCTGCTGAAGTAGTCCTTGCACATATCCCTAATAAGCAAACTGCTCACCCAAATCTCCCTTTTTCATTTCCAACATTTTGCACTCGTGGTTGCCACACTCATATATCTCGGTACTATTGCCCTGGATCCTTCCTGTAACTTCAAAAACGGTATACAATATTGTAATTTTTATTCATGATTGTAGTGAAAATTATTCATATAAAATTACATATATATTTCTTGTTATGGATTAGTCCCTGGCATCTTTGTTCTTTGTCATTGTGCTGTGATATTTTATCAGGAAACTAAAGGAAGTGTATGGATTGTTATTTTTTTCTAGACCCTGTTGCTGATACATCTGTGCAGCACACAGACATTCCTTGGAGTAGTCACCTATAATAATTGTATCTCTATTCAGGAATGTATGTCTTCACATTGTGAAAACTTTCATTTAATATAATTCTTAATCTGTTCCCATTCCAGTAAGTATCCACTCATCATCTCTGCCATCCCATTTTTCATAGATTTATTAATTGTGATTCAATATTCTAAAGTTTCTTCTCACAACATTTGTTAAGCTCGTGAAACTGCTTCTATTTACTATATTTATCCTTTCTTCCAACTTGAAAGTTTAAACCTTGACTGATTAGTATGGATTTTTACTAACTGCCACCAAACCATTTTCTCATCAGAGGAAATCACTCTTAATATCAAAAACTTACCATAACAATTTTGTCAGTGAACATTTTTGAAACATCTTTCTATTTTAGTTAGTAATTTAGTATGCTTGGACTAGCACCAGATTTTGTATGACCCTGAAACAAACAACCTTTCCCAAGGATTAACAATACAGTAAGTATAATCTTCTTGTTTTAAATCTTTCCTGAGCTTCAGCTTGACTTACAGAGAGCAGCTAAAACTGGAGCCTCGTGCAGACCTGGACCTGCCCGGGGTTAAGAAAACTCACTGGCAGGACACCAAAAAGGTCATTGAAAATCTCACAGCTCAGGTCAATAAACTGCAGGATGACAAGGTTACCCTACGAACCAAGGTCGGTGCTACAATTCAGTTTATTTCCTTTTCTTGCTTGTTTGGGTTGTATTTCTAGTTAAGGGGGTAATTTATTATGAGTGAATTCAAGGGCTACTGATTCCTCCTGACTATACAACACAATAAATCCCCCGACACGTATATTAAGGTACAGTAGTCTGTTTCCTGGCATAGTTTAGAGGAATCATTATAATTCCTTCCAATTCATCCCAAATAAGTGATACCCTTGAGCATGAGACTAAAGGACAGTATTACAAAAGGCTTCTCTGCTCTTTCTTGTAAAACCAGTGCTAGCCATGTTAAGTGACTGTGACCACCACAAACATGATTGCACTTACTTCACTCAGAAATCATGTTTTGGATGTACAGTACAGTATATAAACCAAGAGTGAACAATATTAGGAATGTTGCTCTGTAAATTGCTCTCTTCAATGTGATCTTGCAACCTCCTTGGTGCAGTGAGCAATAATTGTACCGTTTTGTTTGAATTCAGGAAGTTATTAATTTTAGCAGTGTTGGTGTCGAGGAAAAAGCAGAAATTTACTTTAGGTTAACATGTATATAATAACACAACAAGTGTTATACTGTAGTACTGATTGGTACTGATATGCTTTTACAGTTGTATCATTGTAGAACCAGGTGTGTTTAATGTTGTCTTGTGATATTATGCTATTTGGTACTGCTTTTCACATCTGTGTAGGTTTTATTAAATTGTGTACCGAAAATATTATGAAACAGTTCTTAAGTGTGGATTGAATAATAATACTTGTTTGCATAAATATTGAATGTTATTTTGTTTGTGCATGTATTGTGCTAACATGTTTAAGCAGTTGTGGGTTGAATGTAGCTCCTACCAGGTACAATATTCTTCTTTTCTCTCTGTAAATAACATTTGTTCATGGCAGTGTGTACAATGGATAGCAAAGGTGTAAGATTCCCACCCTGCCATTGTTATTGATTTTCTCACCTTTACATCCCTTTGGCTTACTTTTCTTCCCTTTATTTCCTTACCCATTTAATCCTTTCCCATTTCATACATTTTCTTTACTTCCTTTCCTTTTACAGCCCTTTTATTCCTTTACCTTTCTTTTGCATTCCCTTTCCTTTACATCCCTTTCTACAGCATCCTACCAGTTACTGTATATTCCTTCTCACCCCAAAAAGATATATGAATTTGCACCACAACATCACACCATACTTGGACCATTAAACAGTACACATCACTATAGAGGACAAAGATGACATGAAGTGCTCGATGCAGAAACAATATGCTGGCAGGAAGTGGTTTAGAATCTTACTCCCTGCTGAATGAAAGAACTGGTGTCTGTTTGTGATGCTTGTTGTTGCTGTAGAAAGTGGCTTGGGGGCATGTAGTCACAGGTAATGTTCGTTTGCAGATTTATGAGTTGACAAGAGAGCTGTCCAATGCTAAGGGCTCCCTTCAGCTTACTTCCATAGAGCTCCACAAACCTTTTGGATCAGGTCAGTTGGACGGCTTCTTGTGTGAAGTGAAATGCCTTGTACTGGTGGTGTATGTACAGCTCCGGACAAAACTCTCGACTCGGTAGACAGCATTTGGTATCTCTGAATCTTAAGAGAGATGCACACACTACACTGGCTCTGAGTATACTGACATACATACATACATACACAGGACCCCCTCTGATAGAAGACACACACACACACACACACTCTGAATATTGAGATTCAGTGAAGAGTCCTCCCAAACCCCAACCCCCATCCCCATATATGAGATTCCAAATATTCCCAACCGAATCGAGAGTTTTGTCCTGAGCTGTACATACAGTAGGCTTGCATATTGCGCGACAATTTGGGCAACAGAGGAGCTCGCGTACACAAAAATCACATAATATGAATACATCTTTATATGGGGAAAATTACTTATGGGTGGCCACTGTCTCATACTGAAAATTTACAGAGATTTTATACGCCAATATGCAGGGTACAGTACAGTTGTTGTTGTTGTTGTTGTTGTAGTTCCCTGGACTGTCTGGCCGAGCAGTCCCGAGTCTGCTTGACCAAAGCTGCGCAGATGCTCGGGCCCCCAAATGGGAGCCAGGGTGATAGTGAGATCTGTTTCTTCGAAGGCAGCAGAAGAGGGGACTGCTGGCTCACGGGCATTTACCCCCGAGCCAACAAACCCACCGTCTGTAGCCTTCCTAGTTGTGCCACGCTATTGGGCGATCTCGTCAGTTACCCAGAAGGAATGAGAAATAGTAAGAGAGACAGACAGAACAGGCCAGGGTGTGGTAGAGAATGCCAAATTCCTCATTTCTGGATAGAACCAGCCCTCACCATTTTTTTAAATAAATCCATAAAATTTCAAAACTCTTGATGAAATAATTTAATACAACTTCCTCCTTTAGGTACAGTACAGTATTTGGTGATTAAGATTTGATTATGAGTCACAGTAGCTATGAATATAAGGTTTTAACAAAGAAATAGCAGTACAAAAGCACACTAGAAATGAGAGAGGCTGGCCGTGACACTATGTCGGCCTCCCCGCTGCTCCTCCCAAGGTCGCGCCACTACCTTCACCTGCCTCCAAACCACCACTCCCACTAGCACTACATTCAATGTTGATCTCATTCACTTTGTCCATAAACCCTTCAAAGTCAAATGATTGCTGGGTTACTGGCACGACTTCGCCCGTCGAGAGCAGAAGCACCATAACTCCCCACAGTCTGCATAATGATCTCCCTGTTATTCCATATTGTTCGTAAGGTAGACACTGCCAGCCCAAACACTTTGTCAATCGACGGGTATATTCTTCCCTCCTCCTCCTCCTTAACCGAATTGTGTAGATCAAAGCACTAAATATTGAGCATGGGCTACAAACAACTGCATGGGCTGTATATAGCCATGGTGATGGTACCACTGGACAGGCCTGGGCTAGAACTAGGGGATTGACTGTAATAACACTAACTCTAGCCTGCGTGGGCTGGTGGGCAGAACTTAGACCACACCATATTCCAGCCACCCCAACCCTCCTCCCACAAAAAAAAAAGGCCCTGTTTTGTGGCTGGGGGGGTAGCTCTCGATAAATATTTGCCGTTTATGGTTAATTGCCCGAAGCTTCAGAGCGTGCGACAGGAATTTCTTCTTACGCTCGACCTTTGGCATGATGAAGGCAGGTGTTGGTTGGTAGGGTTAGGGTTGGGGGCAACAAGACGGCTATAATGGAGAGGGGGGTACTCAGGATGTTAGGGAGTGGGAGACTGACTGAGTGAGAGGGAGAAGCCAGCTGGGGGTAGCGGCTGGTTTTAGTGTGGGTTTGGGGGAGCGGCTAGTTTCACTCGGAAACCGGATTGAGAACACTCGCAATGAGTGAACCTACTGTACAGTACTCGGTATTCTTTTGTAACCGTTTTCGTAGCTCCAAAAGAACATATCGTGATTTCTCATCACTCTCCCAATTCTGAAAAAAATATGTTGTCATTTTTCATTAACATTAAATTCATTTTTCCACAGAGGTTTCAGGCTTGCAGACTCAGAACTTGGAGGAGCAGATCAATCAACTGAGCATGGCTGTGGGTCAGTTGGTGCGTGGTGGCCAAGAGATGTCAGAGGCACGACTCCGTCAACAGCAAGAACAACAAGATGAAGTGGAGGTGTTGAGGGAGAGGTGTAGCAGGTACTGTAGTTCATGCTGGGGATGATTCCATATGCATACATTTACCGCCGACCATGGCCATGATGCCACACATTTTGTGCCATTCTCACAGATTGTGAACCCACCTTTAGATAGTACTGAATCATAAGTTGCAGAGTTTTTTTCCTTGTCATGAGGAAAATCATCTGGCATTAGCCAGAGTGAAATATCAATGTTATAGCTATATTGAGTGATTTCATTTGCAGACTGGAGGGTGAGAAAGCATCCTTAGAGAGAATAATCCATAGCAGCCTGACAACTGGGAGCCAGAAGAAGAAAAAGGATGACATTAAAAAGACAAAGGTATGGGTGAAAGAGCAGGAGGAAGAAAAGGAAGAGACGGGAGAAGTTACACAAGATGACCCTCTACTCTCTAATGCTTCCTCCCCCTCCCACCATGACCTCAGTGAGGCCAAAAAGGAAGCCAAATCACCCACAGCAGCTCTGAATGACCTTATTGCAGCCCTGGGACAACTTCCACCATCAACTGAGGAGGTTATTGCCAAACTCAAATCACAGGTTGAATTTCTGATAAAGGTGAGGCAACTTAATCTCTAGCTGTTAATTGATTAACAGTGATGAAGTAGGAGGGGAAGAAAAAACTTGAGATACAGGTTAAATTAAATTTAGAAGGAAGCAATAGGTAACCTTGGTGACAAAATCTCAGATAATTATTTTGCAGGATGATTTGAAGAGTGTTAAAGGTAATGAAATTATGGTACTTGTTCATCATTGTCTTCAAGTAATATTCCTATAATTTGTCAATTCTATCATATTGTATCAAGGACAGTCATTACTGATATGAGTACTGTACTTGTACTTGTTTCTGTGCATAACAGTACCTGTAGCTAATCTTTAGTGCAGTTTATTCATACCAATAATTTGGTTAGTGCACCCATGTACAGTTGAACACATGAATTCGTGGTAGAAACGCTCAGTTCTTCCCATTATCAGGTTCATTTGCTACCTATACGATATACCTTGGACAGAAACCATCATGTGGGATGGCGACGATAATTATCAAATACACAGCAATTGTCACTGGCTAGTGGAGAGGGACAAACATCTTCCACCTGGGTTGTACCACAAATTCCTGTGGCCAACTGTACCTAAGCACCATATTCAGTAGATTCACCTTTTGCGCTCCAATTTGGGCAACAGAGGAGCTCGCGTACATAAATATTGCATAGTATGAATACATCTTTATATGGGGAAAATTACTTATGAGCGGCCACTGCCTCACACTGACAATTTACAGAGATCTTATACGTCAATATGCAGGGTACAGTACAGTATTTGGTAATTGTGATTTGATAGTGAGTCACAGTAGCAATGAACATAAGTTGTTACCAAAGAAATAGTAGTACAAAAGCACACTGGAAGTGTGATATGGGGTTCCCAGGCTGGCCATGACAGTATAATGGGATCCTCACTGCTCTTCCCAAGGTCGAGCCACTACTACCCTCACCCGCCACCACACCACCACTACCATCACCTGCCACCACACCACCACTACCATCACCTGCCACCACATCACCACTTCCACTAGCACTGGGTTCAATGTTGATCTCATTCACTTCGTCCATAAACCCTTCAAAGTTAAGGCCAGACACAACTGAAGCGTTATCATCAATCTCTTCTTGTTTTTCTTGTTCTGCCTGTTGCCGCCTAGGTAACGAGTAATTAGGCTTCGTTTCCTCTTGCTTATTTTATCATTGTGCTTGTCAGTGTAATATTTGAGCACCTTGTCAAGACCAAATATTACTTCATCAGTTCGCTGCTTGGAGGTTTCTATAGTCTTCACCTCGTGTTTGAACATAAACAGGGCACAGAGCATATGGCTGAGTCTACCTATGGGTAACTTGGTTTCCATATCTTGCAGTTGTGTTTGTTGTTGTTGCTGTTTTTGGGGTTGTAGTGCTGTGTCAGCCTCATTTACACTCTCCAGAATCTCTGGTCCCTAATGTAACGTGCTGATAATGCAACTCCCTCGTTTTCCTTCCTCCCTTCTCGCAGTCTGCATAATGGCCTCCTTGTTCTTCCATATTGTACGTAAGGTAGACTCTGTCAGCATGCGACAGGAATTTCTTCTTACGCTTGACCTTTGGCGTGGTGAAGGCAGGTGTTGGTTGGTTGGGTGTAGGGTTGTTGGCAACAAGTTGGCGATAATGGAAAGAGGGGTACACAGGACGTAAGGGAGCAGGAGACTGACTGAGTGAAAGAAAGAAGCAAGCTGGGGGAGCTGCTGGTTGTAGCGTGGGTTTCGGGGAGTGGCTAGTTTCACACGGAAACCGGATTTAGACGCACTTCTGGGAAAGGCTGTGGATTTGGGCCACTCTTGGTCACAAAAACGTGTGCTGTGGAAGCATCACACAAAAGATAATAAAAGATGCTGTTTTGAGGTTTGTCGCTCAATAGGTGAATCACACATTGAGAACACGCACAATAGACGAACCTACTGTACTGTACTGTACATAGTAATTAAACCTGGTTGATAAATGAGGAAGGACTAACAAGAATACAAGCAGTTAGGATCAACTCACATAGAGCAGTAAGTGACCGAAGGATGATGGTAGGAATGTATATTAAGATATGCAAATTAAAAAGGAAAATAAAGAAGAGGTAACTTATCAAACACCTGTGACAACTTTAAGATAGGATGCTAAATATAGTTCAGGATATAAAGTGTGAGGTAATGGATTGGATGGCAAAAAACTAAAGTATAATTATGTGCTTGTTCATACATGTGCAAAAATATTGATTTATCATCCCTAAGTTGACTCCATTACTTGTACTGTATGTTCTGTACTTATGCATTTTGGGACCATGTGCAAGAAAATTCATGAACTTAGCGACACTGATGACCTGTATGATGACTCCATGCACTGTTGTGTTTCTGGAGGTTATATGGTACTGCTTGTCATGTCGCATAATTCTATTTGCATAATATTATGACCATTGGTACTGTACATATATTTTATTTTATATACATATATTGTTGCTTCAGGAGTGTGACAAGAGGGAGCATGAAATCAGTGAGAGAGAGAAAACTGCTCACATCTACACCACACAGTTTGAAGACTTGCGGGCTCAAGCAGCTAATCTGAACATTCTTGTAGGTTGAGTTTAGAAAAAAAATAGTATATCCTTAAATTACTCTATGGTTTACATCCAGTGGTATATAGTAAAGTATGGTATATATTACTGTTCATACACCCTTATAATTGGTATTGCCTATCTTGTCCTTGAGGTCCTGCATCATACAGTACTGTACCTAGAATATATTATATCCTTCATGCATTCTTTCAGCTATCTGAGGAGCAGGAAAAGTGGGAAAGGGAGAGACAGAAGCTGGAGAAGACATCTGGTGACTTGGAGGACGAGGTGACTGCATTGAGAGCCAAAGTGGGAGAGCTACAAGCGACCCTTGATGATGTAGCATCTGGTCGCCCTGATGTGGAGATAAAGGTGGATGATGGAAAAATTCATGGAGAGACAGACATTCAAAGTATATGTAGGATGGGCAGGAAAAACCTTTACTGTAATGTGCAAAATGTTCCATGTATCTTATCGTGGCTTCCAGTCTTTTGAATAAATGTCAGCAGTAGAATTTAGATAAATGAGGGTCAAAATGAGGTGGTAGGCAAACAACTACAGTGATATTTAGACTCCATATCCCCCATATCTATAATCTCTATCCTATTTCTAATTAGTCATTCTTCCCTACCATTTCAGGACTCTTCTTTCCCTTTTCAGCACTCTGCTCTCACATTCATTTTAGCACTCCTCTTGTCCTTCCATTTCAGTCTCTTTCTTTCTTCTCAGCATGCCCCTCTTCATTTTGACACACCAATCATCCATCCAGGATGCCTCCACTCTTTCATTTCATTACACTCCACTTTCTTATCAGCACTCCTCACTCATATTTTGATATGCCTCTCATCCCTTTCAGGACTTCACTTTCCCATTTCATTACCCCTCTTTCCCATTTCATCACTTGTCATTCCCATTTCAGCATGCCCGGAGACTGGCAGAGCTGCGCTACGACCTGGAGATAGCAAAGAGGTTGTCCGGGAACCAGGAGAAGGAAGTGGGCCTCCTCCACCAGCAGCTGAAGGACAGACTGGAGTCACTTCAACACAGTCTGATTCAAATCAAACAGGTCTGAAGGAGAGTAGTGCGATTGGTTAGGTTTGGTTAGAATTGGCTCAGCTGGTGTTGATTGCAGTTCTTACAGATAGGCAAAGTTAAGAGAAGCTTGTACCAGGATATATAGTGTCTCATGTAAAATGTGAATAGCTTTTGGAGGCGTTTATTTTACATACAGTATTGTAATCTCCGTATTTTCTACTGTATGCTTGCAACCTTCCACCCCTTGAAAAAGAGAAAATGGGGTCTTGATAATAATACTTGATTCTTAGTGGAGACTGGGGTTTTCTTGTATCTGTTGCCTGTTCAAATGTATTGTTTAAGATTTGAGTCATTGTTTCCTTGATATCTGGAATACAAATAGTTTCAAACATATGAATAAGAGAGACATTTTCTTCTCTTCTGATACGAAAGATCTTCTGTTATTAGATAGGCTAGGAAATTGCAAATATCACAATTAATACGGAGTTAATGATATTACCAAGAAGTTAAGGAGAGCTCAGCAATTTCTCAACAACAGGTGAAACATGAAGGTGAAGTGGAGAGAGAGATCTTGACGCGTCGGGTGCGGCGGCTGGAGGAGGAGTTGGGTCGCAGTATTCCTCTCACAGCTGCTGACAACAGTGCTGGACAACTGGCTGCCATAACAACCAAGTACCGTGCCTTGCTTCATCACCACACACTGCAGGTGAGGTGATGGAATGGAGTGGTGAGTAGATAAGGTTTATTCTATATACGATTATTTTCTATGGGATGTTGCAATTAAAGTAGGAGTAATCTGTGAAGTAGGATATAGTGAAATATTGGGCAGGAATACAGACAATTTGGATATTACTAGAAGGTGACTGAGTGGTTTCATTATTGAAGTGGCGGTTTTATAATTGAAGGTTCAAATTTTCAGTGGTGGAAACTGTAGCGCTAACAAATAAAGATTCACTGATAGAAATATGGCAACCTCTTGTTGCAAATATATTTTTAGATATTGTACCATTGTTTTAAATTGTGAAATATTCCCTCTTTTCCCTCTCTTTGTAAGTGGAAGAAAGTTTGTAAGTTACATGTATTTGTATTTGTATATACTGTATGCATATATATGTATATACAGTACATGTATTTTGATGATGCCTTGAACCTCAGTGTTGGTGTGAAGCTTGTTCTCAGAGAAAATAACTGCAAAGAAATCTAAACTAATGTATGATCTTGTAAATATCCTACTGTATAAGTGAATCCTTCAGCATTCCTTAATGAGTCACTTCTACACTAACAGATGAAGGAGAGGCACATGGAGGTGGAGGAAGAGGTAGAGAGGAGGCAGCTACTGGAGGAGAGGGAGGAGCTGAGGCAGTTGCTGGAGAGTGCCCGGGAGAAGGTCCACTCTCTACAGGCCTCCCTCTACCTGCTCAAGGCCAACACTACCAACATACAAGTAATTACTCAGTTGTATATTTGTGTTCTTATTTCAAAAATTATTTGCTTATAGGTTTTTTCCTTATACAATATTCTCTTCTCTCCTCCACTGTTCTTATTCACTACTATCATTCTCATATCTTAGTCACCTGTCTCTCTCTCAAACACAAATAGTAGCCAATGGCTCTCTCAACCAGTTTGAGTTTATTTCCTTCCATGTTTCATATCTCTCTCTCTCTCCACTTTTTCATTGGATTTGTCTCCAAAGCAGTTTGTTATTCTCTTGCCATCTCCATCATTTCCATCTTTTTGATGTAAGAAGTTATTCCACTTATCTACCAACTTAACCACTTAGCCGCGGGCATTATGTATCACGGCAGCTCTCTCTCCCGGGCCTCTCTCCCACACTCACGGTCACTATGTAAACAACACATTTGATGGCTATTAACTTGTAAACCACTCACACTACATAAATAAATGATACAGGATATTGAAGTACAAACCTTTAGCTGTCTCCTGATGTACTTGTGAAGACTAAAGTGATATATGTAGGATGGGTAGCCACCTCACAATGACATCAAATCATAATACACTTTTACACTCTATTTACACTATATTTACATATCTAAGTACATACATATTCACACTCTAATTTCGTTATAAAACATATCAGAATCACATTTTTCAACACAATATGAAATATAATGTCACTGTTTTACGTACATAGACCTATATGGTAATTACAGGAAATGAGGAGTGACGAAAATATAACCTTATACCCTCACTATTCAAGTAATACTGACTGGTGGTGGCTGAGATGGCTGTGACCAAGTCCCTGGCTACCACCCACACTGTTGCCAGTCAGAAACTAGCTTGCTAGGGATCGCGCAAATTTAAAACTGTGCTGTCGAATGAATGCTACACCCGCAGTGCTCCAGACTTGTTACTAGTGTAGAAATTTTACTACACCTGCTTTCTCCAACACAGGTAGAGAGTTTGTCGAAACAGTTGGCGGGGGTAGAGATGAGGGAACTGAGGGAGCGACAGAAGGCCGACCATGCCACAGCTATGTATGCCACCATTAAGAGTAAGTCATACCTGGTCGTGTCAGTCATTGTTTTTGTCTGTCTAAACTCTAAACAATATAATTCTGTGACTTTTGCCTCTGGATGCATCCTTTATGGAGATTGTTATGATATGAGTGTCCACTATACCTTTTACAACAACTCCTTTCATGTATGATGGATCCCACCTCTCCCCTCCTCATTCCTCTCCCTCATATACCTTTCTACCCTGTTCATTCATTTGACTGGCTGTCTTCCTTTTACACCCACCTTTTCTATCAGTCTGTTCTATTACTCTCGGAAATCCATTGGAAATTTCCAGTTTTGTGTAAATCGATTGCTTTATATTTCATTGGTGCTCCACCTCATGCTCAAGTGGCTGAGAGTACAGTCAACAGTAACACTCGTGTCTGCCACATCTGCCAAGTTATGAAATACAGTATGAAAACTGAAAAACCAGAGAAGTTTATTAATTTATTCCCTGGATATTTGCAATTCTATATGGTGAATATGTTTGTTCGATGATTAGCTTTTATGTTATCCTTCAAGAAGCACTGAGTGAGGCGACACGACTTTTGCCGCCGACTGTACCTTGAATGATTTTTTCAACATTTGTCACAGATTTCAAATATTTTGTAGTGGCTTATAGCATATATGTTTACTGTTGCAGAGATAATCATGAGCTCTAGGAGTTAAAATTAATCTTTGCCTGATTATGCATAACTTGAAAATTTTCAACATGATTGCTGTAATTGAATGGCAGTGTTTTCCATTTCTTCTTACTTCAATATCATTCATTGATACACTGATCTTTCAGAGGAACGTGAAGAGGTAGTGCGAAGGCTGGGTGAGGTGCAGGCTGCCCATGATGCAGCAGCCCACATGAATCAGCAATTGCAGACCACAGTGGGGGAGCTGCGTCATAACTCGCAACAAGCTGTATCAAAGGAGGAGTATGCCAGAGTCACAGCCAGGGTCACTGCACTTGAGGAGGAAAAGGTCAGGGCAAGAAAAAAAGGTGATAAGGATTGTTACAATTGCATCTTCCTTCTATTGACTAGGTATTAACCATATTATGGCATATAAGCTATGCCATTTTTAACAGTAACTAAAACAAGGGATTGAACATTCTCTTTTCTTTCTTTTCAGTCTTGCCCCTTCTCTGTCCAACTCTCTAATGTAAGAGTTAACCAGTACTCTTGGTCTTTCATACAATATTCAGTACACAACTGGTTAACTCTTGTGCTTTTTCAAATGCAATGTGCTAGTTACGGTATGTCGAATGAAATTGAACATGACCTTGACTCTCTGTTGCTCATATTAATTCACAGATGAGGACATAAGGGGGCTTCTTGTCTTTATCCTCACCATTGTCATTTCAGAAAATTAAGAATGTTACTGTAGATTGAAAAGATACTTTTTCCTGCATCTTGCCATTGTCATGGGCAAATTCTAGATCTTCCCTACAAGCAGACCATGAACCTTTTCTTTCTTCCAATTATTCATTAAGTCTAAATTGCATGATTATATAGTATTTAAATTAATTACAGTACTGTACTGTACATCAATACTGTAAAGTTATGAACAAAAGTGAAGTGCAGCTCATGAAGCCCTGTTACTTTGAGCCAATGAAATAGGTTAGCATATGTATCTAGGTCATTTCAGATTCACTGGTTCAGGATTACTTGAGTTTGAGAAATGTGCCTAACTTTTGAGAGTGAATGCACATACTACATCACTATGTGAAATGAGTAGTAGTTGACAGCCCTGCCCAGAGAGGTAATGTACAGCACTTGGACTAATGCTAAATAATATAAATTGATTCAAGAAAACCCTATGTCATCCAAGGGTAAAATTTAATTGTTTCCTACATTTGGTGTATCAGGTCATCTCTATTTACACAACACACATAATATTATATACTTGTCTAAATGTCACAACTTATTACACTGCCCCACACAAAACCCCACTGGGTTCTCTCAGGGGTAGGGGGTTAAGTAGCTCCATTACATGAGATGGCTAAATCTTAGCTAAATTAGGCAGAGGTGTATATTCTCTCAGGCAAGGTAATGCAAGTGATAGATGCATAAACCTTCAGTGTAGTTTCAACCAGAAGAGGAAAGCTTTAACAAAACTGCAGTAGTTTTAGGTATCGTCTGATCACTATTTTCTCTCTCAGGGGGAATTGTCAGTGGAAGTGAGACGACTGAAGACAGTAGTAGAGGTGACAGGAACACAGGCCCGACAGAAGGAGGTGGCACAGGCAGTGGAACGGGTGGAGGTTGAGCAGCTGAGGCATGAAAATCGAGACTTGGCAGCTGTCAGTGATCCACGCACCATCATCAGTAAGACAGATATGTCTCACGTTATTATGGGGAGGGACTAAAAAGAGTGAAAAAAGTATGTATGAATATAATAAGCAACAATCAACACTTACCGGTACTCTCCGTAATCTAAGAAACTAAGCAGCATGTACTGTAGAATCTATCCCTTCATAACAAAACTGAGGCCTGAATGATGGAACAAATTTTGGGCTGCAGACTTGATTTGAGAATATTTCAAAGGTTAACCTGTAATGATTTCAGGGAATATATATATGTTAAAGGAATGCTTCATACTGTACTGGTATGTAACACCGTTTCCGATCCAAGGCCTCGTTTTGTCATCTTAGCACTCTTGCTAAACTTCCCCCTTCTTCCAGGCTGCCTCCATCATGATATCACCACAATGAAGGTCAAGATCTTGGAACTAACAAGTGCTCTGGAGGAGGCTGAGGGTGGGATGCAGAAGGCAGAGGCAGAGGTGTGGGGACTACGGCAGCAAGTGAGGCAGAGGGACCGACTTATAGAAACCTCCACACAGGATGCTCGGGCAAGAGCTACCAGACTTCACCTTATTATTATAGACCTCAGGTGGGTGTGGATTACCTTACATTTTTTAAACTGAAATTTGCATGAAATGAATGAATGAATAATCATTTTGACTACAGCCTACTAGACCTGGGCCTTCATACAGCTGGAGGTAGGATATTGACATTGCAGTAGGAGGAGAGGTGATAAAAAGGAGAGAACTCCTCCAAAAGGGAATGCTCATGAGAGAAGAATCTCCAATTTTTTGTGTTTCAGCATTTCTTCCTTGCATGATCAAACCCTCTGCTCGCATCTAAATAACTGTTGCCATTCTATTAAGACCTCTTCTAGCATATTGATATTCTCTGATGCCATTATAAGTTGAGTTGTAATTCTGTCTCATGTCTCATGTCCAGATCTCATTCTGACCCAGAAGTCTTAAGATCAAGAATCCAAAATATCAGGTTCAAATCCTAACAAGATGTGGTTTGTTTGCAGGCTGCAATATGCAGGAGCAGTGCCTCTGACTCAGCAGGAGCGCTTGGTGGAAGAGTTAACCAGCATGCGAGAAGAACAGGCTTCACTACAGGTTGCCCTACGCTCTGCCCTGAATGATAAAATGGAATCCCGAGTGGTATTACGTCAGCTCCAGGTCAAACAGGAAGCCCTGGAGGAACTGAAAGCTGCTTTAGTCTGCCCCTCAGATGTGTCTGATTACGTGGCGGGATGGTGTGATCGGCTGAAAGAGGTTCGCTTAGCCAATGCTGAGCTGGAGGAGAAGTTGCGTGCAACTGAGGAGACACAGGCAGTGTGTGAAAGTCGCTTAGAGGCACGTGAGAGGAGGATTATTGATCTACAGACACAGCTAACTGCTCTGGAGAAGACCTGGACTGATGCACAACTGGTATGGGATGAACGGGAGGCAGAACTGACTCGTATATTGCAAGAACACCGAGATACCCTCACCCGAGTATCACTAGACATGCCTACTATAATCCAAAAGGATGCCCCAGATTCATCCTTACCCCTGGCCTCACAACTCCAACAAGCTCTTGATACCATACAAGTCAGAGTCACACAGCTGGACCAGACTAGAGCAGAGATGAAGAAGTGGAAGAGTGAAGCAGAAGCAGCTCAAACCAGACTCAGAGAAAAGGAAATTGAGGTGCTTGCAAGAGATAAGGTTATTAATGAATTGAGATCCTTAGGAAGCTCTTCAGTGGGTTTCATATCTGTTGGAGAGGAGACTCCATATGTTAAATTTTTGAGAGAGAAGGAGGGTCGAGAGGTCAAGACATCCAAAGCAGAGGATGAAACTATCAAAGCTGTTGTAGAGGGACTGAGGGAACGACTGAGACTAAGTCACGACACAGTCACACACTACCAAAACCTCCTCACCAAAGAGCATGAAAAACAGCTGGCTCTCATTGCCCACAACAAGAAAGAGATGGCTCGGGTGTCAAAAGACCGAGAAGATGCCCTAGTTAAATTCCGTCAGGCACAGACACAGCTGGATAACATTCCCACCCATGATCACTCCTCACAAGCCCTCAGAGAAGCTCATGTCTCCCAGCTACAGAGTCTAGAGGAGGCAGTTCAGTTAAGTGAGGGACAACTAGAAGAAGCTAGAAATCAAGTAAACGCATGTGAAAAGAAGATTGTGCAGCTGGAAAGAGATCTAGCTATAACCCGTAGACAACATGCAGAAGAGAGGGAACAACTGGAAGTATCGGGGCAAGTTAGAGTTCAGCAGCACCAGAGGGAGGTGGACCGTTTGTCAGGAGAAGTGGCCAAGCTGCGTGGGGAGAGGGATGATCTACAGGCAGAATTGTCCATGATGAAAGAGGGAGCTTCTCGTACTCCATCTGCTATTATGCGTACTCTGGTGGAAAAGTTGCGGGATCAGCTCATTGAAAAGGAGAAACAGGTAGCCAAACTCACAATTGCTGTCAAGGAGGCAAAAGAGAGGATGCTTGAAGTGGATAGTGATGGCAAAGGGCCTCAGGACTCCATCACCTTTGAGAAGGAAATATCTCGGGTGACCTCTAAGGTCACTGAAACATTCAGAGTAGAGGTAGAAAAGCTTACAACAGCTAAAGATGAGCTTGAGAAGCAGCTAAGTCAACAGAATATATCTTTCACCGAATTGAAGGAGAAAAGCAGTAAAGAAGCAGAAACCTTAAAAGAAGAAATTAAAGGTTTCAAATCTGATAAATTGAAAATTGAAAAGCAGCTGTTACAGCAGAAAAATGCAAACAGTACAATGAAACAAAAGCTTCTGAATCTAGAAGGTAAATCTCCTGAAGCTGTAGCTAGGACAATAGAAAGCCTTCAGGAGAAATTAGAGAAGATGAAAGGAAAGGAAGAAGTGAAGGAAAGTGAATATCGCAGAGCTCACAGTCAGGAGCAAGTCATTAGGTGGGAGGAGAGGAAGAAGCTAAAGGGAACCATTGAGAAGCTGAAGTCCAGGGTAAAGGAATTAGAGACATCAAATGAGATTAGTGCCAGGAAGCTGGAAACGAGTCGAGATTTGCTAGGGAAGGTTGAGCGAGAGAAGCTATCACTGCAACAGAAACTGGCAGTGGCAGGAAGGGCAGCAACACAGAGACTCTGCCGGGTTTGTCTCAAGACATTAACATCCGTGGACATGGGGGAAGGGGATAACGTAGTGGCTCAGGAATCACCCTCTACTTCGTTTCATGTTGGACACACTCCTACAAGACAACAGCGTCGGAACAAAGTTTCTCCATCCCCTGAAAGAGCAGCAGAAGGTGGGAAGGCTACTGGGAAAGATGGAAAGGCAGGAGAAAGTGATAAGATAGCATTAGGGAGAGATCAGAGAGGAAATGATGGGTGCAGCCCTCATGTCTATCACAAATGTCATTGGGCTGAGTGTGAAAGCAGTAAGACAAGGATGAAGAAGCAACTCAAGGTGGCAGTTGAGGATAAGCACAGCCTTGAATCTCGGCTGCTGGGAGCTGTGGAAGAAGTGACAGCTCTCAGGAGCCGCTTGCAACAAAAAGAGGAGGAAGAAGCAAGGTTGCTGTCAGAGCGTAATAGTCTAATGGGACGCACTGGGGGACCAACTGGAGCTGCCTTAGTGATGCAATATGAGGGACGTATAGCAGTTCTAGAGGAAGAGATTAGACAAAAGGCACGACTTTTAACACATGTAAAACAAGTGGTGCGAGAGGCAGCTGGACGGGAAGAGGGCCTGAGGCGGGAAAGAGACTCCTTAGCCAGCAAGGTAGCACTCTTGGAGGGCATTTCAGAAGACACACCTGCTGCCAGACTTATACAAGAGCTGAGACAGGCCAAACTTACTATCACCAGGCTACAGAGACAACTGGACCTGGCCAGAGAGAACAGTACTCCAAACTGATTCTTGATAAATGGGTACAGGAAAGTTGAAAAATGTATTATATGTTTAAGAACTAATTTGATTAAAATATCACTTTTATGGACATAGCAACAACAAGAGCAATGTTGCCCACTCAAGGCACTCCAATAATGCATTTAATTTTGTATACCATGAACATCTTTAAAGAATGGAGACTCAAGATAATAGAGAAAATGAACAAATCTGATTTTATTGATTTGAGTAATGAAGGATTATGTGGGATGTAAGGAATGGCTCTGAATGTACAATTTGTTGAATCCTTATACAGGCCTGTGTGTGTGTGTGTGTGTGTGTGTGTGTTTTTTTTTTTTTTTTTTTTTTTTTTTTCTCTCTCCATAAGTTGAGGCCTCGGGGCAGATGCCTACTATATGTTCATTTACCTCATAAACAATGGCTCAAGCCGTAGATAACATAGTTGGGCTAGCATCAGACAATTTACAGTAACAAAAAAGCCCCATTGTCACAGGGTTAAAGTACATGTTGGTTCTTATATAGGATTGGATGTTTATAGACGATGCTACTAGTCATTGTCCCAATTTCAGTAGGAAAATGTCATGCATAATATTGTGCTCATACCTGTAGCCCTATTTATATAGAGTTATCCCTTTAAGAAATCTTTCAGTCCAACAAAAGAGCACAGTAGCAGGACCAGAATTTTTCATTTAAATCAATGGTATCACAGACTACTGATTTCTTCGTAGTTTCCCTTTTGGAGATTGTTAAAAGCAGCTTAGATACCTGAAATATTTATTGGCCAGATTATTATTTTTTGACCCAAATGCTAAGAGAGAAGGCATTGAGACATTGATATAGGTTGGCTTGTGATATTTCTAAAGAAAAGTGAATAAAAGGAACAACATTTCAATTCTTGGTTCTGGTTCAAGCTTATTTCTTGAAATTAGGGTTCTGATTACTGTATTAAAGTTGATGTGTGGGATGTAATTTTTGTCCCTGACTGAACTCACAATTGTACCTGTGTTATTGTAAGGATAAATTAATGTAGCACAACATATGAGGAAAGTACATGTTAGACATACATATTCTAGGAGATAAATGAGAGAGGTTACTTACGCTCCCACACATACAATGTTCTTAAAAAAAAAAAAAAAAAAAAAAAAAAAAAAAAAAAAAAAAAAAAAAAAAAAGGTATATTAAGTTATTCTTCAATTTCAAGCACATTTTCATACTGAATGCTCATGCTCCTAATAAACAGGTGAGTAGGAAGCTCTTAATACTAAGAAATATTTCAATGTTTTTGTGCAGAGGACTGTAAGTAATCTCTCATCTTTCCACTTGCAGCTGTATCATATGTGAGGTATTTTGACCCCTGGTTGTAGGTTCTTTTTTATCTGGTATACATTTTCCTCCACTCCTGCAATACCTTCTCAGCATTATCAATCTTCTTGTAATGTATGATATCCAAGAGTTTAAACTAGTGGAATCAAAACAACCATCACGCATGACTAGAAAGTACTAAGGAGAAGATTGACAAAATCTGGTGGGTAAATCAGACATAACTACCATGCATGAACTGTGATTGCATTTTACTTTATCTCTACTTGATTTTTTCAGCTGAGAAGAGAGAATAATAAATGTGGCACCTGCATAATATTGATGTCACTCACTGTAATTTTGCTTGTTACCAATTGATAAACATATAAGTAAAGAACGGCCGGAGGAGTACACGAGGAAGAGGAATGTGAGTGGAAGAGGAAGGCTTGAATGAGTGAGGAGGAAGTGCTGAAACAAGGAGAACAGAAGACTCTTCCCTCTTAGGGGGAAAGCCAGAGGTAGCAAAGCTGTCAGAGCTGCAGATAGGTAGATAGAAAGAATGGCTTCAAAATTACTTTTTGATTGATGAAATTTATGAAGATCATTCACAGCTTCAATTCTAAGTTTCAACAATACAATTCTGCATTGATACTGTACCATACAAACAATACTGTATTGCACAGTTACTATATCTGTGATGCTTGATCCTCAGCTGAGAAAAAAACAACTATAATTTCCGATTACCTGAAAGACTTTAGAGGAGTTACAGAGAGTATCTGTAAGTGCCATTGTGTGACATAGGTACTCTATATTTTTCCATGGATGGTGAATTGAACTTGATAATAAAAACTGAGTATTATCAAAGTTGTGAAAGTGTTTCCCTTCATACATTTACACTACAGTGATTTCACACACCTTACTAAAACACATGATCACACACATAAAGAATGCTGAAATCCGTAAAAGGTGTGGTGTGAATAAATCGATTGATCAAAGAGTAAAGTGTCCTTAGATGATTATGGGCTTGTGGAAAGAATGTATAAATTTAGAGTGGTGAAAAAGGTGTATGAGGGGGATTATGAGTGGGAAGACGTCGCAAAAGATAGTTTACCACATGGTAAATGATTGTGTTAAAAAACACTAATAAAAAATGGATGAAGAAAAAAATTTGCTTGGAGTTACACTCCGCCACATTGCCCAAACAGAGTAACATCCAATAGGAGTAACACTCCTGTTCGGGCTGCCAACCTGGTTTTAACTTGACAGTTCATGGAATTGGCTCCTTTAAATAACAAGGAAGCATACGTCCTGGAGCTGAGATTGCCTGAGAATTTTGTGGGCTTGATAGGTGGAGTGAATGTGTGACTCATGTCGCCTAGTATTTTGTGCATTTTTGTTCATCTCTCTCTCTCTCTCCCTCTTCATTTTGTATGGAGAGAGATGGGGAATTTTATTATTATTTCTCTATTAATTATTTTTATTTTTCTCATGTCCTTTGACTGGTGTGTCCTGGGACTGGTAGGTGCTCACGTGTCGGTCAAATGTGGTGGGAACCCGACCCCCTGTGGAGTTGGCTACACAGGAAAGGTTGGGGATGTTGGGGTCACACAGTATGCGGCGCTACCTTGGTCTTATACTCGTTAATATAGATACGTCCATCTGCCCTTAGGTTTTCATGTTGATGAGTCACCTTCGCTCAAATTCATTTTGCGATTCGTCGCTTTCCGTCAGCTTCATTTCGTGAATAACATTTCCCCTTTTCCTTGAATTTTGTTATGTCGAGAGTTTCCAAGGCCACGGGGTTGATGACTTCTTGTCCGGAACCACGTCTTGTGAGTTGTGACCAATATCTATTTCAAATTTGTGAGTTATCAGTTATTCGTTACATTTTGGATAACTTCCTTAAATTAAAGCTTCTATTGGGCTTGAGAGAAAGCCTATGCTACAGTTCACATATAATTTATTTTCAACAGGTTACATGTATATGAAAATTGGATGTCAGCAGAAATTGTGGGAACTCGAACGAGATGGTGGTGGTGGACTGGAGGTGTCGAGGTGGTCAACACAACACAACAGTCGCCATTGGGCTGTATTGGAGTGTCACTGGGGTCACACTGTTGACTCAGGCGAGCAATATGAGGTGACAGGAAGACTCGACTCGGCTCACCAGCCATCCCAAGCCTTCGGGGGGTCAGGTGGACCGTCTCTCAGGACACGTGAGGTGAAGTATATGTATACGGAATCCGTTGGCCCCACCATAATGTTACCATCCCTCACGTGTTCTCAGTAATCCTTTCCCAGTTCATACAGAGCAATCCCATAACAACATCCGTATCGACACCGTAGGAAATAGCAAATTAGGGGAGTTTAAAGACAATGAAGGTACACATCAGTTTAAGAATTTTGTCCTGTTTGCATTGCAGGTATTGGCACTGCCTACTTCAAATACTGCTGCTGAGCGAATATTTTCTTAAATGAATTTAATTAAAACACATCCGACATCGTCTCCAAGGGCCTGCCTGCACTCCAAGCACTGACTGTCGTTTCTGAGGCAGTGAAAGTCCACGGGGCATGTATTAAATTCAAGCCATCATATCAGATGATGAATATTTTTCTTACGTCGTAATTCTTTCTATTTTAGTACAGCCTGCTTAATATAATCGTGGAGACAAGACAGGTGTCGGGCATGAGAAAGCCAAGTTCACTCTTAAACTAAAATTTTCTTTGTTAGCGTTCATTCATGACAAGGACTAGGACCAGGCACTGCTTCGATTTCATGATAGAAGCTCCTACTAATGCAACAACAAAACCATTCACTGCTTCGAAATGAGCCTGAAACACTATGGTGAAGTCAGTGCCAAACGTACACTAAACTGTAGTTATTGATTTCTGTCTTAGGTGTAATAAAATTAATATTCTTATTATCATTATCAATAACAATTATAATGATAATGAATATAAAATGATTAATATTAATTAAAACACCTATAAGGAGGGAATGCAGATGCAGGCTGCAAGGACTTTTGTCGCCGACTGTACATTAAAGTTAGTTTCTTTGTATTTTCAATTATTTCAGTGCAGATTATATTTGATTACTTTCCTCTCTTGCATTGACTTTGTAGTTAATTGTAATTATTCACATACATATTTGACATTTTTTTAATATTTGATACATTTGTCATACATACAAATTGTATCTTTATGAAACTCTAGGTTTATACGTATAATTAAAAAGTTGTTACAGATTTGTCTTTTTTCATATGATCATTTTGTGATGTTTTTATTTACTGCATATGCATAATGAATATTACTACCAGTGAATGAGAGACTACATTTTCAAAAACAATCGTAACAATGTCAATACGGAACATCAGTTCTATTTCAAGTCGGAAATGTTAATAGTCAATTATGAAACATGACAATTTATATACATTAGTGTCACTTGAAATGTCATTCTCTATTAGAAGCAAATTAAAGAAGAAAACCAACATATCACTCGTGGTTCGTTCACTAATAAGCTCTCAATCACACTCGCTGTGGATAAGGCGGTAACCGGGCAACGCTGCTGGAATCTAGGGTGTTCCAGTCTAGCGCGGTCTCCTTTCAATTCATTTCGTTCACAACAAAAGGCCCCCATATTAATTTAAAAGTCTGTTGGCTAGAGCGACCAAGAATACGCCACCAACCCCAATCCCAACACCCTCTCTCTCCGCCAGCCCTCCACAACCCTATTGTTTTCCCTCACGTGTGGCGCTTGTCAGGGAAACGTGAGACCAGGAAACATAGAACTTTGGATAAAAGGGTGAAGGAAGCCTGCCGTGTGAGTAGGGACCTGACTCAATTTCCTTTATAGTCTTAGGTGGTTGAATGAATCTCTCTCTCTCTCTCTCTCTCTCTCTCTCTCTCTCTCTCTCTCTCTCTCTCTCTCTCTCTCTCTCTCTGTGTGTGTGTGTGTGTGCCCAATTCTGCTCTTCCACCTTCTCCCGCCCCCTCCCCGTCTCTCTTCTTTTCCTTCCCCACTCCTCTCTCTCACTCCCATCACCTCCCCACTTCATCTCTTCCCCCTCGTCTGCCAGCCACTCTCCTCCCCCCACCCCCTTATTTCCTCCTTCACTAATTCTTCTCTTCCCATATACTCTCTCTCTCTCTCTCTCTCTCTCTCTCTCTCTCTCTCTCTCTCTCTCTCTCTCTCTCTCCTGAACGTGATCTTTGTACAGTCGGCTGCAAAAGTCCTGTCGCCACATCTGCCATGTCATGAAGTACTGTACAGTATGGAAATATAAGCTTCACAGGCAACTAAACTGAATACCATGGGTACTTAATAATTTGCCCCCTGGATGGTATGTTTATGTATGATGAATGTGTTTGTTCGATGATTATCCTTTATGGTATCCATCAAAAAGAGGTGAGGCGACACGACATATGCCGCCGACTGTACATAGGGAAATTGTATACTCTTCATCCAATTTCATCTGAACAGCGATGGCAATATGATTATGGACCAAAGTTGTGCCTCTACTAAGCAGCTTATTAAGGAAGTTCGGATGGAAAAGTTGTCTGGTCAGTACCGGGAAATGGATTATCTGCCCAGGGCGACACGTGTTGGTGAACGAAACAGTCGTATCCAAATCTTCAGTGTACTTTGATTTGGAGTTGTATAGCGGTACTGTACAGTCGGCGGCAAAAGTCCTGTCGCCTCACTTGCTTCACCGAGGCACGCAATGTTCATAGACTCGAGATTATTAATTAAGAGTAGAAAACATGCGTATTTCTCGAGTCCATGAACACTGTGCGTCTCGGTGAAGCAGGTGAGGCGACACGACTTCTGCCGCCGACTGTACAGTGCCGGACTAATGTTCTGTCCCTCAGCCTGTCCCAGTGCGCAAGCCTTCTGAACCACTTCAGGCTCAGACAACGAAGCACCAGATGAAAGTTTGGTTATAAACAACAGATGGGCATCGGAATGATAAGGGAATCCGAAATTTAATCTGGTGCTACGTTGTCCGAACCTCAAATGGTACAGAAGTATGGCGCCCTGTGGCTGGCTGCTGAACAGAACATTAGTCCGATACTGTCCTGTACAGTACATACAGTATTGTTGAGTGAAGAAACTTAGAGGTTTTTAGGAATGGTGAGTACACTGTCGGTATATCTGGAGAAAATGATTCCTCCAAACTAATATTCCAATTATAGCAACAGGCCACAATTATTTTTGTTAATCTGGTCTTGTTTTCTGGTATACTTTGGATGAATCAAGGCGTCCCAGGGTACAGTACTGTCACCTTAAATGATTCACGTGTGTCGCACTAGATGGAGACAGTAGAGATTCATGGTGTTGGTTGCTTCTCTTCTGCCACACTACAATATAGATGACAACACCGTATTTATACACGTCACTGTAATGGAAGAGCAGCTGTACTGTTACTCACATGCAGCATCTTGGAATATGGTCAGGCATCTTCTTCTGTGCTGTGAGTTGGTGACGATATAAGGGGTACTGTATTTCCTTGATGTGTTGGTGTAGCCAGGATACTTGAAGAACAGCGAGGACCCTCAGATCACCTCGAAACAACCCAGACAGTTTGGCGTCTACTCGATCTATTACTAAAGTCCTTGAGGTCAGCAGTCCTTCGAGGCGATAGGCCAAAATAATAACAAACAAACAGTCCTTAGCTCTATTCAATTTAGGCCTATACTACCCTTCAGTGTAGTCGATTACGAACTATAAATGTCCATACCATGGAATTGAACATAAAGCCAGTAGATTGTTTTTGTCCTCATGCATAAGATAATGTCCATGGTGAAATATTACCTGTAGGGGAGACTCTCTTGTTGGTGAATTTGAAGGTCTGTGATTCCTCCAAACTATGCCAGGCAACAGACTACCTTAATGTTACTTTAATGAGGGATCTGTTTCGTGGTACAGTGAGGAGGAATCTGTAGCCCTCCACTTTATACTCTCTCTCTCTCTCTCTCTCTCTCTCTCTCTCTCTCTCTCTCTCTCTCTCTCTCTCTCTCTCTCTCTCACGGCAGAATTATCCGTACATACATTATCTGTGACGGGACTGTCTTTGAAGTATATGGGCTGGGTTCACGTATAATGTGTGTAGGAAGGAGAGAAGGGGAGCACTCTCTGTAGGTGTGAGTAGGAGTGTGTGTGTGTGTGTATGTGTACTAGAAACTGAAGGTGCACGTGCGTGTGTACGGGAAAATGGAAGGTGTAAGTGTGTGTGTGTACGAGAAACTGAAGATGTACGTATGTGTGTACGGGAAAGTGAAGATGTACGTGTGTGTGTACGGGAAACTGAAGGTGAGCGTGTGTGTGTGTAGCCTGGATGTGAGCGAATAGGGCATTGAGAGTGTTGGTGTGTATCTGGGAAGAAAAGTGTGAGAATATTTCTATATGCATGAGGGAAGGTGTGAATGTCTGGTAATGTGTCTTAGTATGAGGGAGTACAGCAGGGATGCACAACCTTTTGGGCTCCTCGGGCCACATGATCAAACTTAACTCACTAAAATTTATGTTAAGCAAAAATGTAGAAATTTTAGGTGCTTAATGATAAAAATATAGTACTTAATGACTTAATCCATTACGTTACAAAACTATGATTAATCCTTACCTGACATATGTGACACAGTCTTCTTAATGCTATTTTTGACACTGTGATTCATAGACAAGCTTCTTGATATTCGGTTGAAACTTTGTTGTTGTTATTTTTTACCATTTATTACCTACTAAGGGCCACCAGAGGGTTGCTAGAGAGCCACATGAAGGAACAGGATTATGTATGCATGTATATATTGTATGAGAGGAAGTAAAGGAACAAGATTGTGTATGCATGTATATAATTAATAAATAATAATATATACACACGATGTATAATTATGTACTGTATATCTCAGTAGGAGGGAAGGCGTGGGTGTGAGGGAGAAAGTGCATGTAATAAAGAGGATTATTTACGTAACAACAAGGAAGAAAGGGAGATTGTGCGTGAGTGCCTGAGCTTATTTATAAGAACTAATGAATGATTGACGTGGCGAAGGGGACGGTGAGAAAGAGGGTAAGGGAAAGATGAGAAAGTGGAAGTGAGGGGGATATTGAGAGGGAAGGGGAGGGGGAAGGTGAGTGAGTGGGTGTAGAGAGGAAAGGTGAATGAGTGGGTGAGGGGGAAGGTGAGTGAGTGGGTGTAGAGAGGAAAGGTGAATGAGTGGGTGAGGGGGAAGGTGAGAGAGAGGAGGTGAGGGAAAGGTGAGAGAGAGGAGGCGAGGAGGAAGGTGAGAGAGTGGGTGTAGAGGGAAAGGTGAGAAAGAGGGTGAGGAGGAAGGTGAGAAAGTGGGAGTGAAGGGGATAGTGAGAGGGAGGGAGAAGGGGAAGGTGAGTGAGTGGGTGTAGAGAGGTAAGGTGAGTGAGTGGGTGTATAGAGGTAAGGTGAATGAGTGAGTGAGAAGGAAGATGAGAGAGAGGAGGTGAGGGGAAAGGTAAGAGAGTGGGTGTTTATCATCAAAGTGTAGTAAGAAAATTGAAGGTAAATAAGTCCTTCAAATATTGCCATGAAACACTATACCTATATGGAAGGAGCTTGTTTCGTGGCATATATATTCAGGAGGAATCAGAAGCCTCCAATTCCCATACACGATCACAGATTCCTTAAGAGTATATAGTATAGTGTTGGCATATTTGGAGCAACTGATTCCTCCAAACTATTCTAATCAACCGGCCACCATTATTTTTGTTCATCTGCTGGTCCTGTTTTCTTACATATTTTTGAAGGGTAAATGCTCTGTAATGCAGGGTTGTCAAACTCATTTACCCCAGCGGGCCACATTTAATTAGAGTATACAGTACGCGGGCCAGATAATTATGAACAGATCGATACCACTTATTAAGGAAGTAATATAATAATAATGGATTAATGATGATAATAATAATGAAAATAATGATAAGAAAGAAAGGTAAATTTTATCTACACTTGTGTTTACGCATTTAGATATCTAATGTATGTATGTATGTATGTATCAAGAGTACACAATCCCCTTAATCTCTCTCTCTCTTTAAGGAGGTAATTCACTTTTGTTGCAGTGGAGTGCCTTAATTCCTCCAAAGTATGCTATAGGAAACAGGACCAGATGAACAAAAGTAATGGTGTTCTGTTGCTTGGAATAGTTTGTAGGATTCAGTTACTCCAGATTTACCAACACAAAACTTCCCCCTTAAGATCAGCCAGACTTTATCAGTAACTATTGTGGTGACAAAATGTTTACTGGTTACCATAGGCTCTACAATATTTTCCCTTTTAGAGATAATGATCATAATAATTATTGACTGTATTTATAAAGTGCTACTAGGCTACACACAATACAGTCCAACCCCCCAATAATCCTGTAATACCTTCGAATGAAAATGGCAGCAAGAAACGAAGAAAAACTGTAGCTATTGTTGGTCTCTGTATTAATAATTATTGCTTCATAACAAGAATGATTCAGTTGGCTCACTTTCATTCACATGTTGTACGACGTTTGGTGGTGACTGTACGACTTTTGGTGGTGAATAAGACCATAATATTATTCAGATTGTCTTCAACTTCAAGTAAAAGATAATAATTTCCACTAAAAGTACACTCTACTCGGATACCATAGTCGAAGCCCGAGATCCGAAGCAGGCAGGTGGTTTCTGGACGACAGCCCACCCAAAGCCTCCATTGGTTCGATATAACTGTGTGTAGCCTCAAGGTCAAGGGGAATATTTTTTTTCCCTTGACCTAGTGTAGCCTCGTGATGGTTTGGGTGGGCTGTCGTCCAGAAACTGCCTGCCTGTATTGCTTCAGTTCTCGGGCTTCGACTCAGGTGGGCCAGAGACTATGGTATCCGAGTGTACAGATGCTAATAACTCACATGGTATATATATATATATATATATATATATATATATATATATATATATATTTTTACCTTTCAATATAGTATAAAAAATTGAGAAAACGGAAAACATGTATAAAACCATTTTTTTGTTCTCTCTCTCTCTCTCTCTCTCTCTCTCTCTCTCTCTCTCTCTCTCTCTCTCTCTCTCTCTCTCTCTCTCTCTCTCTCTCTCTCTCTCTCTCTCTCTCTCTCTCTCTCTCTCTCTTTCAATTTTGACCGATATTTTCTTTGCAGGTAAAAACTGTATGTAGCCCTTAGCGTCTCCTGCAGCCAGAGTGAGTAAGTGTAGGAAGGAGGTTACAACAAGAGGTCAGAGGTCAGAGGTGAAGGTCAGTAGAATAAATTGTTATTGTTATTATTGGGTGAGTAAGATAAGGTAATAGTTTCGGTCACGTCCGTCTGTCTGTCCGTTTGTTTGTCTGTATGTCTTTCTGTTACTGGTTAGTGTGGTGATGAGTAAAGGGTGTATCTCTGCTAAGTTCGAACACCGGCAAAATATGATCTACCCTTTGACCTAAAGTAGGTTATTTACAGTAATGTTACTTCTTCTTCTTCTTCTTCTTCTTCTTCTTCTTCTTCTTCTTCTTCTTTTTTTTTTTTTTCTTCTTCATCATCTTTTTATTATTATTATTATTATTATTATTATTATTATTATTATTATTATTATTATTATTATTATTATTATTATTATTATTATTGTTGTCGTCGTTATTATTATTATTATTATTATTATTATTATTATTTTTTTTTTTTTTTTTTTTTTTCAAAGTGCCACAGCGGCCCCTGACTTAGGCTTTGCCCCCTAATGATGTTGATACAATTGTAGTGTAGGGAAGTATAGAGGGATAAGGTTGATTGATTGATTGATTGATATTAGGCGCCGCAACAGCGAGGTCATATGTCTAGAGGGATAAGGTCTCTGATATCAATTTTAAGGGCCAGAAGACGTGACAATCCTTAATTAGACTTTATTATGAGAAAAATTTAATCAACTCTCTTATACAGGGAAAAGTTATTATTGTAGACAGCCGAACCTATAAAGTCATTAACTAAGTAGGAACATTACAACGAAATATGCTGCTAAGGTATTCATCAATTGTATGGTTGGAAAAATTTATCATGAAAATTGCCCAGAGTGGTGAAAAAAAAAGAACAAAAATATATATATTAGGCCTTGTTTCGCGGAAGTCAGTGATTCAGTGGTCAGTGAGTCAGTCAGTCGTTTGTAAACAGTGGCCCAAAACTGCTAGTATGCCGGAAGCCAGCTGTCAGTATACAAGATTATGCCAAGGCCGTATATCCTAGCCTTACAACAACAGCTTTTGCTCACTCATTTTACCTTTACCTCGAAATATGTATGTATGTATAGTCGGCCACAGGAATTTGTATACACCACTGTGAGATCAAGTGTTCGTATAATTATGACAACTAGAAAATTGAGTACATTAATTTCCTAACAACAAAATTTCATAGTAATGTTATCTGGTTAATTAATATTTGAATCAGTCAGCAAAAGAATGAATACAGTATGTGCAAAATAAACACCCCTTTTAACCAATGCTCTGGGTATGAATTCCTGAGGCCGACTGTACTAGGGAGTGCATAAAAGTTTTGGTTCCCTCAGCCAACAGCAGAGGGGCTTTTCGTGATTCTAACTGTCCCAAATTTTTCATCTGTTACATTTTGTGCTTACTTTCCTATGCCTCTCAATCACCTTCTTCCTTGGGCGCCATATAACCTGACTGTTGCTGCGCCGAATATCAATCAATCAATCCCCTCAGCCAGCCCCAATATAACTGAAACACCTGAAACACAGAGAATTCAGTCATATTGTGCCAACTATATATAAGAGAATGAAATTTTGTGCACCATATAGGCTATAGTACCAAGAGAAACGCATTGCCTCAGTCGACCAGTGATATGATTTATAGAACATAGATTGCTTTCTGGCTGGCTGTACAGTTTATTTAGAGGTAACATGCAGTAGCCTCCCTCCACTCCTCCCACCACTTCGCTGACAACAAAATCAGGGCCCCTAAAAAAAATATAAAATAAACCATATATGACTCATTGCTGTTAGTCCAATTCATTTTGTGGCCCATTGAAAGTCCCCCATTATTAGATAGGGATGAATGAAAAGCTCGGGCTGGCAGTAATATGTGAATGCTTGAATAGTGCTCCGTTAAAACTTTGGAAATGTTGTTGTAATCTCACGCTGTGGTTAGATTAGTTAGCAATAGTGTACAGGATTAGCTGATGTTGGGTAGAATGTTTTATACTTCTTTTTTATTATTACTTTATATAAAATTGCTGCTGAGTATTATTTGGCTGCAGTGAAGTTGGTGGCTTAGCAAGGGATAAAAAATAATTCTGCTGGTGGACATTGCAGTTGAAGGAATATATATTGCATTCAACACTGTATATATTGCTGAAGTATATTTTATATGAGAGAGAGAGAGAGAGAGAGAGAGAGAGAGGAGAGAGAGAGAGAGAGAGAGAGAGAGAAGTGAGAGAGAAGAGAGAGAGAGAGAGAGAGAGAGAGAGATAGAGATAGAGATAGCAATCATTCAATAACTTGTTTGCTTTCATGCACACAATACCCAGAGCATATTAAACCTACGTATTGGATTCACACACATTTGAAAGGTCATTTACCTGTTTCTTGTTTATGTGAGTTTGTATGTGTATATTTAGCTTGAGTCTGAGTGTGCATGCCTCTACGTGTGTGAGAGGGATTTGTGTGTTATTCCGTGTGGACTGTGTGTATTTTAAGTGAGTGTGTCTGTGTGTGTGTGTGTGTACGAGTAGTAATGTAAGTTGTTGATGCTGCAAGACGACACTCGTATTTTACACATGTTTTTAAGGGGATATATAGCACATTGTTTTGGGTGGTAAATCTGGAGCAACTGATGCCTCTAAACTATTCCAGGCAACAGGATACTATTATATTTCTTCATCTGGGTGTGTTTCCTGGCAAACTTTGGAGGAATCAAGGCGCTCCAATTTCTCAAGAGTATAATATCCCTTTAAGTGTGTGTGTAAAGGCCACACTTGCCCCCGAACATTGCCCGAAGCATTGTTCGAAATAATATTGTGAACACGTTCGGTTGCATATTTGAAACACCATTGTCACTTATATATTGGAAGCATGGTTCGGAAAGATGTTCGGAGGTCTGGTGTGGACCTTTCCTGCTTCGAACATAGATACAGAACATAGTAATAGATGCTCGCCTGTCCACAATGGCAACAGGGGTGCTGATGGTGTAATGGTTAACACACTCGCCCAGCACGCGAGAGGTTCCGGGTTCGATTCCCGAGTCAGTAGAATTGTTGGACAATTTCCCAGCCCCCCTATGTCCCTGTTCACATAGCAGTAAGTAGGTACCCGGCTGTAAAAACAAGGATAGCAACCTTGTAGGCTGGGGGAAGACATGTTGATGTAACAAGACTGACTGCCTTAATGACCAACACCATGAGTCGATAGGCATAAAGCCCTAAATCTTCTTTCACAATGGCAATACTCACAGACACCACACATCACACACGTACAGTACAACTTCTATTCTCTACATGCACCCACATACACTTCTCCACATACACACACACGTATACACTTCTCTATATGCACCCACATACACATTTCTCCACATGCACCCACATACACATTTCTCCACATGCACCCACATACACACTTCTCCACATACACACACGTACACTTCTCCACATACACACACACTGTCACTCGAAAATTATATCGCCTGAATGACCATTACGCAGTCGATAGATGTTAAGCCAAAATAACAAACAAACATGTCCACATTGTGATGAGTATTGTTACAGACACGTGTTGGTGTGAAATGTATGTCTGTCAACTTTCAACATATTCCACTTTCTATTCTATTTGTAAAAGAATGAGTGTGTAAATCTGAGTGTGTGTAAACATTTGTAAGCGACTGTGTGGTGTGGTGTAGTATTTGTGTGGGAAGGAGCATAACAAGTGTGTGAAAAGAGGGAAATCTAGCTGG
>JAWQEG010001902.1:0-29946 GCA_033782935.1 Petrolisthes cinctipes | reverse complement strand
GCAGTCACTTTCTTCAATCTTTATCTCCCATACCTCTTTGATTTCCTGTGAATGAAGTAACGAAGCAGATGCTGGGGGTCAGAATAAGATTGGGTTTAGGTTAGATTAGGTTAGGTTAGGTGATGATTATCAGAAGAAGATTTTGTGATTGTTTTATGACCACTTACATAATCAATGGTTAGGGTCAGGTCAGGTCAAGTCAAGTCAGTGATTATTTTACGACCATTACACGTATTAGTTCATTGGAGAGTTCATTAATTATCTTCTTTTAAGGGACCCTGTGATGTAGTGAGAAAGTTGGAGTTATAGGAGTCCTTCAAATATTGCCACGAAACACCACCTATATGGAAGGAGTTTATTTCGTGGCTATGGTCAGGGAGGAATCAGAAGCCTGCCAATTCCCATACACGATCACAGGGTCCTTAAGGTGACGGTATACATTAACAACAATAGAACGCCTTGATTCCTCCAAAGAACGCCAGGAATCAAGACCAGAATAACAAAAAATAATGGTGGCCTGTTGCTTGGAATGGTTTTGGAGAGAATCAAGGCGCTCTTGAGTGTACCAAAAGTATAGCCTACTTATCCCCTTCAGACATTTCTGGTGAAGGCGATGTTCAGTAAGGGAGATTATAGTGACGTAATTTAAGGACCCCTGTGATTGTGTATGAAAATTGAAAGGCTTCTGATTCCTCCTGACCATTGCCACGAAACCAGCTTCTTCCTTATAGGTAGTGTTTCGTGGCAATATGTGAAGGACTCATTTTATATATATCCATGTTTCTGACTATATCACAGGGGTCACCTTAATCCGAATAAACTCCTTGGAACATTGGCTATCATATTCCTCCATTTTTCACAAAGCCTCCCAACGCACAGATCATCGCATATTTAAAAACCTCTTTATTCTCACAACTTAAAGATGAACGTGTGGGGTACATGACTAGGATAGAAATTTCAGGCCTAAGCAACAAGCCAAAGTTAAATGTCAAGAGTGTGAGTAACTTGTTTTATATATATTTTCTTTGAACTAAATAATAAATGAGTAACATTAAGCATTCTGTTAGTACGTGCTCAGAAGTGTAGTTAGTATGTTTTGGACTGGAATTATAAGGGAAGCTGTTTTGGTGCTGGGAACATTATAAGGAAAGTTGTTTCGTGCAGGAAACATTGTCAATAATAATAATGTTTATCTTTTTATCTGTGGTAGAATGTTTTTGATGTGTTGAAAGATATAATCAGAATACGGTATTTTCCATTTTATTGGTGTAATGTAAAGAGTTAATGGGCACTTATCTCTTATATTCGTTTATTTTACGAGATATGGGAAGTGTTCATTATCTTATGCCCATTACACGCCATTACGACAAAAGAGTTTTTCTACCTAATTAATAAAATCTTTGAAGTTAACATGAGTGAATTAGTTAAGGGGTATACCGGTAATAGTACAGTAGTGGTTGGTCATAAATTTGGAGCACCCTTATTCCTCCAAAATATTCTGAGCACAACAGGATACCAGTATTTTTTGTCAATTTTGGTCCTATTTCCCAGCATATTTGAAAGAAGAACATGGCGATCCAATGTGCCAAACGTAATACTAATGTACTCTTAATGACTAATGTATTTACGTTACTAAATGCATGACTTAAAAATTTCATTGTATTTACATATTAAGAGACACGAATAAGGAAGGAACACAGTATTGAATAATGGGGACAATAAGTATTCAAATAATAAGGAAATAGATTGTATTGATCATTTAAGTGTTTCAAGAAAGATACGGAAAATAAGTGGGCAATATATTATCGACGACAACAACAAGAGTTCAAAATGAAGTGGTATAAGTGGTTAGATAATTAGAGGGTCAAAGTGGGTATTCAATGCAAGTAGTTAGATAATGAGGAGACAAAGTGGTATTCATGCAAGTGGTTAGATAATGAGAGACAAAGTGGTATTCATGCAAGTAGTTAGATATAATGAAAGACAAAGTGGGTATTCATGCAAGTGGTTAGATAATGAGAGACAAAAGTGGTATTCATGCAAGTAGTTAGATAATGAGAGACAAAGTGGTATTTCAGGCAAGTGGTTAGATAATGAGAGACAAAGTGGGTATTCATGCAAAGTGGTTAGACAATGAGGAGACAAAGGTGGTATTCATGCAAGTGCGTTAGATAATGAAGAGACAAAAGTGGGTATTCAGGCAAGTGGTTAGATAATGAGAGACAAAGTGGGTATTCATGCAAGTAGTTAGATAATGAGGGACAAAGTGGTATTCAGGCAAGTGGGTTAGATAATGAGAGAGACAAAGTGGTATTCATGCAAAGTGGTTAGATAATGAGAGACAAAGTTGGTATTCATGCAAGAGGTTAGATAATGAAAATCAAAGTGGTATTCATTGCAAGTGGTTAGATAATGAGAGACAAAGTGGTATTCATGCAGAGTGGTTAGATAATGAGGGACAAAGTGGTATTCAGGCCTAGCACAAGTTTGGAGTGTAAAAAAAAATGAGGGTCGCCACAAAGGAGAGCAAATAATGTGGGAGGAAGTTGGCTGGAACCTGACAGTGCAGTTCACCTGACAATTGAGTGAGTGAGTGAGTGAAGTGAGTGAGTGAAGTGAAGTCGTCGCTGCACAAGTTTATAAACAGTCCTTACATTTAGCACCGTGGACCCACACAGGAGCTACAAGGGGTTCGGTCATTCATGTCAGTCAGTCATTGCTATTTAATTAAGGTCCCTGTAAACGTGTATGAAAATTGGAGGCTTCTGATTCCTCCTGACCATGCATTGCCACGGAACAGGTTCCTTCCATATAGGGTGGTGTTTCGTGGCAATATTTGATGGACTCGTTTATCTTCAATTTTTCAGACTACATCACAGGGTACTTAAAATTATATAGTAACCTTTTATCTGTTATATATTTTAAAGGAATAAGGAAACATGTTAGGTTTGCTTGCACAACGTTGATTATTATTATTATTATTATCCTTTTATTGCATATTGAAAGTGAAAAAGGAAACTGGTAAATTGATGCAATGGATATTGTTATTGTTATTATTATCATTATTTATAAATATTATTGCTATTATTATTATTATTATTATTATTATTATTATTATTATTATTATTATTATTATTTTTATTTTTATTTTTATTTTTATTATTATTATTATTATTATTATTATCAATATTATTATTATTATTATTATTATTATTATTATTATTATTATTATTATCAATTATTATTATTAATAGGTAGGTTGGTCCAGCGGTTTATTATCGGAAATAATCAGTAACCTAACTTGATGCCTTCATAGTTTATCCAATATCAACAGGTGGAGCTACAGTTTACAAAAACAATAAAATATATGGATGGAGTTATGTACTATGTAGTTGTGTATAATATACTGAGAAACTCTATGGGAGGTGTTGTGCATTCTTTGGTTACCCCTATGAAAATCTATACCGACTATTAGGCCTACTTAGTAATAATACAAATATAATATATTATATATATAAATGGTCAGAATAATGCTCAGGGGTAACACTAAAGAAAACACTAGTTTAGTTCATCATATACTGAGTAGAAAGTATTAAAAGTAGTGCTTGGACAATCATATCAAAGTGACACCCTCTTCCCTCCCTCCCTCCCTCCCTCTTCCCTCTCCTCCCCTCCGCCGCCTCTTCCCTCCCTCGTCCTCCTCCCCCTCTCAACCCCCCCCCTCCCACCTACATGAGTCTAGGTGAGTTGCACGCCTGATTGCAGGTGTTGCCTCTCACTGTATTTTGTATCCCGTCTCTCTCTCTCTATTTTAATGCATTGATACCAGAAAATCACTTAATTGACACTGTTGGAGAAAATTGGAGCAACTTATTCTTATAAACTATTCCAAGCAACATGACACAATTATTTTAGCCAGTCTGGTCCTGTTTCCTGGCTTACTTTGGAGGAATCATTCAGCTACAATTTACCAGCAGTATACTATCTATCCCCTTAAGTTCTGCGTGTAGGCGTAAATGGGTCAAGTGCCATGTATGAAAAACTGAAGGGCAGCATTTTTAATATACCGATATCTATATTCATGTTCAAGATGTTAATTGAAGACGGTTTTTATAATTAGTGGGTGGTAATTAAACTGTTCTCTACAAAGGGACGTAAGTTTTAGGTTATGCATTACGGTAAATGTAATGTAACTAAAGAAAACACATAGACAAACACTAAATTGATTCATCGTCACTTTTTATGTCATATAAATCGTTAATAACTTCAGTTTGAGAAAATATTTCCAAGAGGGACATTATTAATCATTAATCAGCTAAGGATTCAACGTATATCTCCAGTTATAAACAAGTAATCGCAGAACTGTCTTCATCAATATAGATGGAAAAATAATTACAGAATAACAAAAAGAATGACCAATGAATACTTCGTGGATTTCATTATCAGGACAAATGCGTGAAGATGTAAATATACAAATACTGGAGGTGGAAGAGAAGTATGTAATATATATATATATATATAATATATATATATAGTATATATATATATATATATATATATATATATTAATATATATATATATATAATATTATATAGTATATATATATATATAGTAATATATATATATATATAATCAGTATATAATCCTTTATGTACCATTGTAATACTGAATGCTATTTACTGTCCTTCATTAGTATGCTTATGTGTTCTCTCTCTGTCCGCAATTACTTTGACCAACTAAAAGACAAAAGGAAATACAACACTTATTTTCCTTACTGTACAAGCACATCAACTAATTAATGTCTTTCTTCTGAATATTTGATTATCAGCAGTGTGTGTGTGTGTGTGTGTGTGTGTGTGTGTGTGTGTGTGTGTGTGTGTGTGTGTGTGTGTGCGCAATATTATTTTTGCATACATATATACATAAGTGTGAGCGTGGTTGCACTTGTGTGTGTGTAAGTATGTATTCTGTCTAACATGTATACCCAATCAGTTTGCATGTATGTATATAGAGCGGGTATGTGTGTATGTAGTGTCGTATCGTGAGCATGTATGTGTGTATGTATTGTGTATGTGTGTATGTAGTGTGTATGTGAGCGAGTATGTGTGTATGTAGTGTGTATGTGAGCCAGTATGCCCCGGTGGTGTTTGTGTATGTATATATGTGTATGGTTTCGTGTTTGTGTGTGTGTATGTGTTCGCTGGTGTGTGTGTGTATACAGTATATGTGTATGGTTGTTCATGTTTGTGTGTGTGTGTGTGTGTGTGTGTGTGTGTGTGTGTGTGTGTGTATGTGTCCAGTGGTGTGTATATATGCGTGTGGTTTCGTGTTCATGTGTGTGTATGTGAGCGTGTATGCCCGGTGGTGTGTTGTGTATATATATGTGTGTTTTGTTCGTGTGTGTGTATGTGAGCGTGTATGCCCTGTGGTGTGTGTGTAGATATGTGTGTTTTGTTAGTGTGTGTGTATGTGAGCGTGTATGCCCGGTGGTGTGTGTGTGTGAATATATGTGTGTTTTTGTTCATGAGTGTGTATGTGAGGCGTGTATGCCCGGTGGTGTGTGCGTAGATATGTGTATTTTGTTCGTGTGTGTGTATGTGAGCTTGTATGCCCAGTGGGTGTGTGTGTGTATATGTGTGTATTTTTGTTCGTGTGTGTGTGTGTGTTGTGGTTTCGTGTTCATGTGTGTGTATGTTGAGCGTGTATGCCCAGTGGTGTGTGTGTAGATATGTGTGTTTTGTTCGTGTGTGTGTGTGTTGTGTGTGTGTGTATTTTGTTCGTGTTGTGTGTGTGTGTGTGTGTGTAGGCAGAAAGTGTCTTGTGGTCTCAGTACGATTTTCATCAACACTATTTTCCCTGCAGCATTCCAGCCTATAGACAAACCTAAACTATAGACTACATGTATAGCACCAAAATTCGATTCCCATGAACCATAACCCAAATATTCCAGTTCTATTGATTATTACTCGCTACGAATACCGGCATAGCTTTTACTTATAATTAATCCCGAGACGCACGCATATAGAATAGAATCTAATGTCCGGGGGAGACCTGGATAAAAAAAAAAAAAAAAAAAAAAAAAAAAAAAAAAAATATGATAAAATATAAAAATAAACGAGGGAAATAAAGATGAAAGTTTTACACAAACATGTTCCAGCAGCCAGTTAAAAGTACGCTTTGTGTCCTTATCTAATTTAATGGTTATATCCGGCTTATTTTCAAGCCTCCTATACTTTTGCTGTAGCCGGTTTGTAATTTTTGCATTCACTCAGCGAAAATCCTCTCTTAATTAATTACCCTGCGCACAAAACAATCGCTCAGGAAAAAAAGCTAACACTGACATTTCTACATTTACTTTTCCTTACTAGTTACGTCCGTGTGTTGAAGCGTATGTATACACTTCATTTATACCGTATTATTATGTGCCGGGTTGTCTGTCTTCGGATATAATTATATAGATTCCTACATGATTATTATATATTGGAAAGAATAAGGACAGATATTACTGATAGATATTTCAGATTCAGGTATTTACCCTCTTCCATTTTTCTGTCAGTCTCTCTCTCTCTCTCTCCCTCTCTCTCTCTCTCTCTCTCTCTCTCTCTCTCTCTCTCTCTCTCTCTCACTACTACTACTACTGTACTACTACTACTGACTACTACTACTACTACTACTACTACTTTTCCATCTGACTGCCACTACACCATGACTGAGTGTGTTAGTACTGTAGTGTTGCACATCAAGTGGCTGGTTGGTATGGTGGGTAGGTAGGTAGTGTTGACCAGGTGGTGTTGCCTGGTCCATAACAAACCTGATATGTTATACGTGAGAAGTAACAGGAGAGGGACAGTACTGGTAAGAGGGAGGAGAGGGATGCTTGCTCACTCTATTCCATGTCTGGGTTTATCCTCTTGTTAGTCCATACATTTATACAGTTTTAAATTGAGACTGTAATGACTGATGATAATAATAATAATAATAATAATAATAATAATAATAATAATAATAATAATAATAATAATATAATAATAATATTATTATTATTATCATTATTATTATTATTATTGTAAATATTAGTAATGATAGTAATAATAGTAATGTTAATTATAATAATAATGAATATTGTATTATTATTACTATTATTATCTTCATCAATAGTGGTATTATGACTACTATGATGGTTGTTTTTTATTGCAATAATTATAATGGTTTTGGATTTCATTATCAACAGAACCAATATTTACCTTTATGTTTTCAGTGACGTTACTATCATTGCTTTGTCATGTACAGCCACAATCAAATATCCACCGACCACTTTCCTTCCATCGTGCAAGTAAATCAGTATCATATCAAAATCTAATCATACAACAACACCTTATGTCAACTCAATCCCCTCAATTATTTTTATTATGAGGTGCTTGGCAAAATCATACACGTGTTAGTTCTTTATTACCAAGATATTTACTACGATGGAAGGAAAGTGTCGGTGGATATTATTATTATTATTATTATGAGGTGCTGCAAAATCATACACGTGTTGTTCTTTATTACCAAGATATTTACTACGATGGAAGGAAAGTGTCGGTGGATATTTGATTGTGGCTGTACGCGTCACCTCTACACACAGGGCCATAGTCAAGAACGTTTGTGGTGCATACGATGGTGTGTGGGTACCGATACGATGGCTCCATAGACAAAACAACACAGGCGTCGTACAGTACCACACCATCGTATGCACCATGGATTCTACCCTATACTCAATGAGGGGTATAGTTTCAGTTGTATATTGTTTCATTTGTCAGCAACTGTACACTGATGTGAGAGAGACTACTAATGCGTTAACTATTTGCTATTCACTTCATCATATAGCAGTTATTATTTTATTTTTTTTCCAATAACTTTTTTTTTTTTCCAATTATGACTAATTATTATTCTCCACCCTGCTACTGATCGATTATGTAATTACTATTTATCAGAAGGACGCAAAAATTACTTAATCAAAGTACCAAGATCGCCTCTATGATTATTCTGAAAAAAATATATATTAGATCGCTGCCCTTTTCTTTCTCAGTGGAATTATTGCCAGTTTATTGCCTCTTAATATTTCTTCTTGTCTTGCTCCTCATTTCCTCTTCATTTTATTTATTATTATCATTGTTTTCTCTTACTGCTTTCTTACCCATTTTTTTCGAATCTTTTGTTATTACCCATTCCTACCTTCTTGTTTCTTATAATTTTATTTATCTTTATCATTGTTTTCTCATATTTCTTTACCTTTTTTCTTATCATTTGTTATTGTCCATTCCTACCTTCTTGTTTCTTATTATTTTATTTATTATCAGTATTTTCTCTTGTTGATTTAACCTTTTAATTATCATTTGTTATTGTCCATTCCTACCTTCTTGTTTCTCATTTTTTTTTTTTTTTTATCATTATTAGTGTTTTCTTATTTTGGTTTTACCTTTTTCCTTTATTTTTTTTTTTGTCATTGCCCCATGAAAATATTCGTAACTATTTATATTATCGTAGAAATATTGATATGCGAAAATTATATCTTTATCATATTGTTTCCCATATATATCTATCTGCTCTTAAAACTATATATATATATTTCTTTATTTTTCAACGTTCAAGTGCTTAAGCTAACATTAATGATATTTACAATAATACTTGTCATAAATGCACATAAATAAATCACGTAGAAACACTAAGGTAAATTAATATATAGTATACCATTAAAATATGTTTAATTTTTGTTCATACTACACAGTTACTAACTTATAAATATTATCATGCACACTATACAATCATAAACTATATATATTTTCATTCATCCTATGCAATCATAAACTATATATATTTTCTTTCATCCTATGCAATCATAAACTATATATATTCTCATTCATCCTATGCAATCATAAACTATATACATTTTCATTCATCCTATACAATCATAAACTATATATATTTTCATTCATACTATGCAATCATTAACTATATATACATTTTCATTCATCCTATACAATCATAAACTATATACATTTTCATTCATCCTATGCAATCTTAAACTATATATATTTTCATTCATCCTATGCAATTATAACCTGTATAATATATTCTCATTCATATTATACACGTGACGAGTTATATTTATAGAAGAGCTTCATTATAACGTTGGAGTTCCAGACAAACTCCTTTCCTTCAGACCTACTCCATCAAGCTCTCTCTCTAATTACTCCATTTAGCTTAGTAAGATTTGCACCTGCTGCCGTGAAAGTGGAGAAGTCGCTTTATCATCAGCCTGAGTAATTGCTTGCAGTAATGAGCCACAACCTTGATGTGTGTATGTGTGTGTTTTTTTTGTATTTTTTATGTGTATGTGTATATGTATATGTATGTTTGTGTCTGTGCGAGTGACTGTGTGTGTAATAGTGTTTTTTTTTTTATGTGTATGTGTGTGTGTGTGTGTGTGTGTGTGTGTGTGTGTGTGTGTGTGTGTGTGTGTAATACTAGTAGTAGTAAGTACTGTATGATTAAGTGCGTCAGGTGTGTGTGTGTGTGTATGTGTGTGTGTGTGTGTGTTTGATTGAACTGTTACCATGAGAAAAACTAACGAGGTGAACGTGTATATGTGTTCGTGTGTGTGTGTATTCCCTGAGAATAGGAACATGGGTTTGGTCTGAGCGGCATAGAGTTACCTAGTATGTATGTGTGTGTGTGTGTGTGTGTGTGTGTGTGTGTGTGTGTGGAGATGAAATATAGTGTGGCGAGTCAAACGTGTGTGTGTTTCTGTCTTTGCATGTGCTGTGTGTGTGTGCGCGTGTACGTCTGTCTATATGTGTGTGCTGTGTGTGTGTGTGTGTGTATTCGCTCTTCATCTCTCTCTATGCCCTGCTCAATTATTCCTCTGCTTATAACGTTTTTTCATCGGACTTTGACTCAACATCGCCTCACAGGATGAAAAAACATGACGTACGAAGAAATAAAATGTTGAGAGGATTTTTAATATTTTTTGTGCCCCCCCCCCCCCTCTTCCACCCACCCACTCACTCCCTCCATCCCTCCCTCGTGTTCATTTTTATCATTTGCCAGCACGGGTGATGCCCAGGGGTGAAATTCAAGGTCCTTTGTTTGTCAGGCTACATGAACGAGTAACGTGGGGTCAAACTTGGCTTAAATCACCTTCATGACGGCATAAACTTTAATTCCTGTTTACCCTGTATACTATATCTCACGGCAGCTGTAAATACGGACCTTGACAGATACACGTCGTGGCCACATAATATATTGTGTACAACAGGCAAAGGGAAGTGTTGTTTGATTCCAATACCACAGTTAGTTACCCCACAAGTCCTATACTGTACTACAATATATTTATCTGGTTCACCTCACAAACTCAGTCCATTTCACCTTGTCCCCTTTCTCTCTCTCTGCTTCACTCCCACCCTCCTTACCCTTATCTCTCTCTCTCTCTCTCTCTCTCTCTCTCTCTCTCTCTCTCTCTCTCTCTCTCTCTCTCTCTCTCTCTCTCTCTCTCTCTCTCTCTCTCTCTCTCTCTCTCTCTCTCTCTCTCTCTCTCTCTCTCTCTCTCTCTCTCTCTCTCTCTCTCTCTCAAATATGAAGTCCCTCCCTGCTTCACTTCCACCCTCCTTACCCTTCTCACTCCCTCGTCCCTCTTCAGTCTAAAGTTTCCCAGGGTGTCAGAAGTTTGCCACAAAGACAGGATTTCTTCTTGTGTATAACTGGTTCGGTTTGTATGGATGTAAAGTAGGTGGGTAGGTAGGTAGATGGGTATGTGGTTGATGTAAATAGGTAGGTAGGTGGACAGATTGGTAAGTAGGTAGGCAGGCAGGCAGATTGATAGGAAGGTAGGGAGGCAGGCAATTTGGTAGGTAGGTAGATAGATGGGTAGATGGTTGAGGTAAATAAGTAGGTAAGTAGGTAGGTAGATAGACAGATTGGTAGGTAGATAGATAGGTAGGTAGATAGGTAGGCAAGTTGGTTGGTAAGCTGGTAGGTAGATAGATAGGTAGGTAGGCAGGCAAGTTGGTTGGTAAGCTGGTAGGTAGATAGGTAGGTAGGTAGGCAGGCAAGTTGGTTGGTAAGCTGGTAGATAGATAGGTAGGTAGGTAGGCAGGCAAGTTGGTTGGTAAGCTGGTAGGTAGATAGGTAGGTAGGTAGGCAGGCAAGTTGGTTGGTAAGCTGGTGGGTAGATAGGTAGGTAGGTAGGTAGGCAGGCAAGTTGGTTGGTAAGCTGGTAGGTAGATAGGTATGTAGGCAGGCAGGCAAGTTGGTTAGTAAGCTGGTAGGTAGATAGGTAGACAGACCTGTGAGTGAGGTGCATAAATTGCTGGTTGCTTCTGTCTCTAAAACATAACCTTTCCATTTTATCCTCCACTTAAGTATTCCTTGTCGTGCCTCACCCCTGACATGAATTATATCAAGGCAAACCTTTATTTTTTTGTTACCTCTTGTCAGTTTTTTGTTTTCTCCGCCTCGACTTTCTCGCCTTGTCTCGTTCTTTACTGGACAGCGTCACACCTAGGACATTTTTCCCTGACTTGGCCTAAACTCGAGCTTGTCAACACCCGCTACTGCATGCATTTTGGTCCGCCGTTCTGAGAAGTGAATTTATCCAGGTGACAGAGGTGCTGGTCTAGGTGTCAGTTCGTCGTGGCTCACCTGTCTCGGCACCTGACTCCTCCCCGCTGCTTCTTTCACGCCTCACCACCACACCACATATTTTTCTACATTTCCTTCGAAAGTTGGTGTTAAATCCTTTTTTACTTTCCTCTCTCTACTTTTCTTCATTTTCTAACTCGCCTCACATGTTCCCTTTTTCCTTCCAACCCAACTTTATTTGGGTGAAATACACAAAAATCGAGAATATAATCATATTTATATTTATATAAAGAAAATTACTCGTGAAGGTGCTTGCATGAAATATCACACACGAATTTTACATATAAAAACTTGGTTGACCTCCACCTCGGCGCCCCACGTGTTACAATGCATTATTTATTCCTCAGCTGAGTTATGCTTTACTTGCATATGTAAAAAATGAAAAACGTGTCGACACCACTGGATACTCTTTGTAAACTATACGTTACTAATTGTTTTTTTTTATATTGCTGGAGTCAATCCATACACAGTAATTATTTGTTTATATGTAAATATTGTATGCTTATTATTATCATCATCATAATAATTATAACAAACAATTCATTATTTGCATGAAAGTGAAAGCTCCGTTTGATTTCCATGAACTTAAGTTTTACTGATCGCGATATATGGCTAAGGTTAAAGGTAATTTTGAGAACGTAAAAAAAATACACTATCTTATGTATAAAAGTGTATCGTTATTGAGTACAGGTGTATGTAAATACTTCGTGTATGATATGAACCAGAAAAACTAAATAATTTATTCATAAAGTTCCTTAAATAATAAATATTGTGTACAAGCATACCACTTGTATTTACGTGGAAATTCCTTCAAAAGAACATGATATCACAGTAATATATATGTTGAAATTACTCCCAAAGAACATGACATCATAGTAATATTACCTCAACCATTCAATCATGTATCCCTTTTAAATCGTATCTGTTATATAATATCAGGCGTCTTTTATATTTTCTCTGATTAACATCAAGCGATTCCTCTTATCAAGGTTAGTACTATTGACGTCAGAACGGTGTGAAAACTTTTACATTACACACACATTAGCTTACGTTTGACCTGGCTGATGTGTCCTTATGCCTGTTGATTTTATATATCGCAAAAAGTATCCCTTGATTCAAAAGTTATGGTCTAAAGATAGTAAAGAAATTGTTTGTTGTGGACGAGGGAATTAAGACAACATTTTGGTATTGCCGGGTAAGGCATTATCTTCTCATCTTGTACCCTGTTGTATTTCTGATTCGAACTTCCGTGTTTGATAATATTCGTAATACGATCAACTCACCTTCCGTCCTCAATGTTGTTGTTGGAATGTGTTGGTGTGTGTGTGTGTGTGTGTGTGTGTGTGTGTGTGTGTGTGTGTGTGTGTGTGTGTGTGTGTGTGTGTGTGTGTGTGTGTGTGTGTGTGTGTGTGTGTGTGTGTGTGTGTGTGTGTGTGTGTGTGTGTGTGTGTGTGTGTGTGTGTGTGTATAGGGGCAACATTCCCAGTCAAACCTGAAACATATTAGTGGGACCAAATGTATAAAAAATCTTGGGTTAGGTTAGGTCCCAAAATTCGATCGTGCTTTTACTAATGACTGAAAAATACGGTTTCAATCAAGTACACATTACCTCGTGCTGTAAGGCTCTGGATGGGATAAAATCTAACTTGAGTGACTAGGAATATGAGGGATTAGTTGTTAACATTAACCTTCTTTTTACTATCAATAGCCCAAAAAGTACAAGACTAACCGTGTTTCATTGAGGAGATAATCACATAATTATACTCCATTGTAGTTATAAGATTATTTACCCATTAACACCTCAGCACATCTCACTACAACTCAACATACAATAGCAAGTAATTACATCCTCCTTTCCCTCTGATACCGAACGACTTCTTCTTGTCTTCACACCCTTGTTTCCTCCTTCCCCTTCATATTACACTGTGGATAAATATTCTTGGCCTTTCCCCTCTCCTTGCTGATCATCCAAGTTATTCCACCCTCTGTGTTTGCCTGTCCTTCCCTTACTTAGCAACTCACACTCACTCTCCTCCTCCTCCTCCTCCTCCTCCTCCTTGCCTTATTCCGTATTCCCCTTTCGCGTGGAGTTCCTGACACCTCTCTCTCTCTCTCTTTCGTTATTCTCTCTCTCTCTCTCTCTGTGTCCTCTTCATCATCAGCTTTCTCATATCTCGGCTTTTTAATTTCCCTCTTGTGTTATGATGGCTTTTGTCATCTCTCGTCTCTTCTCTCCTCTCTCCCTCGCCTCGTTATTACCTCATATTATTTCAATTTTCACCTCTTCATCTGCGTCCGATAATTTAGTACGACCCTCGCTTCTCTTCCCTCTCTCACTCTCTCTCTCCCCTTCCCTCATTCTCAACTTCATTCCTCCGGCTCTCCCCTCTCATCAGTGCTTGTCCCTCGTGGCTGCTTCTCACCTCTCACCCTTTCCTTCCTCTCACCCTGCTTTCTTCCCTCTTTAAACGCCTCGTCCCCTCAATTATTGCCTGATTTACGGTATTACTCTTATCTTTATCATCACTTGTGTTCTCTCCCCTTCACACACACCTACATACACATACACACACACACACACAGTCTGCTCCTTGTCTGGTCATTTTGGTCTCCCTGGATGATCATGTCTTAGAAAAGGTGAAGGAAGAAATACATGAGCCTCGTACCTCGATATTTTTACACAGGATGTTTTTATAATACTAATTTATTTTGTCCTTTGAAGCCTGAAATAGAATTCTTGGTGTTTAATGGGGAATCATATTAGTGTATTCTGTTATAAGGCAAAGTATTTCAATCTGACTGTTATAATATTAACAGGTTTTCCATATAATAATGTGGTAATTAGTGGCAGATAGGTATTGACGTTATGGTAATCGCTATCACGTGCTCATGATAGTGGCGGAAGTGAGGACCAAAATGTTCACTTTCTTTTCATGAGTTGGATAATATTAAGGAAAAATTTTCTTGTTGGGGAATTGGAAGGTCTGTGATTCCTCCAAACTATGCCACGAAACAGAGCCCTCATCTGTCTCTTGGCATAGTTTGGAGGAATCAGTAGCCTTTCAATTCACCAACAAGAAAATCTCCCCTTTATTTAACTTTTCCATGCTTGACGACTTTAATTATATACTTCTTCTTCAACCCTGGAGACATATGCTGTTTAAGTGGAGGATACAATGTTGGTTAATCCGGAGCAAATTATTTCTCCAAACTATCTCAAGCAACAGGCCACCATTATTTTTGTTCCTCTGGTCCTGTTTACTGGCATAGTTTTGGAGGAATCAAGGCGCTCCAATGTACCAAAAGTATCCTCTCCCCTAAAAGAGCTTACGAAATCTTACACTGGAGAAACTATACACAAAGAAGAAAATAAACACTTTTGATATGTTGTTATGTGCAGGAGTTTTGTCATTGGTTATAATTATATTCAAGGGGGTAGTACAGTGTTGGTAAATATGGAGCAATTGATTCTTCCAAACTATTCCAAGCAACATGAACCCATTATTTTTGTTAATCTGGTCCTGTTTCCTGCCGTACTTTGGAGGAATCAAGGCGCTATAATATAACAAAAGTATTACGTCTTTCTCCCTTAATTAACGTTATATAAACTCACAGTGGTACACAAAATGATAAAGTTAGGCTCTCAAGAAAATAAATCAACACTAGATAATTTACATAATGAAAATCTTATGAATAATATGTAAAGGTATAATAATATATCTGATCAGAACATGAGATGAAATATTTGTAACCTAACCAAGGGAGTACATCGAACCCACAAGTGTTGATTAGCTCGAGTTATAAGGCAAAGGGATTAACACAACATTTACATTCTCTTTACGTCCCACCTGGTTGATTAACACCTTACAAGTGTTTATCATTACCACAGACAACAAACAACAACACGTATGTATGCAGTACTCTCTCTATATATGTCACAAATATTTCTGTTATTTATATATTTATCCTCTTTTTATTTTCTACATAATTATATACGTAGAGTTTAGCAAGTAGATAATGCAAGAAAAATCTGGCTGCATATTGCAACACGTATGCAGTACTCTTTCTGAAATATCATAAAAATTTCAGTTATTTATATATTTATCCTCTTTTTATTTTCTACATAAATTATATATACGTACATACATGATTTTGTGACATTACCCATTCCCTTAGTTAGGTATAAATTTAATGGGATATCTTCAAGGAAATATGTACAGTCGGCGGTGAAATTCCTGTCGCCTCACTCAAAGCGTCTTGAAGAATAACACAAAGGATGATTAATATTGGAACAAACACTTTCACCATATTAAGTTTTGTTATTTAGGGGGCGAATTAATTAGTACACTTCTCTGGTTCTTCAGTATACGAACCTGTGGCTAATATTTCCATTCTGTACTTCAAGACTTGGTAGATGTGGCGACGACAGAATCTTTGACTATACAAGATGTAGGTGTCTTGCTCATAACTATAACTTAATTTCTCTTTATGCACTTTTTATTTAAGGACCCTGTGATCGTCTAGAAAAATTTGGAGGCTTCTGATTCCTCCTGACCATGCCACGGAACAAGCTCCTTCCATATAGGTGGTGTTTCGTGGCAATATTTGAAGGACTTGCTACAATAACCTCCAATTTTCTGACTACATCACAGGGTTCCTTAACACGAATGGACATCTGCTGAGAACCTTTACATATATAAAATTATAGTCAAGGGATTGGCATTTCTAGCTATTTGTGTCGAGGCTATGTTATGTGTGATTTACAAATACACTTTTATTTGAAAGTTAAATATTATCCATCACTGATCATATCGCATGACACACACACACACACACACACACACACACACACACACACACACACACACACACACACACACACACACACCTACCTGAACCAGTACTTGTAATAACGTTTCATTCAAGTCTTGCCCTGATATATTGTTTGTGTGTTTCTAATCTGTTTTTCTCATCACTCTCGTATCAAATGTTTTTATTTTGACACATTTGCTCATATGCGTGTCATGAGCGCGTCACCACCTGCTTGTGTGTGTGTGTGTGTGTGTGTGTGTGTGTGTGTGTGTGTGTGTGTGAATTAGAAGTTTATATTATTGGGGTACTCATAGAAAATGTAAATCAGGTTTAATACAACAATATATTCTGTATGTTGCATATCTTAGACTTCCAAATATGTATGTGTTTATACATATATGTATTTTTAAAGAGTATGCACATGTAGTATGTATGCACGCATGTATACACCGCTGTCTCTGTAACACACACACACACACACACACACACACACACACACACACACACACACACACACACACACACACACACACACACACACAGTCAACAATGGCTTATTCATTTTTCTTGAAGACCCTCATTTTTATTCTGTTTGGTTGGTTTATTCCTTGTAGTTCCGGGAGAGTCGAAAGTTTGGAAAATTCATGGCTCGTGTTTCAATATTTTTCTGGTGTTGTTGGACGTGGCAGTCTTGAGGATATATAATTCACCCGCCGCCTCCTCCTGTCATTCCAGCTTTATTTTTCATTTATCTATTTGTTTATTTGATTAATATATTTTTGTTTGGTTCGTCTTCTCTACATGATGCGATTTACGTTTTGTCGTCTTTAAGTGGAAAACTCTTTTTATGGGACCCTGTGATGTAGTCAGAAAATTGAAGATAAACGAGTCCTTCAAATATTACCACGAAACACCACCTATATGGATGGGGCTTGTTTCGTGGCATAGTCAGGAGGAATCAGAAGCCACCAAGTCACTTACACGATCACAGGGTTCTTAAGGGGAGAACCTTTTTTTAATCAATTGAAGGGCTACTGATTCCTCCAAACTATGGCACAAAACAAGCTTCATCAGTATACGTGTAGGGAATCTGTTTAGTTGTAGTTTGTCAAAGGCTACCAAGACTCCAATTCACACATAATAAATTACACCTTAAATCGAAACAACGTCAGAGTCAAAACCGGAATGGTGTGCTGGGTTGGATGGTGTGTGTTTGTGTGTGTTTGTGTGTGTGTGTGTTTGTGTGTGTGTGTGTGTGTGTGTGTGTGTGTGTGTGTGTGTGTGTGTGTGTGTGTGTGTTTGTGTGTGTGTGTGTGTCAGCTAGGCGTGTGTGTAGGATAGCATGTGTGTGTGTGTTAGCTAGGCGTGTATGTAGGATAGTATCTGTGTGTGTGTGTGTGTCAGCTAGGCGTGTGTATAGGATAGTATGTGTGTGTGTCAGCGAGGCGTGTGTATAGGATAGTATGTGTGTGTGTCAGCTAGACGTGTGTGTAGGATAGTATGTGTGTGTATCAGCTAGGTGTGTGTGCAGGATATCATGTGTGTATGTGTGTGTGTCAGCGTTGTCAGCGAGGCGTGTGTCAGTCTGATGTATGGCCTGTTCTTGACTCTGTTCCGCCAGCAAACCTCACTGTTCTCTCTCGTGGTGCATGTCATTTGTCCCGTCCAGTCCAGTACGCTCTCTGCTGCTCCCTTCACACTAACGCTAACATTGTTCACCATGATATTACTGCTTTTATTTAGCATTGTTACTCATGGGATATTATGATCCTATTATTATTATTTATTTATTTATATATTTAGAATTAAAATTATTATTATTATTATTATTATTATTACTACTATTCGTAATAGTAGTAGTAGTAGTAGTAGTAGTATTATAATAATTATTATCATAATTATTATTATTGTCATAATCTTCTATTGTTATTATAATAGTTATAATAATTATTATTATTACAATCGTTACTGTTATTATTATTATTATCATTATTATTGGTATTATTATTATTATTATTATTGATATCATTATAATTATTATAATCTTTATCGTCATGATAATTATTGTTATCAATTGATTAACATATAATAATAATTATTATCACTAACAATACTCTATTATCTTTCTTACACAATTTTTTGTTATTTGTTTATAAAAGCAAGGTGTGCTTCCTAACTATATAGATACATTTCAGCATCATACTTAATTCACAAATCAATTTGCACATTCTTGAAAAAGATAAATACAGTATAACAATGGGTGAAGGGTGTGTGTAGGAAGAAAATGTATGGAACTGTACAGATACACACAACCACCCGAGAGAACATCAACAACAACAACAAAACCACACGAATCTATTGGTCCAAACATAGCAGTCTGGCCTCAATGGTATTTTCAGTACGCATACCCAGCAAGCAGTAGTAGGAGAAAAGGCAAGTAAAAGTGAGGGTTCGCATCCTGCCCCAGACTCCTCCAGTATAAACCTGTACAGTCCAGGGCTAAAGTTCCGTCGCCTCTCTATCGAATAAACCTGTAAAGTCCAGATCTAAAGTTCCTTCGCCTCTCTATAGAATAAACCTGTACGTACAGTCCAGGGCTAAGGTTCCGTGGTCTGTTTGATTCCATAGTGAAGTTTGATAATAATGTTGTCGTAGATGAGACAATATCGTTTCTTCTGCCTGACTGTAAACATAAAAACCAACAGCTCATGAAAAACAAAACCCGTCTCATACCAAAAAAAAATAAAAATATATATATATATTACTCTCAATGTTTGTCATTATACCAGAGAGGCGAAAGTAATTTGGAAAGCGACTGGACGTGAGAGCAAAGAGAAAAGAAATGTATGAGGCTGGTTTGAAATGCCTGAAGGAAGAGAGGGAGGTTAGGTTACTCTAGTATTTTATAACATCCTCCCTGCCTCCTCTACAACCCACATGTTCTCCTCTGCTTCTTTATAGATTCGTTTTCACAGTTCTCCCCTTGCCTTTCCTTCCTCTTTTTTGCTTGCCTACATGACTTGTCTTGCTTGCTCTTATCTTTCATTGCTTTCATTTACTCTATCATACCTCAGCTGGAGTTATTAATCTTCCTTTCACTGTAATTTTGGCTTCAACTATCTCTCCTTCCTTTATCTTGCATTTCTCTTATCTTTTTCCTATCTTCCTCTTATCTTTCATTACTTTCATTTTCTCTATCATACCTCAGCTGGAGTTATTAATCTTCCTTTCACTGTTATTTTGGCTTCAACTATTTCTTCTTCCTTTGTCTTGCCTTTCCTTACTCCACACTTTACTTACATCACATCCCAAGGTGGGTATCATTTTCCTAGGTATCATTTTCCTAGGTATCATTTTCCTAGGTATCATTTTTCTCGGTATCATTTTCCTTGTCTTCGCCTTTTTCCCTGCATTTCCTTATTCCTTTCTCTTCCTTATTCCCTGCCCTTCTTTTATTCCCTATTCTTTCTTATTCTCTTTCTCCCTTCTCTTTTTTATTCTCTTTATTCCCTTCTTTTCTTTATTCCCTGTCTTCCTTATTTCCTGCTCTTTTTATTCCCTGCCCTTCCTTATTCCCATCACTTCTTTATTTCCCGTCCTTCCTTATTCCCTGTTTACTCTTTATTCCCTACTCTTCCTTATTCCCGGTCGTGCTTTTACATTCTCTTCCTCTTCCTCCGTTTCTTCTTCATGTGCTGACTTTTGCTAAGAGGGCTGTGTGTATGTATGGAAAACCAATCATGCTGTTTACAATCGCGTATTAAGGACCCTGTGATCGTGCATGAAAATTGGAGGCTTCTGATTCCTCCTGACCATGCCACGAAACAAGCCCCTTCCAAATAAATGGTGTTTCGTGGCAATATTTGAAGGACACATTGATCTCCAATATTCTGACTACATCACAGGGTCCCAAGATGACTCCTAAGACACAATACTGAGACGTTGTACTCGTATTGTGCCGTTGTTAACACCACGGATATTCATGCATACGACCTTGGTTCATAGGGCCCAAGACAACAACAATCCTTGGGCACCGATTCCTACTTTCCCATTCAGTTCCGACATAGTAATTATTTTCTTCTTCTCGTCAGCGATTCCCCTTCAAAGTATCTGCTCCGTCTTTGGTATCTTGTTCCTACTTTCTCATTCAGTTCCGACACAGTAATTATTTTCTTCTTCTCGTCAGTGTTCCCCTTCAAAGTATCTGCTCCGTCTTTGGTATCTTGATCCTGCTTTCCCTTTTGGTTCCGAGATAATAATTATTTTCTTCTCGTTAGTGATTCCCTCAATGGAGTTTCTGTTCCTTGTCTGGTGGTATGTGTCCCTAACTATTGGCCTTCCATTTGATGTCATAATATAATTCAGTTAGTCAATTCGTCAACTGATTAAGAGGTACTATTTTGGTACTATTTAGGTCCTTTATTCCTACAAAGTATGCCAGGAAACAGGACCAGAAGAGCAAAAATAATAGTGTTCTGTTGCTTGGAATAGTTTGGAAGAATCACTTGCTCCAGATAGATTTACCTACACGGTGTTATCCCCTTGAGGGCCCTGTGATGTAGTCAGAAAATTGGAGGTAAATGAGTCCTTCAAATATTGCCACGAAACACCACCTATATGGAAGGAGCTTGTTTCGTGGCATAGTCAGGTGGAATCAGAAGCCTCCAATTTACAAACACTATCACAGGGTCTTTAAGGTGGTAATTCTTTTTTGGTACATTGGAGTGCCTTCATTCCTCCAAAATATGCTAGGAAACAGGACCAGAAGAGCAAAAATAATGGTGTTCTGTTGCTTGGAATAGTTTGGAGGATTCAGTTGCTCCAGATTTACCAACACAAAACTTCTTCCTTAATTAAATGAGTTCTTTCCGAGAGCTTGGCCACTGACGCTGACTTTCCTTCATCTTGTTGACAATGTTCTATCTGGCGTCAATTTTACTCCTTTTCATTATCATGTGTAATATTTTCCTCGCTTTTTTCCCTCTTTTTCCAATTAATTTTCATCCTGCTTTCCTTTCTTCTCATTTTCCTCCTTCTCTTCCTCGTCTTTTCCCTCCTCTTTCACCTTCTCTTCCTCTCCCTTTCCCGCCTCTTCAACTTTCCTTTCATCCTTCTCATTTTCCTCCTTCTCTTCCACCTTCTGTTCATCTTTCTACTCTTCCTTGTCATTTTCCTCCTTCTCTTCCACCTTCTGTTCATTCTTCTCATTTTCCACCTTCTCTTCCACTCTGTTCATCCTTCTACTCTTCCTTCTCATTTTCCTCCGTCTCTTCATCCCCCTTTCCCTTCTCTTCCACCTTCTGTTCATCCTTCTCATTTTCCTCCTTCTCTTCCTCTCCCTTTCCCTTCTCTTCCACCTTCTGTTCATCCTTCTCATTTTCCTCCTTCTCTTCCTATCCCTTTCCCTTCTCTTCCACCTTCTACTCTTCCTTCTCATTTTCCTCCTTCTCCTCCCCTCCTCTTCCTCCTTCTCTTTACATGGCTCCTGCACTTTCCTCTCCCCTTCTCCACCCTTGTTTATTTCCAAATCCCTTATATCTCTCCCGTGAGGCTGGCGTGTTTATCTCCCTCCTTTCTTCCTTCCTTTCTTTCAACGCATTCCATTTGAGGTTCACCGTGTTTTCCCTCGGCTGTTTTCGTCAGGTTCCCGCCGATTCTTGTATACATTTAGCTGCCAAATTCCTGTTTCATTCTACCCAGATTAATTATTTTTTCTCCCAGTTTGATTTCTGGTCTCCAAGTGATGACATGTATAATTTTTTTTTTTTTCTTTTTTCTTTTTTTTTAGCAGCCTTGTCAGTCTTCCCGTCCAAAGTTCAGTATATCTTTTCCTGTCCATTTTAAATCAATTCTAATATCTTCAAATATCTTCCTTATATTTCCCTGTCCATCTTATTAGTCGCTTCAAAAATCATCTTGCTTGTATTTCATTTTTCTATCATGTTTTCCCTTCCTTGTATCTTTATCTGTCTTCTCTCCTTTCTGCCTTTCGTTCACCCTAACCATTTCACATGTGTAATTTTAATCTTATCGTGTTTCTCCTCCTATTCACTGTTTTATCAATCTACCTCCATTTCTCATTTATTTCATGTTCTTCCAAGTTATCATCTCTTTTAGTTCTACATTCATATATCTTAATTAACCGTTTCATTTATGCACTTTTATGCTGATCGTGTTTTTTCTCCTATTCACTGCTTTATCAATCTACCTCCGTTTCTCATTTATTTCATGTTCTTCTGAGTGATCGAGTTTGTTGGTGTAGTTTTAGTCTTCCTCTTTGGTGTTTGTTTTTGTCTTTTTTCTTCTCTTCGTGTCATTATTTTATTTTCGTGTTTATATTTTCTGAGAGGCTGTGTTTTCTGTGGCAACATTTGAAGATTAAATAATTCCTCTTTCTTACTAACTTTCTTCTCTTCGTGTCATTATTTTATTTTCGTGTTTATATTTTCTGAGAGGCTGTGTTTTCTGTGGCAACATTTGAAGATAAAAATAATTCCTCTTTCTTACTAACTCCTCCTTTCTTATTTTATTCTATTTTGCTTCCTATCTTCTGTTCCCTCATCCTTTTATTCTTTTCTTTTTTTTTGTTCTGTTTCGTTTTCCTATTTTTCTCGCCTTCGTCTCATCTCCTTCTCTCTCCTAATTTCTTTCTTCATTATTTACTAATTCCTCTTCCATTTCTTCCTCCTCCTTCGCATTCCCATTCTCATCACCATCATCCCTCTTCTCCTTCTTTCACCATTCCTCCTACTCTTCATTCTCCTCATTTTCCTTTTATTCCTCCTTGTTTATTTATGCTCTTCCTCTTTCGTATTATAAATATGTAATGTTAAATCTGAGCCTATATTTCGTGGACAAATCTTACCTATGTCATTTTTTTTATTATTATTATTATTATTATTATTATTTTTTTTTTTTTTTTTTTTTTTTTTTTTTTTAACGATGCTGTGGTATTGTTACGATTATTCCATAGACAAACATGTACAGCCGTCAGCATTAATTCGCGTCCATCTCACGTACTTGATAATGCTAAGATGACCACCAGGTAGTTGCATTCTGAACCAGTTTCTATTCTAACAACATATATATATAATTCACCATATGAGAAGTATATATAATTATGTCTGTCATCTCTGTATTTAAATAGTGTTACAATATCGCTAGGCTCATACGTCAGTAGGTAGAAATGAAGCGAACTTATGCTGCCGACTGTACATTTGGCCTCAGAAATTCATACACACACTCTAGGCATCAAGGGTTCACAACACACAGAAAATATTATAAGTTTATGTAACTGCAACACAACATTAAAATGGGTTTGTGTTTTGATATCACCGAGTCACTTGGTAGACCATTCACTGCAGTACTTTCACAATAATTAATGACTTCTCTTTATTATGGGCCTGTGTATGAATTCTTGTGGCCAACTGTACAGAGCCATCGTACCGGTACCAAGCCGTCGTCAACACCATGAATGTTCTTGCATAAGGCTCTATACATGACGCCAATTGTGTATTTCCTCGGTTATAAATGTTAATATTATTCCTCATATATAATGTACCTCGACCACTCATATATTCACACTAGTTATATTTTTCATCTTGTTGAATTACCAAGTGTGAAGTCTTGTCCTCAATGTGTTCCAGTTTTGTTTATGCATAGAGATGTTGTTAAAATGTCTAGTAGATTAAAGAGCACACTATCTTGTTGGCAAATTATAAATAAAGGCTACTGATTCCTCCTAACTATGCCAGAAGCCTTCAATGGTTTTGTTAAGGCAGAAAGGAGAGAAAACAGATAAAGAGACAAGGAAGGGAAAACATGATAGAAAAATGAAATACAAGCAAGATGTTTTTTGAAGAGAGTACAGTGTTGGTATATCTGGAACATCTGATTCCTCCAAAGTATTCCAAGCAACAAGACACCATTATTTTTGTTAATGTGGTCCCTGTTTCCTGGCATACTTTGGAGGAATCATGGCACTCCAATGTACCATAAATATACTCTCCCCTTAAGGGATTTATTTAGTAGCATAGTTTGGATGAATCAGAGACCTTCCAATTTACCAACAAGAAAATTTCCCTTTAATAAGTTTTTGATAAGATATTTATTTCTAACCGAATATATTAAAAAAATTACTGAAGAAAATGATACATGAGAAATATTTCAGATCCTTAATCCAATTTACCAACAAGAAAATTTCCCCTTAATAAATTTTTGATAAGATGTTTATTTTTCTAACCGAATATATTAAAAAATTACTGAAGAAAATGATACATGAGAAATATATCAGATCCTTAAGGGGAAAGTACAGTGTTGGTAAATCTGGAGCAACTGACCCCTTCAAACTACTCCAAGCAACAGACCACCCTTATTTTTGTTCATCTGGTCCCGTTTCCTGACATATTTTGGAGGAATCAAGGTGCTCCAATGTACCAAAAGTATACTCTCCCCTTAATAAGAGGTTAAGGGGGTAGGACACTTTTGGTACATTGTAGAGCCTTAATTCCTCCTCCAAAGTATGCCAGGAAACAGGACCGTATGAAAAAATATGATGATGGCCTGTTGATCGGAATAGTTTGGAGGAATCAGTTGCTCCAAAATTTATCAACATAAAATACTATAAAAGAAATAATACAGTTGAAATAATTCTTTTCACCATAACAATATTCATAACAATAATGACAATGCCTTCTTCAATTTAACTTATTTCCTCATTAATTCTACTATATTTCATTCTAGTATATTTCCTTTTTAAAGTATATCATTCAACACATACTATTATATTTCTACTATATTTAATTCAACACATTCTATTATCTCTCTACTATATTTCATTCAACACATTCTATTATCTCTCTACTATATTTCATTCAACACATTCTAGTAAAGATTCTTCTGTATTCCTACTATATTTCATTCAACACATGGCTTTCTTCAGTAACTCTTCGTGTCATCATTACCATTATAGTGACTGTGTGTTTGTTGTTTGGTTGATAAGGAGAGATGTGATGGTTAGGGAACGTTAGAAGACCAAGACAAATATAGCATGCATTTTGGGGATATATTTTCCTTAACAATTTTCTTTCTCTTTATACTTCAACTTGGGGACTGTGGGTTGCTGTCAGTAACCTGTGACTCTTGCTAGGCCCCAAGATTATTGAATGAAGCTAAGTGGTGTTGGCTGCTTCACGTATGTCGCACTAGATGGAGACAGTGATTCTTCATGGGGTTGGTTGCTTCTACTGATCACTATTACATATACAGCTTCGTTGGTGTTGTGTTTATGCAATCTTGACTAAGGTATTATTCCTTTACACAAGTTTCCTTTACACAACAGGCAGTTAATTTGTTATGAGTATTTTACACTGGGCTTATATTTTTATTGGCCGTCCTAGAAAATATTTGGGAGTGTCTGTAGAAAGTCGACGGGACCCATTTAGGAACCCTGTGATGTAGTAAGAAAATTGGAGGTAAATGAGTCCATCAAATATTGCCACGAAACACACACACGTAGCCTATATGGAAGTAGCTTGTTTCGTGGCATAGTCAGGAAGAATCAGAAGCCTCCAATTTTTATACACGATCACAAGGTCCTTAAGGGAGATTCTCTTGTTGGTAAATTAGAATGCTGCTGATTCCTCCTAACTATGTCAGAAAACAGACGCCCTCAGTGGAACGAATAGGGGATCTGTTTCGTGGCATAGTTTGGAGGAATCAGAGACTTCCAATTCACCAGCAAATGAATCACGTCTTAACCACACATCAAAATTAGTATATGTATTTTTCTTATTAATATCTTGGAAAATGTCACTTGCAAGCAGCACCATTTACAGTTACCAATATTAATAACAATATTCATACAAGTTTATATACCAACCATTGCTGTCTTAACTTCATCTTGGAATATAATTATGCTCACAAAATTCAGTTGTACTATCAAGACAAACTCGTGTCGTGAAATCTGGTGGAAATATATGGTAGAGGACTAAACATATTGGGCATTAACGTTACTGTGGTGGAATTTTCATTATGTTTCACAAGTTATATTAAATCATTGGACAAGACAGCGACACGAGTTTTGTCATTGATAGCACACTCCATGACTATATCTCAACTTGGCGAAGAAGCATGCCATAAGGGGGAAGTAAATGTGTTGGTAAATCTGGAGCAACTAATTCTTCCTAACTATTCCAAGCAACAGGCCATCGTTATTTTGGTTAATTAATCTGCAGAGTCCTGTTTCCTTACATACTCTGGAGGAATCAATGTATGTAACAAAAGTATACGACCCTCAAAATTGTCTTCAAGTGTCCGTCCTTTCCTTCTATTTCCTTCGTGTTTGTTGTCCATCCTTTCCTTCTATTTCCTTCGTGTTTGTTGTCCCTCCTTTCCTTCTATTTCCTTCGTGTTTGTAGTCCCTCCTTTCCTTCTATTTCCTTCGTGTTTGTTGTCCCTCCTTTCCTTCTGTTTCCTTCGTGTTTGTAGTCCCTCCTTTCCTTCTATTTCCTTCGTGTTTGTTGTCCCTCCTTTCCTTCTGTTTCCTTCGTGTTTGTTGTCCCTCCTTTCCTTCTATTTCCTTTGTGTTTGTTGTCCCTCTTTTCCTTCTATATCCTTCTTGTTTGTTGTCCCTCCTTTCCTTCTATTTCCTTTGTGTTTGTTGTCCCTCTTTTCCTTCTATATCCTTCTTGTTTGTTGTCCCTCCTTTCCTTCTATTTCCTTCGTGTTTGTTGTCCCTCTTTTCCTTCTGTTTCCTTCGTGTTTGATGTCCCTCCTTTCCTTCTATTTCCTTCGTGTTTGTTGTCCCTCTTTTCCTTCAATTTCCTTCGTGGTTGTTGTCCATCCTCTCCATCTCCTCCCTCATCCTACAAGCTTGGTTTTACAGGTCTAGGGCAGTCTTTTTTCATCCTCCGTTCAATACTGTGGTCTATCAATTGGGCCAGAAGAAACAAAGATATTCTAATCTATTTTGTATGCAATGTCTTTCCCTTTTCGCTTCATACTTTCCTTCTATATATTTTTCCTCTATCATTTTTTTCTATAGCTTTTAATTTCTTACTATTTCCATTCCTCTCTCTCTCACTCTCTTTCCTTCATCTTTCCTATCATCCCTTCTCTCTCATATATTCCCCGTTCTACCTCCTTCATTTTGTTTTAATTCCCTGCTCTCTCTCTCTCTCTCTCTCTCTCTCTCTCTCTCTCTCTCTCTCTCTCTCTCTCTCTCTCTCTCTCTCTCTCTCTCTTCTACGTACCTCAAGATATAGAAAAATCCATCTCTATATCACTATTTGAACTCAGTCTGTATTTCCACACCTCATTTCTCTCCGCCTTGATTCATTAGCACTAACGAGTAGAGGTTATTAACTTCCTAATTTCATTATTTACCCATAAACGCTAATTTATAGAAACAAAATATATCATAATACTGAGATACACCACTACACCTACAATTTATATACTTCCTCCAAGAAAATAATTTATAATATATATTTTTCCGACTCAGAAGATATACATAAGAAAGTTTGCATTTATTTAAGAAAGGTGTATATTGCGTATACTTAAGAAAGTGTATATTGCATTTACTTAAGAAGGGTGTATATTTCGTATACTTAAGAAAGGTTTATATTGCGTATACTAACTCTGTATGATAATGAATTTAACGGGATAGTATACATTTGGTACATTTGAGCGCCATGATTCCTCCAAAGTATGCTAGGAAACAGGACCAAATGAAAGAAAAATAATTGTGGCCTGTTGCTTGGAATAGTTTGGAGGAATCAGTTGCTCCAGATTTGCCAACAGTATACTGCTCCCTTAATAATTATATTTTTGCGCTAAACCAATATATTTATCTCGAAAAATTATCGTGTTCCACCAAGATAAAATTCCAGCTAAATGCGCTGCTAAGAGTGATTCAACACCCTACTAAAATAATGGGTAAGAAGGATTTAATACCCCTTCAAGATCACCAGAAAGGGATTCAGTATATTGCTATCACGACCTCTACTACACACACCTAAATATCCTGTAAGTGATTCAATATCCTTCACTACCACACACACACACACACACACACACACCTAAATACCCTATAAGTGATTCAATATCCTTCACTATCACACACACACACACACACACACACCTAAATGCCCTATAAGTGATTCAATATCCTTCACTACCACACACACACACACACACACACACACACAAACACACCTAAATACCCTATAAGTTATTCAATATCCTTCACTACCACACACACACACACACACACACATTACGTATAGTTCTGCGTTCACTATTAATTTGTATATAATCTCTATCGTTTACTATAATGTTCATATCTGTATTTAGGTCTATTATATTGTATTATATAACACAGAAGACATATATATAAGACTATAAGGGAACGAAACACATTTATAAAGCAAACACGTGATAAAGTTTATATATTATTTTATTCTTATATTATGTATAATATGTAATATGTCTCTAATATACATGCAGTATGTGTACAATGTGTATTGTATGAAATCATTTTAATGCCAGTTTTTTACCGACTTTGATATCAATAAAAATATTTCTATTATTTTTATACAATATTTCTTCTATTGTGAGATGCATATTGGAATGAAATTTTTTCTGTTTTTGCTGACATTCCATACAAAATATATAAAAACAAAATTTTTCATCTTTCCCCAAATGCTTTTACATCATTATAAGTAATGACATTCGTTAAACCTAATACTACTGATAAATATAAAATGTAGGGAGTGTAAACTGAGGGAGTGTGGTGTTGCTATTGTTGTTGTGGAATTCATTGATGGGAGTCAACAGGTCTTGTTCCACTCGTACACCTGGGATCTGTTTACTCATTCTCTTTGGAGTCTACTGTAGCCTCCAGCCTCACCATATGTTTACTCATTCTCTTTGGAGTCTACTGTAGCCTCCAGCCTCACCATATGTTTACTCATTCTCTTTGGAGTCTACTGTAGCCTCCAGCCTCACCGTGGGTCGATTCCACAGTCGTTCGTTGTGGTTTGTAAGCACGCAAACGAAAGAATGTTAGCCGTGTAAATGACATAGGTGAATTATTTAATGAATTTGATGAGTAAATTATGCAGTGATCATCATTATCTAACTGTTTGATAGATTTTGTGAATGTGGATACTCACCTTTTGGATAATAATGAAGCCTTACAGGTGTAGTGTGGTGGTTGGTTTGGAAGCTAACAAACCAATAACTCTGTGGAATCGACCCCGTATGTTGTCCCCAAGCTCATATGTTTATCTCTGACTTCCTTTCCATCAGAAATTTTGATTTGTCATGAGAACTAGAACACATTGTAAGGTTTAGGGAACAGGCGAACTGAATAGGAAGAAAAATTACCGCCCTAAGCTAAACAAAGGATATAGGAGGAATGGAGGGACAAGAATTGAAAGATAGTTAGG
>JAWQEG010001901.1:0-70844 GCA_033782935.1 Petrolisthes cinctipes | reverse complement strand
GCATGATGCGTGGTTGTGTGATTTTACGATCGTATGTCTGTGTGCCGGTCGTAAACGAGAGAGAGAGAGAGAGAGAGAGAGAGAGAGAGAGAGAGAGAGAGAGAGAGAGATTCTAAAGTGGTCTTATGCGTCTGAAGTTGTGTGCAAGGATATATAGAGAAGTATGTGTGCAAGGAAAGAGAACACACAATTCATGGAGAATCCGTCTGTCCGTTGCGAGGAAAATCAAAATAAGCGGAAAGATTGTAGTACAGAGGAGAGATTAAAAGAGATGAAAGGGGAGAGGGGAGCAGAAAAGGGAGAGAAGGGTGAGAGAGAGAGAGAGAGAGAGAGACCAACAGACAACCAACGCAGGAATAGAGAGTGAGTGAGTGAGTGAGTGAGTCAAGAGATACTCAGACCACTCAGATCTTGCATAACAAACGAGGTGATCTAGTCTGAATACAACAGAGAGAGAGAGAGAGAGAGAGAGAGAGAGAGAGAGAGAGAGAGAGAGCAAAAGCAAACTGAAGGAAGATAGAACATGATGATCACGTCATTAATATACAGTATGTAAGGGGAAGCTGATCAGATGAAATTATTATTAAGAGCCATTGATTGTGGAGTTGGTGGTTGAGAGGGAAACGACTGAGGCTCCAATTTTGAGGTTCGTGTCCTGATGGGGTTTATCGTTAAATTAGTGTACAGTTGGACACAGGAATTCGTGATACAGCCAAAGTGGAAGATGCTCGTCCCTCTCCGGCACCGCATCCAGTAACTCTTGCCAAATACTTGCTTAGGCCTACCATCCCCTTCCCAAATAATGGCTTCTGCTCCTGTATATCCTACTGGGCGCTGGGGAACTTCACACTGGGAGGAGCAGAGTATCTATCACATGGGCTGGGCTGTACCACGAATTCATGAGTCCAACTATATTGTTTATATATACACAATTTTCCGTATACAAGCAAAATAGACAAGTGAACTGGTTCTGATGCCGATACAGTTCTGATGCATTTCGGGTTTTCATGAGGAATATTGATGGAGCTTTTGAGAAGCAATTTAGGTTGGCTGATTGATTAAGGCAGAATTTATGCCGTTCAGGGAAGGTTTAGCTTTACACACAGCCAGGAAATCCAGTGTATCAGGCGTATACCTTAACATTAGATTGATACTGTAATGCCTGGATAGTAAAGCCATTGTGTAGTCCATATTAAGTAGGTCACCCAGATAGGATGAAGTGTTGCTGAATGACATGTGATGTCGATGAATTGGAAATTGTTTATTCCTCCAGACTGATGCAAATTCATGGCATTGTTTGAGAGGAGAATCACATTTTTTATTTTCTGTATCCAGACAGATATTACCTTATTACTTTAAAATAATATCGTTCTAATAAGACTTACGGTGTTATTTAACTCTTGGTGAACAAGCTATAGTTCCCTAGGATAAAAAGAATAGAGTTAAGCTTCTAGCAAAGAGAATATTATACACTCACTTTACTTACTTCGTCTTGGGTGGGCTATAAATAATAAATTGTGATTGCATTAAAAGCACTATTTATGGTATAACTATAGAGTAAACTTGTAGGGATGCAGGGGTCGATCATAGCTACGGAGAATAATGAACTGAAAGTGAAGATAAATATTTAAAAGTACAGTTGCCTATATGGTAAAATTATAGGGTCCTTGTCTTTGCTTCTCACTAACATCCTCAGTATATTGCCTCGTGCTCCTAGTATATCGAATCCTATAATCACCCCGGTTAGCAAATTAAGTGTATACCATTAGATTAATATAATGTTGCCTTTGTCTGACTTGCTTTAAATCCATCCCATTGAACTTATCTTTAGAGGACAGATAGAACAGACAAAGAAGATATCGAAAGTATAATAATTTTGTTACGTTGTTGAAGTTAGAAGGACGATCGAAGCAGCGAGGAAAAAGACCGAGAGATTAAAGTGAAGGCAAGCACAAAGGAACCGAGAAAAAAATATAAGCACACCAAGAAAAGAAGGTGGGCAAGTCATCAGAGTGATTGAGGGAGCGAGAAGAGCTGATGGGAAATTGAAGCCAAACACACACAAGAAGAAAACTGAGACCAGTCGAGGAAAATAGTTGTAAAAAGGAAGAAAAAAGAACAAAGGAGAGAACGATGACTGAGGAGGTGAGAAGGGAAAAAACAAGGTAAGGGAATTAGTAGAGAAAAGATAGAACAGGAGATTCTCTCTTGGATGTACACATTGGTACCCTCGTTACACAGATTGCTCTCCGAAATGCACAGATCCTGTAATTAAATAATCACTCGACTATTGCCTTTCACATATTGGAAATCGTAGCATGTTAAGCAAAATGACAAACAGAGAGAAAAGGCTTTGAACATTGTAAGAGACTCGTGCTTGTATGATAGATATTATTCATTTGCACTTCAATTTTCCCACCCGCAAGGAAAAATATTTTCCACTTTATATATGTAAAACTATCTCTTGAATACATTATGTGCTGCGTGATGATTATACAGCCTACCTAGCGTAATCACCAGTTTGTACAGTAAAGTAAATGGTATCACTTTATTCCGTTTATTAGTGTATGTAAACCAGAATTGTATACTCGTCTTAGGTTTATAGGTTCCTTACAGTACGATATATGTTGCCTTGGATGTTTAAGGTTTCCTCTCGGCTGAATAAAATTGTCCTTCGTTAGTCAGAATAAGTCTCTGAGTGTTGTCATCATCCTCAAAAGATGAATTATTCCCAAAATGAAATACTGTACTTACATATATAACAGATATATAACACATGTAAGGTTCAATATATATCCTCTCGGCTTTTAAAATATCAGATGTTACAAGGGGTCGCCGTCTTCTTTTATTGACTGTGCACCATACTTTCCAAGCTGTACAACAACCACAGTGTGCTCCAGGCTGTACACATTACTCTTCTCTCTGTTGTTCATACAATTCTGGGCCGTACATATTACACTGGTTATATAAATACAGTGTACACTATTCTACAGACGATATTGAAAACCATGACTTGTTACGAAGTTTGGTGTGTGTGTGGTGGACGTGTGTGTGTGTGTGTGTGTGTATGTGTGTGTGTGTGTGTGTGTGTGTATGTATGTATGTATGTATGTGTGTGTGTGTGTGTGTGTGTGTGTGTGTACGTACGCCTCGCTGCCACCACTTCCACCGACATCAGAAACTGTTTACATTTTTATCATTGTGAGTTTGTTCGGTTAAAAGCGTTTGCGTCCTCGATGGCGGTTGGCAGCTGGACCGTTATTATTTCCTCTTTTGATCTCGGTTTGTGTTGGCTGTCTCGTGGGTCTCGGGGTAATTTGGGGGAAAATACGCTTTTTATGATATTGGACACATTTTCATTCAGCCTGGGTGGTGTGTGTGTGTGTGTGTGTGTGTGTGTGTGTGTGTGTGTGTGTGTGTGAGAGAGAGAGAGAGAGAGAGAGTGTCATGTGGATAAGGAGGTAGGGAGAGAAGTAGGAAAAGATATTGGAAGAGAAGAAGGAATAGGTGAAACGAAGAACAGCACGAAGAGGAGGAAGGAGAGTGTGACATAAAGGAAAATATATGGGAAAGGAGGGAAGAGCAGATGAAGTAGAAGTAGGAAGAGAGGAAGAAGAAGGAGGAGAAGTGGAGAGAAAGGCAAGGGTGAAACCGAGTATAAGTAGAAGTAGGAAGAGAGGAATGAGGAGGAGGAGAAGTGGAGAGTAAGGCAAGGGTGAAACCAAGTAGAAGTAGGAAGAGAGGAATGAGGAGGAGGAGAAATGGAGAGAATAACAAGGGAGAAACCGAGTAAAAAATTGATGAGAGGAAAGAAAAGTTGGTTGACTAAGATGATTTCGAATATTAAGTTTGGGGTACGAGAGAATGAAAAAAAGAGAAGTTAAAATGTTTAAATAATAAATGAATATATGAAGAAAGTGTATAGGAAACATAAGATAAATAAAAGGAGAAGAGGGAATATGGTAAGGAATGGGATGGACACAATAGAAAAAAAAAACATTAAAATAGAAAGTAAGTATTGGCATAGGAAAAAAAGGAGAAATAGAAGGAAAATGGGAAAATGGCAAGGAATGAACAATAATAAAATAAAAGAGAAATAGGAGATTGGAAAAATGACATGGAATGGACAATAACAAAATAAAAGAGAAATAGAAATAGAATGGGAAAATGGCAAGGAATGGATAATAACAAAATAAAAGAGAAATAGAAGGAGAATGGGAAAATGGCAAGGAATGGGATGGACACTGGGTAAGAGATGGAGACGAGAGAGAGGGATAATAGAATTTGGGAGGGCCGGAAACAAGACCAGACCCTGAAGGACAATGTAAAGTAAGAGTATGAGAAGAAAGAAGAGGAGGAGGAAGATTAAAAAGACGGAAGAGGAGGAGGAGGAGGATTAAAAAGATGGAAGAGGAGGAGGAGGAGGAGGATTAAAAGGAAATAAAGAGGATAAGGATGAGGATGAAGATTAAAAAGAGGAAAAGAAGGAGGAGAATTAAAAAGAAGATAAATGATATTACTCTAGGAAAAATTAAGACTACTTTAATAGGAAGAGGAGAAAAATAAATATTAATGTTAGAAAAAAGTGAATGAAAAACACACTGGTTATGAAAAGAAGGAAAAAGAAAAATATAAAGATATAAAAAACTACGAGAGGAAAAAAAAAGGGAAGGAAAGAGTAAGAAAATAAGGAGGAGGAGGAGAAAGGAGGAGGAGGAGGAGGACGACAAGGAGAAGGAGGAGGAGGAGAAAGAGAAAGAGTAGTGGAGTATATAGAGCTGGAGGAAGTGCATTGAAATGGGTACATTGGAATGGAGAGAGGGAAAGAGATGAGAAAGTTTGTTCCAATTGAATCTCTAGCAGGACTTGAACAGATGGCGAAATAGTGAATCTCGGTGTGTGTGTGTGTGTGTGTGTGGAGAACGTTTATCTGTATAGAATTGCTTGTGTTTGTGAGTGTTTGTTTGCATGTGTGTGTGTTTGTGTTAATACAGTAATATAACTCTGTTGCTTGATTGGCACCTCCTGCAGATTTCAAGCACACACACACACACACACACACACACACACACACACACACACACACACACACACACACACATGAACTGGGCTTGACCTCTTGAAAATGGAATGTTTGCATAAAAGTGTTTCTGCCTTTTTATGAATTGTGCACCACAATACAAGTTTAACCGCTTAATTGCGTGTCCAGGGGGAAAAATGTTTCATTATACACGCTCCTGCAGAGTGGGTGGGTGGAGTGAGGGAAGGAAAGGGGGTGGATGGGGGGGGGGGCAGGTACTTAGTGGAGGAGGTGAAGGTCGTGGGTGGTGAGTAGGAAGGAGTGGACGGGCGTGGCAGGAGGGGGAATAGTAGAATAGAACAATGGAGAGAGAGAGAGAGAGAGAGAGAGAGAGAGAGAGAGAGAGAGAGAGAGAGAGAGAGAGAGAGAGAGAGAGAGAGAGAGAGAGAGAGAGAGAGAGAGATGCAGGAGGGGAGTGAAAAGTTAAAGATTTATAGAGGAGTGAGGAAGGGACACGAGGGAAGGGAATAAGAGTGGCCAGTATGGGTGATTGAGGACGGGATGAAAAAAAAAAGGGGGGAGAGCAAATCAAGAGGCAGGAGACGGGACGGACGGACGGAAAAGGGAGACGAGAGAAGATGGAAAAAGTTGAAGGAGTGGAAGGAAAGGCTTGAGAGAGTCCGAAGGGGATAGGCAGAGGAGAAAAGTTAGTGATGGGGATTAAGATGAAGAAAGTAAGAGGGCTAGTATAGGGATGATGAATGTAAGGGATAGCAAATGTAGGAAAAAGAGAGATAGGTGTGACGAAAGAGACTATAAAGGAAAAGGTGGGGCTGACAAAAGGCTAGAGTTTATATGGATGTATAGGAGCATAGTAAGGAAGTAAGGAGGAAGTATAGACGATGAACGGAAGCAAGGGGGGAACAGGGGGAAGTAACATTATAGAATAGTAATGTGGATGAAAGGCAGTAAGAGGCAGAGGAAAGAGAGGGGATACTGAGTCTAATAGGGAGGAGGCATTTTTTATAGGACCAGAAAGGAGAAGAGGAGGGGAGAATAACAGGGGACACAGACAGAGGGAAAGATATGCATGAAAAACAGACAGACATACAGACAATTACAGACAGACATAGGGAAAGATGTGTATGAAGGTGAAAGACAGACAGACACACACAACAGACAGACAGACAGAGGGAGAGATATGCATGAAAGGGACAGACAAACAGACAGTCAAAGGGAGAGATATGCATGAGGGGGACACATAGACAGACAGAGAGACAGAAGGATGTAGAGAGTGTCCCTGGAGACGGAGCCGCCCCTACCGTAAGTAACCCTCTGGCTCAGCACGATGATCCCGCCCCTAGAGAGACGAGGCGGAAGGACACACGAGGGGGAAGCAGCACACACCACCAGGAGCACCATAACAGAACAAAGAGAGAGAGAGATAAAAAAAATAACTGATGGAAAAACGAGACCTGGGGAGGAAGAATGGGGGGAACTAGAGAGAGGAAGAAGAGGAAGCATGTTAAATTATAGTGAGATAGAAGTATTGTGGACTGGAGGAAAACAAAGGCAAAAAGATAGAACAACTATAAGTAAGTAAGGAAGGAGGAGAGGGTCAACATTGATCAACTAGAAGAGCATTCGACTAAGGTGCAAACTATTATTATTATATTTTCACCTTCATATGTTACCAGTAAAATACCAAAAAATACCCCACAAACCTCATCCATTCCCTAATACTCGATCCTTTATCTGAAACATCCACCACAGTTAAATCACTTCTAGGTCTCATCATGTCCAATCATCCTGTCTGGTTTGATCGAAATCCACCGATACGTTGTTGAGATGTGGTTTATTTTCCAACCAACAAACAAGGATGGATAGCACTATGACTGAGGGCTAGAAGGGGGAGAAAGAGAATCGGAATCGGGAAGGAGAAAAATTGGATAAGATAATAATAGGGAAATAAATGAATTGGAGGAAGGAGGAAGGAGGAAGAGATATTATTTGGACGAAGAGTTGGATGAAAAAAAAAAAGGGGGAGGAGAAAAAAAGGGAAAATGCGACATGGTGGTGTGAGAGAGGAAATAAGAGAACAGGACGAAGAGGAAAATACGAAACAAACTTTAAACAGAAAAATAATTATCTAGTAAGGAGAAAGAGAGAGAAAAAAAAAGAGAAAGAAGAAGAATAGGACTGAGGGCAGAAGTGGAAATGAGATAGTGAAATAAATGACTTAATCTTTCAGGGAGGAAGGAGGAAGAGGAAGAAGATAAGAGGACAGAGTAAAAAAAAAAAAAAAAAAAAAAGAGGTTAGCCAGAGAGGGAATATAAGAAATGTGTAAGACGATATTGGTCCGTAAAAAAAAAAAAAAAAGGAAGATGGGAAGGAAGTAAAAGAATAAAAGATAAGAGAATTAATAGGAACAAGAACGAGGTAGAAGAGAACCATTAAAGAGGAAGAATAATGGCGAGGAATGGAAGGAAAATAATAAAAAGAACTTAGAGGAAGATATAAGAGTAATGAATGTGGCTCTGTTATGGTCCGGGAGTTGGTAATGTGTTTTATGAAGCCTATGTTCCTCATTAAAAAAAAGAGAAAGAGAGAGAAATGTTGAAAAGTAGGAAGGAGCGAGAGAATTATAAGAGGAGCCAGGGTGGAAAATAGGTGGAGAATCGGGAAAGAGAAAATATATGAAAGAAAAGGAAGATCAAAAACGAAGAATTACTTAAATGAAGAGGGCAAAGGAGGAGCAAGAAGAAATAAACGAGAAGAGGAGAGTAGCCAGGGAGAATAAAATGTGAACACTAGGTAGAGACAAGAGTAAAAAGAAAAAAAATTTATTGGTGTCAGAGAAGCATAGAAAGAGTAAAAAAATATATATAACTGAGAAACCACTGAAAGGTGACACGTTAAGAGGACTGTACATTATATTTAGCCTGGGGACGGTCAGAGTGAGTGTGAGTAAAGCTTTTATCTTACAAGGGAGGAAATATTACGTAGTTGTTTAGGTTGGAAGTTGGTTTGCCGGGATCTATTTGCTGGTTGGTTGGTTGGCTGGTTAGTTGGTTGGGTTGGTTGCTTACATGGATGGTTGGTTGCTTGCTTGGTTAGTTGGCTGGGTTGCTTGCTTGCTTGCTTGCTTATGTGGATGGTTGGTTGGTTGTTTGGTTAGTTGGCTGGTTGGGTTGGTTGGTTGGATGCTTATATGGATGGTTGGTTGCTTGGTTGGTTACTCAGGTTGATGGTTTTATTAGTATTTAGTTTGCTGAGGGTATTGTTTGTTGTCTGAGTGGATGTTTTCCCTAGTCAGTGATGAGGTGATTGATTTGCTGAGGGCTGTTGACTCCTTAATTAGTTGTTATCTAGCGTGCTGCATATTGAGAGGTGTACTTGAGTGTTGAGCAACTGTAACTGCGAAATTAAAAAGTACCATGGTTACCATTTAAAAGACGAAAATAATAGCAATATATATTATCGAGCGAGGCCTAAATATGTGATGTAGCATACCTAAGTTACAGAAGGGCGCTATACCTCATCCCCACTCGATTAACATGCTGTGACGAAGCTTGAACTCTGTCTATAATGATACAAGGTTGATGCTTTACCTCTGCAATAACCACATTTAAGGAGGAGCCTTCTTTGGCGACGTCTCTCACTAACTCCTTAAGTCAAGTTGCTTAGCCTAAACCTGAAGAAACTGTAAAGAACCGACGTGAGTAGTAAAGGCTCCTCGTCATGGTTACCAATAGATTTTTTGCTTGTGCAGTCACCAAAGGTCTATAAATACTCTGGAAAAAAGAAATAAGAGGAAAGTGAAAAAAAAAAAATTATTTTGTGGGACTGCAGGAAGTTGTTAAGAGGCGGGCGACCACAGAGAGGACTGTATTATGGAAGAGAACCTCAGATTCTATGACTTCTGTTTACTCTGGGGAAATGACCCAACATCGAGAGAAATGTGGCTTCGTCGAGGGTAATGTTCAAACACAGAAATGCACGCATGGAAATATATAGAGAAATATGTTTTTTTTTAAAGTGAGGTAGTTGTGTAGACTTACATTCTCATAGAGGTATTGGTAACATAACTCCTAAAAAAATCATGCCATTGGAAAAAAAAAAAAAAAGTTATTACAGCTGTGTGTCAGAGGAACGAGTATTAGGATAGTTAAGTAGAAAATGTGGACTTGTGCTATTTGCTGTACACCCAGAATATTAATATTCTGCATCTTTATGACCCGAGACAATATGACACAACGGACGAAACCAGTGAAAACTTTGTAGAGAGAATGTGAACCAAAGTGTAATTTTTCTGGTGTCCATTATACGCAGCAGGTGAAAAAAAAAAATATATATATATATATATATTTATATTATTTCTGTTCTCTGTATATACATGACCCAGTAAGAAAAATAGAATAGAGTATAATTTAGAAATGCTGAAGTTTGTTATTTTAGATGGACGTAAATTTTTCAGTGATGGACGTGAATTTTATTTTTCAGTGGTATACTGTACCAACCAAATATAAATATGTCTCCAATACCGGAGTGACGAAAATAGTGGCATGAGTAGGAGGTCTGGAAGGAGCGTGTTGTGTTGTTGTAGTGGTTGGACGAGCTATTTTCATGGCGCCCTTGTGTCGACCACCACCACCACCACACTCAGGGCCAGCATAACTAGGCTAAGTGGTCAATGGTGAAGGAATAGTATACAGGCTTGGCTCACACACCCACATACTGTAAACCCACACACATACGCAAATTCTGTACACGCTCACACAATAGCATGCACATATGGTAGCTCTAATGTACACACACACACACACACACACACACACACACACACACACACACACACACACACACACACACACACACACACACACACACACACACCCTTTCTCACTGGCTTTCACTTACACACAAGGACAAATTATACGAATAAATTTAATGACAAACACTGCAGCATTGAGAACAGCGAGGGTGGCTTCCAAACAGGTGTGTGGTGCAGCAACGTGTGTAAAGGAAGGAAGGAAGCGTGGGTCGTGAGGTAAAAAATAGCATATAGATTACCTGTACTGGGACAAATTGATGTGGGTAGGTAGGGTAAGTGATGGGTGGGGAATGACAGGGTATATTTTGGTCTTTGTATGCAGCACCAAATCTCTTTTGTCATTATAATCATCATCATTACTAACCTCATCATATCATCATCATCATCATCACTGTTTTTAATCATCAACGTCATCACTAACCTCATATCATCATCATCACTTTTCTTAATCATCATCATCACTAAGCTCATCATATCATCATCATCACTGTTCTTTTTATCGTCATCATTATTATCATCATCACTATTCTCATTTACCTTTGTCATCTTCAGTCCTTTGATTTTATATTTATGTTTTTGTTTTTCATTCCAACAACAACTTCTTGGATGCTATAACTTTCATACTTTATTCGTCTTCATAACTCCCGTCAGCAGTAATAACCCCTTATGGCCGTGAAGAGATCAAAAGGTTCCTTGGTGTTCATCATTGGCCTTTGTATCATCACCTCACCCACCACCACCACCACCACCACCACCACCACCACCACCACCACCAGTTTTACCACTTCTACACCCACTTATACCACTTTTACACCCACTTCTACCGCTCCTACACTCACTTATACCACTCCTACACCCACTTATACCTCTTCCACACCCACTTATACCACTCCACCTACCTCCTACATCCACTTGTACCACTTCTACACCCACCTATATCACTCTTACACTCACTTATACCACTCGCACACCCACTTATACTACTTCTACACCTACTTAAACCACTCCTACACCCATTTAAACCACTACTACACCCATTTAAACCACTCCTACACCCACTTAAACCACTCCTACACCCACTTAAACCACCACCACACCTACCACTCACCACCATCATCATGCCTACAGAAATGCCACCACCATCACACCTATATACTACTCACCACTACACCCATCTATACCACCTACCACCACCACACTTACATACCATCTACCACACCTACATACCACCACTAACACCAACACTAACTCATATACATCACCACCACTAAATATCAACAACAACTGTATACTTAATGAATCCATGCTGTAAATTTCTCTCTTGATAAATCTAACTATGTAAAATAATATATCTTGATCGAACTCCCCTCTTTTGGACCCTTTATACAGACATGGTTGGCCTTGGAGTGTATCAAAACTACATTTTCATATGACTCGGTGGTACTGCGATTTGCCTGTTGAATTATTCTCCGCATTACACAATATCACTTTTACATTTCAACAACATAGATGGAGAGGCAGAAATGAATATATACAATGTTTCCTGTAACTGCTGATAAAAATGTTGGGCAAAATACTTTTTGTGCATTGCCTTGAACATGCAGATTATGCCAACTCAAACACAGCACAAATGTTATTGCATATATAATTTTCAGATAAAAACGAAAGCTACGTAAATATTGAAATGTGGTGTTTTGTACTTTTTTGCTTCGGTGTTGTAACATGAACATTGGGTTGGTGAGTGGAGTGCATGTGTCTGGTTACCAAACTGTGTTGTTTAGTGGTACTGGTGTTGGTGGTGTTGTGAGCCGAGCCGTGGTGGTGTTTCCTGGCTTCTGTTTTGTTTTGTTCCCCCAAGTTTCATGAGTGGTCGTGAATTATGATGGTTGTGGCGTGGAGGGTGGCTCATTTTGGAGGTAGCGAGGAGAGGCGTAGTGAGGGGAGTGGATAGGATTAAAAGGGATGGGGGAGTGAATGTAAGGGGGCTTATGTTGAAGGTAGGGGAGTAAATCCATTGAGTGCCAATGTTTTCCCTTTGATGGATATAATCGTTTGGAATTAATCATGATACAGTTGAATTAAAGTTGATGTTGCTTGTACCTTGATTTACTAGTGATAGGTATTAAACATATTTACGTACTGCACAATGTCATAATAATACAATCATGTAAATAACACTGACACATAAGTTTGAATAACGTGATGAGTTCATATCGTATGAGTTAATTAAATAATGACTGAAGTAGAGGTTTCAGTAGGGAAGGGTTTTTGGGTTGGTAACGAGCTGGAAAGAATAATTCAAGGATGGGGATGGTGGATAGGTAGAAACAAAAGAAGCAAGACATATAGAGAATAATTGGATGGAGATGGAGATTATTTGGAAGGAATTGGAGTGGATGAGAGGAAGAGCATGACGTGAAAGAAAGGAGAGGGAAGGAAGGAAGGAGGAAGAGAAGTACAAGATTTACTGCCTCATTAACCTCCACTAGACGGTACAGTCAGCGGGTATGCCACACACACACACACACACACACACACACACACACACACACACACACACACACACACACACACACACACACACACACACACACACACACACACACACACACACACACACACACACACACACACACACACACACACACACACACACACACACACACCTTTTAATATTTTACAAAAATAAATAGCGAAGCGTGCTTACTCTGATATATCATCGTTCATAATTAAATTGACAAGTGTTGGATAAAACGTTCATATTCCGTGTTCAATATATACGATATCCCACTCACTCAAGATTCATTGTTGGTATCCTTGAGGACAGTAATTCTAGCAGAAACTGTCGCACTACGACCCTTGAAACCGCATCACGAGCAATATCGCCTCATAACCCAGCATATTGCCCATTTGACGACCACCATTACCCTCAATATTACCTGTCCACTTACTTCTTCCAGAGCACTTGTCTGTCCCACTCCCCACGGCTTGACTGCCTCTTAGGAAATAGTATCAAATTAAAGTATATTTTGACGTTATCAGTTTTTCAAGAGAGATAATATTGGTAGAATTTGGTACAGTTGCGTATCCAGCAAAGGTTAAGGCAATAACTAGCCTATCTGGTTAACCATGTCTGGAAATGATGTGTTACTTATTTTCTGACACTGAAGGAATTGAAGTTATAGAAACATTAAACATTTTATATTAGATTGGAGGGCTAGCGAATCCTCCAATTATGACACGAAACAGTTCCCCTATTAGTGTTATTGAAGGCGTCTGTTTTCTGGTATATTTAGGAGGAATAAGTAGCGTTGCAATTTACCAACATGAGAATCTCCCCTTAAGTCCGTAATCTCTCCTTCAATCATGTGAAGTTGACCAAAGTTATTTATTTTTTTTTGTTTTGTGAGAAGACCGACTCTATTATTTACGTGATGACACATATTTAGTATTCATTTGATAAATTTTCATGCGTGAAATATATAATGAACTTCGGTAAAATATTGGAGCTTTGTTTATCTTCACCACCACCCTTAACAACAACAACAACAACATCATCATCATCATCATCATCATCATCATCATCATCATCATCATCATCATCACCACCACCACCACCACCACCACCACCACCTTTAACAACAACATCATCACCACCAACAACAACAACAACATCAACACCACCACCACCACCATCACCCTGAACAACACTACCACCACTACCACTAACAACAACAACAACAACAACAACAACATCACCACCTTCCAAACTCTGGCAGCAAACAAGCTTATAAAACTGGACAAAAACAAGGTCCACTTAGTCCCCTATATCATAACTCAGGTGCCAAGCCAGTAAAACTCTCTACCCACACTCGGCTTAGAAAAAAAAAAAAAAAAAATAGAAGACATAATATTTTTTTTTTTCTCATGAACTAAAATTTTATGAATAAGTTGGCGCCGACAGAATGGACTCTTCATGATTATAAATAGGTTTGCTCGTTAAGCGTTTTCTTTTTACCTTAAAGCCCCGGAGAAAGTTTACAACTAAGACCCGACATAATTCATACCTTTGCCAGGGGGAAAAAAATGAAAAAAGAGAGAGCAGTAATTTCTCGAGCAAGGTGCGGTCATATTTTCCTCCCTGCGGCTGCGATGAGGATTAGACCCACCGCTTGGAAAAGGCTGAACGATATGTAGCAAGATTGTCACGAAAATATCCACTCGTATCTCTTTGATGTCGTAAAATACCGAAGCGGAGCCATAAAATTTCGCGTGATTATTTCTGAATACTCCCAGACTAGAAAAAATTGCCCTGATGGAGGAGGTCTGGAGGGACGATGGTTTGGGGCTGAGTGTGTTGTGTCGACCTGGTGTGTCGTTGGGATGATAAACTGCTCTGTTGTCTGTCTCCTGTTGTGACGTTGTGGTGTGTGGGTGTGTGTGTGTGTGTGTGTGTGTGTGTGTGTGTGTGTGTTTCTTTGTGGGTAGTAGATAATGAGATATACCTTATGGTGAGATGAACACACACACACACACACACACACACACACACACACACACACACACACACACACTCACACCAGGCGTCAAACCAATCCCCAAAAAAGATTGGGAGTTCTGGCTGCGATGACGTCATGTGGGACAGAAAAACAATTGGAAAGTGAGGATTTATGTGTTGTTGGTCAGCAAGTGCGAGGGAGGGATGGTGGGTTGTCGTTGGTAGCGGCGGCGGCTTGTGGGGGAGGACTGGTGGTGGTGGACTGGGTAATGATGACTGAGGGGATGTGGGACAAGAAGTGACGCACACACGGTGGTTGTGTTCCTCGTAGTATAGTCTATAGGATGGCACTGTCTATAGGGCATGAAGAGGTAGGTGGTGCTGGGTGGGTGCTGTTAAGGGGATAGTAGTGTACATTTTGGTACATTGAGGCACCTTGGTTCCTCTATAGTATGCCAGGAAAACAGGACCAGATACGGGATACCTAGGCCTCCACTTTTGTAGTATACCCCGGGTTTTTTACATGAATATCCCGGCATTCCCCTGTATACAATAGTCTCTACTGTAAATGTATACCTAGCTCCATCACGTATACAACGATTTATACATATACATAGACTCCCAATCCTTATCATTTACATTCATTTTTCCACACGTATATATATTTCTCCACTTTCATACAGTACGTCAGTTTCTACATTCCTCCCCCCTTCCTCCCCTTCCCTGGTGGTTGCTGATGATGGGATTGACTCTAAGCTGTTTACCCTCTACACCCACGGCCACGTTACCAGTGATCGACCAGGATTTACGGTACTTGAGAGGGAATCTGGTGGGTAGAAAGGGGACTGATTGGAGTCTTGTTGGCGCGGGGGTTTGGGTGCGTCTGGAGTGGTGAGGGCTGGATGGGGTTGAGCCTTGGTGTCTGTGTCTGGGGTAGGCTAAGCTCTAGGGTCGTGATGCTTTAGGAATAGGATTTTTTATAGTGAAGGCTGACCCGGAACATGTTGTGGTAGTGATGGAGTTGTCGTGAGTGGTGGCTGGATTGCTTGGGTCATGTGTTATAGGTGGATGCGTCGAGGTGGTTTGCACCGAGGGACTGGATGGGACGGTGATCTTATATGTACACTCTTGGGGCTAATGCAAAATGAAACTGTCAAGGAGATGAGGAACTTTTCATGGGTTACAAAACATTATCAAAACTAGATTTTAATTGTTATGACCGCAGAGGGGCTTGACCAGGGAAATATACAGTATCCTGCTAACAGGCAAAAAGTTTAACCATAAATTCTCTATAAATATAAAAGTTACATTATAAATACTCATTCCCTGGAGTGTGAAAGACACATCGTCCCCAGTCGTACCCGAGAGCAGCTTGGCCTTCATGCTTGTCATAGTAAATAAAAAATACCCACCCTTGGAGGAAGAAGAGTGGAAACTTTACTCTTCCCGCAGCCGAGAACTTGACATTGGCCGGACAGGAATAGTTTGGTGGTTGTAAAGTGAACGAGATTTAGCATGCTGGAGGAACAGAGGACAAGTGGAAAGTGTGAGTGGCAGGAGGAGGAGGAGGAGGAGGAGGAGGAGGAAGAGGAGGAGGAAGAGGTGGTGTGTAAGTGTGTGACGGGAAAGGGGATGTGTGGAGTGGGAATGGTTTGGGGTCACTGAACTAAAGGTAGAGTCATATTGGGTGGTTTCACTCTCTCCACACACACACACACACACACACACACACACACACACACACACAAACTCTTATAATATTATTGGCACATGATACTTTCTCAGTGTCTCCGGCCTGGATATTCTCTGTCTTTCTGGGTGTTTTCTGCATAGAGAAAGTAATCAAATCCCGTCAGTTACATGGTGTATTAACAAAGTGCAGTGTGCTCTCTCAATCCAATCTCGTGATAGTTTGTCCACTACACAATCATCTCCATCACTCAAGGGCAACTTTGATCCTCCTGTAGATAGCACTCAGGATGAAGGGATTTTCCGATGCTGCCACTGGGTTCTGTAATATTAACAGCACATACGTTAGAAAGGCCACTAACTTGTGCATGTGTATACTGCAGGGAAAGTTGGACTCTGGCTGTGACCCAGCACCCCCTGGAATTGGAGGGGAAACAGAGAAAGGATATAGGAAGGAAGGAAAGAGGGTGTGGACTTTGTTGGAGCGGGTGGGAGAGGAACAGAAAGGATGGGAGAGATTCAGTGAAAGGGGAGTTGTTGTTTTTGTAATTTTGGTTGTGTGTGTGTGTGTGCGTTTTTTTTTTTTTTTTTTTTAAATACCTCAACCTCGGGACTGTAGGCTGTCAGTAGCTCGTGACTCTTGCGAGGCTCCGAGATTATTGGGTGTCGCACCAGATGAGACAGTGGAGCTTCGTGGTGATGTTGGTGCCGTAGCTTCTCTTCTGCCCCACTAGATGACGACACCTTATTTATGCACGTCACTATCAGGAGAGGGCAGCTATAACGTCACTCACAGCATCTTGGAATATGGTCAGACACCTTCTATGTTGTGAGTTGACGACGATGTAGGAGGTATTTTCTTGACGTGTCGGCGTAGCCAGGATAATTGACGAACAGCTAGACCCATCAGATCACCTCTGAAAATCCCAGACGTTTCTCGTGGACTCGAACCATGGCCCTTGTCATTCGCAGTCCGTCACTTTATCCACTCTGCCACTCTTTATCCACTTTATCCACTCTGTGTGTGTGTGTGTGTGTGTGTGTGTGTGTGTGTGTGTGTGTGTGTGTGTGTGTGTGTGTGTGTGTGTGTGTGTGTGTGTGTGTGTGTAGTTTTGGTTTCGTGTTCTGTGTGTGTGGTGTGTGTGGGGAGGTTAGGGGACACAGAGAGGGAGTGGTAGAGAGAGCAGACAGATACTAACAAGAGAGAAAGCAATAACACAGCGGGCGAATATGGAGAGAGCGAAGGAAGATAGAACGGGAAGCGAGAGGATGAAGAGGAGGAGCTGGAGGGAAAAGATCAGATGAAGAAGTTAGCGAAAATGAGTGAGGGGGATGGAAGTAGGAGAAATGGGATCAGGAAGGAGGAGTATGAGATGGAAAGAGGGGACAATGAAAGGAAGGAGTGGGAGAAGAGGAGCAGAGAAGAAGAAGACAAGAAGAGTAGTGTAGGTGGTGAGAAAAAAATAATAAGTGATTGAAGATAGAGAAGGGAAGAGAAAAAAATAATATAGGTTTTGAAAAGGAACAGAATGACGGAAAAAGGAAGGAGCTTGTTGGAGGGAAGGAGTGAGTGAGTGAGAGAGATGAGGGGGCGGGAGATAAGACGTCCCCAAAATAACCCAACATAAACAAAGACTAATTAACTTGTACCATAGACCATTATACCCCGTCAGTTTCTTTCTTATCAAAGACAATACCTTCCCCACTCCCTCGAACACTATTATCTTTGTCGCTCTTCTTTAGATAAAACAAAATAAATAAAACGTGTGAGGAGGGGGCTTGGAGAATTGGGTTTGGAGATGTGTGGGTATGTGAGAGAGAAGGGACTGGAAATGTGTTGTGGGATGAGGAAGGGAGGGGATTGGAGGTGGGATGAGGGAGAAAGAGGATTGGAGGTATGTGTAGTGTGGAAAAAAAAGGATTGGAGATGTGTGGGAGTGTAGGAGAGGGGGGACTGGACATGTGTGGGAGTGAAGGAGAGGGGATTGGAGATGTGTGGGAGTAGAGGGGGACTGGAGGTGTGTGGGGGTGTAGGAAAGGGTTACTGGAAATGTGTGGGAGTGTAGGAAAGAGGGGAAGGGTTAATTGGAAGGTGTGTGAGCAAGTGTGTCAGGAAGTTGACAAGGAGCAGCACTGATATGACAGCCACCACAACACACACACACACACACACACACACACACACACACACACACACACACACACACACACACACACACACACACACACACACACACACACACACACACACACACACACACACACACACACACACACACACACACACACACACACACACACACACACACACACACACACACACACACACACACACACACACACACACACACGAACAAATTAACTCTGCCTTGGAAACATAAGCAACAGAGCAAAGTGAAACGCAGTGAGAAACAGACAGACAGAGAGAGACAGACGGATACAGAGGCGCTGCCATTGTCGTCTTATTATTCCTGCTTTAAAGTTTCGAGCTGAAGGAGAGGCAGCAGGTGTAGTTCTGTGTGTGTGAAGTTGTGTGTGTAGGTGTAGTTCAGTGTGTGTAGGTGTGGTTCAGTGTGTGTAAGTGTGGTTCTGTGTTTTTATTTATTTTGTGTGTGTGTGTGTGTGGGTGTGCATGTGCAGGTGTGGTTTTCTGTTTGTGTGTGTGTAGATGTGGTTAATATGTGATTGCGGATTGGAGATGTGCGTGTTTGTGGTGGTGTGTTGTGGTGGTGGTGTGTTGTGGTGGTTTGTAGTAGTGGTGGTTTGTTGTGGTTGAAGGGATGTGTAGTCTTGGTGGTAGTGTTGAGAGGTGAGGTGAGGTGAGACGAGACGAGGCAGCAATGTGGTGGGTGAACTTATGTGTGTATGTGTGTCTCAATGTAAGTGCCAGTGTGTGTATTTGTGTGCAGTATATAGAGAGTATGCATGTGTGTTTCTAACTTGCATTCGTGTGTAACTTTGTGCGCTTGTTCATGTGTGACAATGTCTGCATGCATAACTTTGTGCAGGTGTTTATGTATGTGTCTGTGTGTTTGAAATGAAAGTGTGTGTTTGTTTGAGTGTGTGTGTGTGTGTGTGTGTGTGTTGGAATTGGATGTGTGTATGTGTGTTTGAAATGAAGGTGTGGGTGTGTTTTTGAAGGTGCATCAGTGTGTGAAGGTGTGTGGGTGAGGAGTGTTTGTGTACAGGGATCCGGAACACCATCCATCCATCCTCTCCTCACCATCATTTTTCCACTCGCTCTCGTGACCCACATACTGTAGATTCCTCCACTCAGGTTGTCCCTTTTGCTATAAACAGGCAGTGTAAAACCTAGGACGACTAGGGTGTTCCTGTGTTATTTTCAATACTCTGGTGTTACCTCGAGTATATATATATTGTCAAGAACTAGATGTAAGCTGTTTGTTTAATTAAGGGATATTTGATACTGTCTTTATTTATACCTTTGAATGTCAGTCGTCCTTCCCTCCCTTATACGACATGAAAAGGGAATACCGTATGAACTTATTTAGTCAAGAGTAAAGTGTAAATGTCCCCATGAAGGCGTCGTATACAAGGTTAAAGGGAGGCGCCTCAGGTATATATATTGTTGGAGGCAAAGGCAGGTGTAGCGGAGTTTGTGTTGCACGATGTTGCTGAGCCTGCACGATTAATAACGCTGTGTTGATCAGTTGCAAAGTTGGAGGAGTGACTCGGAGGTGATGAGATGGGGAGGGGGATGGATGGAGCTGGTGGGTGAGGAGGTTAAAGGAGACGAAGGGGAATGGGTAGGGGTTGGTTGTTGAAGTTGGAAATTAGATTATAAATGGTGTGAGGATGGACAAAATTGAATGCTTGTGAAGGAGATGGAGACTGAATGATGTGGAAGGATGGATACTAAAGGGTGTATGTAGTAAAGTCATGGAGGTGGAGATTGAATTGTGTGGATGAAGAAAGTACTGGTGGATGGATGGATGGATGGAGTTTGGTGCTGTATGCCTAAGTGCCTATTGTCTACTATGATCATCAGAATAATCAAAATCAAGGTAGGCTGGTTGTGATACAGGCTGAGTGTCCTTTACCTGGTCATGTTCCCTTTAGTTTGGCATTAGTTGAACAGATTAATTCTCGTGTCTGACATTCTCGTTTCAGCTCATTTTTGACGCTTGAAAATAGCTGCAAAGTAAACACGAAACTAAAGCGTTTTCGCATAAAAAGGGAACATTAATTTCGTGTTTCTGATGAGTACTGTACAGTACGTCAGGTGTGTTCCTTACAATAACTATGGTCCATTTCCACTTCTGCCCGGGAAGTTCGGTACATTCAGAGATCATTCAGCTTTCCATTATTCTATATATAATTATTCTTGCTTCCAGGAAAGTACATCTCACCAATGTTTCAACCAATAACTATTATAAAGTGGGATATAACAACCTCTGACTAAAAAAATAAGCAATTTTTATCTTCCAAGTCATTTATCGATAATGATAATAATAATAAGAATAAGAATAAGCATAAAAATCAGCCTAAGAATAATAATTAATATAAAGTTATTGATAATAAAGTATATAGTAAGCACAATGAATTTCGCTTCTCTATCTACTGAAAAATACACATACACATTGAATTTATTGCTTTAATTACTGCACGACTTTTCTCTTGCAGTATGGGGGTGGGGCGGGGGGGGGGAGGGTCGATATTATATCCTCTATAATTTGACGGGATGCTGTGGGTTATACCTTTGTTAAAGTCATGTTTTTATTGTTGTTGTTGTTGTTTCTTCCGTGAAATTCGAGAGTCTTAATTGGGACGCCTTTGTTTCAGGTGGCTCAGTCGGGACAGGGAGCGCCTCACTGGGTCTTGTGGTTGGCTCCTTTCATTAGTCTTACGTGTTGTGGCTCTGCTGCTGCTGCTGCTTCCCTCAATCCTTCTTTGACCACTATATTGCAACTCGGGGTTTATATCCAGTTTGGCCCACATGATTTTTCAGATACTTCTTCTCTTACGTCTTTTCCTCTCTATAAATTCCCTTTCCATTTATTATTTTTGCTCCTTTAGTCAATTCAGTCTTTCATTTTCTGCTTCTCTTATTCCCCCCCCCCTGTTTTTTTTTATTTTTTTCTCTCTCTCTACACTGCCATTCTATATTTTTTCTGTGTTTCATTTACTATTTCGTTTTTTTGCCCATCATATTAATTTAGTTCATTGCTTCCTTTGATTCTCCCGTTACTCAGTTTCTCACTCTATTTTTCTGGACACATGATACTCCTACACCGCTTCTCACTTCTTTAATTTTGTTTGCTCTTTTATTTCTCCTGCGTTTTTTTTTTTTTTTTTTTTTTTTTTTTTTTTCGTTATTGATTTCTCTGGTCCACAGTTTCCCCGGTTTCCTCTCGTGGTTTTTTATATTTTGCCCGGTGCTTCATCATTTTTATTAGGTCTGTGTTTCTGCTTTTTCAAGGTTTTCTAAAATGTTTCCTTCTCTTTGTCCATGTGTATCGCCTTTCATATTTTTGTTCTAGATCTTTTATTTCCTTGCTTCATTATTGCTTGTTATCTTACATTCAATGGGTAAGTTTTTTTTTTTTTTTTCTATATTATATTTATTATGACTTTCGTTTCTATATATTGAACTGTTCCCCTTTTTTCACTTCGAAATTTGGGATATATTCTATAACTGTATATAATTTTTCTTCAGACATTTCTCTTGGTATTTGTGTGTTGTGTTGTCAGTATTTCCTTCCCTTGCTTGTCCTTGTATTCCTCTGTTTTCATTTCATTTTTTTTCTTTTATTCTCTTTGCTTTTTATTTCCTCTATTTATTTATACTCCTGTCAGTTATCATTTTTCAGCTTTGTTTCACCTTTCTCTTTCGTCTCTTGTATATTTCCATTTTTTTTTTCGGTTGTTGCCTACGTTCTTATTTTCCTTATGGTATCGTTCGTCCTTGATACGTTGTTATGTTTGTCATCTATTTACTTACTTGTTCTTATTTCCCACGAGGTTATATTTCGGAGATACATTGTTTGTCCTTCGTCTTCCTTCACATGTTTGCAGTCCCTCACGTTTTTCTCATTGGTTGCATCTGTCATTCAAGTTACACGGTATAAAAATATATATTATTCCCTCGTTTGTGACTCTTTCTAATATCTCTTGTGTCTCCCTTTCATGATACCATTATTTTTATTGTTCAGTTTTCATATAAGATATCCCTTTTCATTTGTTCTCTTTCTTTTTCATTCGTATTTTCTCCGTCCTTAATTAATTAGTAGTACATGGCTTTTTATACTTTTTACAAAATCTTGGGTCCTTGTATATGCATCAGCCATAATCAAACTGTAGGGCGACCAAATGGAAATCTTTCATAATCTAAAGTGTCCAGCCCTAGTAAAGTTAATGTCTCCTTATTCAGGTTTTCATTCTAGCCTTCAATTTTTGCTTCCTTTTCCTTGATTTATCTTTCTTTTTCTTTTTAATGTCCTCATCTGTGTTTTGTTTTACCTTGCCTATTTACATCGTGTCCTTGATAAAATCTTCTTATTCATTTTATATCCTTATCTTTGTTTATCCTGCCTTTTATATTTACTACTTCTTCCATGATTTATTTCCCATATGTTTTTTTATTTCCCTATCTTTATTTTATACTCCCTTTCTTATTTCCTACCTCTTCCATGGTTTATCCTCCCTTTCTTATTTACTTCCTCCTCCATGATTTATTCCCCATATGTTTTTTATATCCCTATCGTTGTTTTATCCTTCCTAACCTTTTTTTTTTTTTTTCTACACAGTGTATTTACTCGTTCGCCCTCATGCCTTTCCCCAGCCTACGTTTGCTTTAGCCTCCTCTCCCTCCCCCGGACTGGTATGTTGGAGCTTTTATTGAGAGGGAAGCGAGGAAGGGAGGGAGGAGGGGGAGAAGGGTAGGGAGGTGAGAATATAGAGAGGGAAGCGAGGAAGGGAGGGAGGGGGGAGAAGGGTAGAGAGGGGAGAATATAGAGAGGGAAGGAGGGAGGGAAAAAGGGTAGGGAAGGGAGAAAACAGAGTGTTAAAGAGGGTGGGGAGAAAAAGAGGGTAGGGAGGGAGGGGAGAAGGGTATGAAGGGGAGAAAAAAGAGAGCGGAGCAAGTGTAGGAAGGGAAGGAAAAAGAGAGGGAAGCTGGGGTAGGAAGGGAAGAGAGAAAATAAGAGAGGGAGGTTAGGGGAGAAAAAGAGAGGAGAGCAAGGGTTGGAAGGGAAGGAAGGGGATAAAAAAAAAAAGATGAAATCAAGGGTATCATAAGAGGGAAAGGAAAGGAAGGAAGGAAAGAAGAATGAGAGACGACTCGTGTAGTGAGTTGTATTCCTTGGTTTTCATCAGCCAAGACACTACACCGTCTGATTAGGTAGAAGATAATATTATTCCGAGCATCCGAGTTATGGAACTGATATAACACTAGACAACAGTAAGGTCCTTTTAATTGGTCCAGGTGTTCGTCTCCAATTTGTACAATCATGGCTGGCGATTACGCTAAATTCACTTATTTTATCTCTGGTTGACAGTTAAAATATATAACATTTTGAGGAATTTTGAGAACAGAGAAAATTAGTCTTATGGAGTCTGTGGACAAAAACCATCACTATATTGTTCTCCTTTCCTAAGAACCTCCTGAAAGAAAAACAAGACTCCACAGACGTAGGAAACTTACAATATGAGTCTTAGAAAAGGCAATAAGTTGTCATCAGTGTACACAGTGCTTCGGGGCCTCATTGTGACGAGTCCCTTCCTTCCCCTCAGGACACCATCACCACCATCAGTCAATATATCCTGACCTCTTTTTCCCTTCCTTCCTCCCCTCCCTCCGTCACTGTCGGCCTTACATGTGTGTATTTTTTGCTCGCTTAGTATCCGTCACTTAATTGTCTGTCTTTTTGTCATTTGTTACATATCTGTCCATATATCATAAAAATCATGTTTCAGAGTACCGTGGCAATTATTTAGTTGCTGGATGTTAAAAGGGAGATTCTCTTATTGAAGAATTGGAAGGCTATTGATTCCTCCTAACTATGCCACGAAACGGATCCCCCTAATAGTACCATTGAGGGATTCTGTTTCCAGGCATAGTTTGGAGGAATCAGAGACCTTCCAATTCACCAACATGAGAATCTCCACTTAAACACAGGATAGGTGCTGAGATTACAATGATATGAAAATAAATAACAGTAATAATAAAACCAACTGAATTAATAGAACTTTTCTAAATCGGTTAAATCCCCTAAAATCTTTCTCCTTGGTAAAAACAAAATTCTGATAAAACCATATTATAACCATCATAGAATATGCAAAAGTGCTAAAAGGAAAACAGGTGACTCCGTGTCGAGCTGTCACGTATCTAAAAATTCACTCACTATTTATACCCTCACTTATTAAAAACAATTGTATATTTAGTTACTTGTACATGAACACTTTCCATGGTGGGCCTCATGACTATGCTCACGTGGAAGCTAAAGTCATATTTTTTGTTGTTGTGTGAAATGTGTGTTCCAACATAATTATCAGGGTTGGAATATACGTGTCATGAATTTTTTATTATGAGACACAGTTTTCGGTCCCGTTATTAGTGTTGTATAGTTGTAATTAAATATTATATTGGAGTTCTGCTATAATGGAAATTGACTCATATAGGAGCTTTCTTCCACCCGCCGGGATGTACTGCGCAGAGCGATAGAAAAATCTTGGTACTTTTACTGGGAAGTCATATTTTATACAGTGCCATGTGCATCTTTAAGAGTAGATGCCGGTACTGTGCTTAGAGTGAATATGTTCGTTGCATTGCATATATCTTCTTTTATTGTCTCGTACTCAACCCACCTTTACCCCTTGCCTTTCTCAGGGTATGACCGAGGGAGCCCCCAACACAGCATCACCTGGGGTCGGGCCAACACTCCAGGCTCGGCAGTGTTCGACAGTCCCCCCAGCAACGTGACGGCAGTGAAGGGACACCACGCACGTCTACCCTGCCGCGTCAAGAACCTCGGCCACAAGGACGTGAGTACCGATTAGTTAATGAATCATAAGGCAGTATCATAGTAACATAATAACCGTACTAGTGCCTGGAACTAGGGTCATGATGTACCATTACTAACAATAGGAGCACAGCAGAGATAACTAGATGGAGAAGACAGAGTTATTGTAGATTCAGAGGGCCACTGTAACATCTCTACCGTGCTACCCCAGCTTCTGCGACAGGAGTTAATAACGGTTGTTTGAATACAGTGCTCCGAGAGTTCTTGTGGTTCTTTGGTTCCTCTGCTTCAAGAATTAGAGTGTATGTGCTCACTCAGACTCAAGAGGGATGTTGGTTTATCTGCTTGAGTGTAACATTGAAATTCAAGTCACTCGAACCAGTTACAGGAAGGCTCAAATATTTATTATTATACTTTGCAGTCCATCTTTCCTCGTTGGTGGGTGGTGAGGGCCGTGGAGGGTAGAAGGGATGAGGGGGAAAAGATGATGAATTTTATACTTGGGACGAGAGAGATTTAGAAAGCTGGGGCAGAGGAGGATAATTGATGTGGACTGGTGCAGGGCCGAGGGGATTGAATTAGTTTTGTGAGAGGGAGAGGTAGGAGGACATAGCATACTGTAGGCTGTGTGTGGGTGATGGATTGGTGTGGTCGTGTTGTGAGAGGTGGTGAGTGAATGGTTTTGCTGGGAAGGGAAAGGTGACTGTGAATGGCAAGACTGAATAGAGAGAGAGAGAGAGAGAGAGAGAGAGAGAGAGAGAGAGAGAGAGAGAGAGAGAGAGAGAGAGAGAGAGAATGTTAGTTAGTTACTAGTTAGTTAGTTAGTTAGTTAGGTAGTTAGTTGATCCTGAGGAGATGGTGGGAGGTAGGGATATTACATGTATAGTGAAGTAAAAAGAAAAATTAGGGCCAAAACAGAATTAACACGGGAACTAAAAAGGGAAACGCACTATACATGTGAATAAAGGATATTATGAAAAGGAAACTTGAGTCTGGAAGATGTGGGGAAGTTCAGAATATAACCGACTGATAATTGTACCAGAGAGTGTTAAGTGGGAGAGATGATTTATTTGGTTGGTTGGGAAGCGAGAGATATGACCAGTGAGGGCAGAGGGGCAGGCCGTTCGGGTAAAAAGAAAAAGTTTTGACGAGGTGGAGAGTGAGTGTGATGAAAGATTGATCCGTAATGGTGGGAAGGAAGCGGTTGAGGAAAATGTTGCTGGGAAGAGTGGAGATGGTATAGGCAGGCGTGGTGAGGGAGAAGAGAGATTTAGGGGAAAGTATTGAACGAGAGTCTTGAGACGCTTGGTAATATTATCATGCAACACTATTGCTTAAAATTGTTAGTTAATCACATTATATTCCATTGTTAGTTAACTGATAGTGTATTCTTTAAAATGTAATGCTGAATTGTTTGAATGATATATGTAATACAGTTTGTACTTGTGTTCTTTTAACTTAACATTTTGACGTCTGCAGCATGATAAATTCACTAAAATTATTTACTCTGGCTAAAGCAAGATTATTAAACTCACCACAGGGGAGATCCCGGACTGCAGGTGTAATGCAGGTCTGCAGGATTACCATAATTCTTCTCTTTTGATTAATGTGTCCAAAAATAGATTATTCAACAATGAGGAGTTTAGTCAAATTTAAGTAAAGATACGGAATAAGATTATAGCCGTAAGAAACACGACAAGCAAAATGGTGAGTGATCATTCAACACGAGTCCTTGAGAAACAACCCAGTACTTTTCTCTAAACCTTAACGAGAGCCGCTGCGGTAATTAGTGTTCTCCACCCCAGCCACGGCTCAAACACCCATACTTATCCTCCATCTTACCCTCGCCTCACCTGGGTAAGAGTCGTCAGGTGAGGTTTGCCTTCACTCCCTGCCTGCCTTGTTACCATCACCAAAAATAACCGAGTAATGTAACACCTTTCGTCGACAGGAGTCCCCCCCTCCCCGCCCCCCCTCCTCCACTTTCCTCGCCTTCTTAGCCAACCCCTCCATTTCCTTACCTTCCTTCCCCCTCCTTCCCCTCCCTTTCCTTTCTCATTACCCTTTCTCCTTACCCTCCCCCTCCCTTTCCTTTCTCCTTACCCTCCCCCTCCTTTTCCCTCCTTACCCTCTCCCTTTCTTCCCTTCTCCTTACCTTCTCCCTCCCTTTCCCTCCTACTTACCCTCCCCTTTCTGCCTCCAACTTTACCATGGTCCCTGGAAGGAGAGTAATTTCGTCATTTTGAGCTTCAGGTAGAACTCCGATGCATAATGATTCCAGAACGTGTCGGGAAACTAAGACCTCATGTGAACATATCGTGCAGTAATATTATATGATAGTAATATTATATGATAGAGAATTAGAGCCCAACCGCAACTATTTCGCATAACTGTTCGAGAGCTATTTCATTCAAACGTATTGTGCGTGACTTAACATAAAATTCCCGTTGCTGTTGCTCCACTACATTTGGATATTCAGTACGTCTGCTACTGTTGGAAAGCCCATTGTAATCCTTGGTAATCCTTTACTCTCTCGACCCAGCTGAAGTGTGGGTCGAATGGCCGTGAGGAGGAAAACGGATGGATGGATATGTGCTAAACCATGACCACCAGTACGATAGCTTCAGATAATGTTGTGTTAGACCATCGTGTGTTGAAAAGATGAAGATAGATATTATGGTACGGTATATATTAGATGAAGATAGTTTTATAAAAGATGAAAATAGTTATATATATGATGAAGATAGTTAGATAAAAGATGGAGTTAGTAATAGTATACTGTATATGATGAAGATAGTTGTATATATAGTTATAGATAAGATAAAGATAGTTATAATTATGTAAGATGAAGATAGTTAGATACAAGATGAAAATACTTATACAAAAAAATGAAGATAGTTATATGTAAGATGAAAATAGTTATATGATAAAATGAAGATGGTTATAGTTTAAGCTCATATTACTACTTGCATACGATCTACTGTATGAATCGATGCTCTCCCTCTCGGACCACCAGCAGAAGCCTTCAACACGTGAAAAACTCCACACGCTGCAAATTGAAATGAGTTTTGCTTTACGTAAATGGATAATACTGTATGTTGTAATGCTTGTTGGCGAGGGGTGAGGAAAGTAGGGAGTGAAGTAGCCCTGGGTCACGGGTTGAACACTATGTAGCCTACTGGTCTAACTTCATCACAGAATCCTCAGTCATGCCTACACTACATTTCCCAACTTGGTCATATTCCCTTTAGTCAAGCACCAGTAGAATAAATTATTTCTCGTTTGTTAACATCACTTTCCTGTGTGTGTGTGTGTGTGTGTGTGTGTGTGTGTGTGTGATTTTTTCTTTTTTTTCTTTATGGGGGCAATAACTCTGTAAATTAACTCTGAGGCTGTAAATTTGTTACCGCGTGAAGAAAGGGAAAACTTTATGATTCTGATGATGTTCTCTTCAGCGCTACAGGTCAGTTATCATAAATGATTTTCTTCTGTTATCAGTGCCACCCAGGGAAATATTTACATAGACAGCTGCTCATTTTCCCCTACCTGCATTCTAACATTCTAGTACCGAGTATATGAATTTTATATATATTATTGTGCAAGCAAAAACCTAAGTGTGTGATGGTTCAACTCAACCCAATTCGTTCATTTAGTCTTTCTATACATTACACCAGAATACTATACAGAAAATCAGCTTCATTCCGTTGCTGTATTTCGGTACCAACCACTACTGAACCTGTAAATCATACTAGAACGTATATCAGTGAAACCTCAATTATACCTGAATCATACACAGTAATAATTATGATGTTGACATGTTCTATTATGTATTCATGTTGACGTAGCTCCACTTTACTCAACAGTTCACGTCTTACCACCAGTCATATGTTATGGCTCCGGAGAGGTCTTGTTGGTGGGATTAATATTTAGATTGTTGTAAGTTGGATCCAGAGGGGTTAAAGGGAATCTATAGGTAGGGTGAGAGTGGGGCAAAGTTGGAGCAAGGTGAGATTAGGTCATCCCTCTTTTCTACTTTATCTTCCCACCTCTTTCTTTCCTCTTCCCTACTTTATCTTCCCACTTCTTTCTTTCCTCTTCCCACCTCTTTCTTTCCTCTTCCCACCTCTTTCTTTCCTCTTCCCTACTTTATCTTCCCACCTCTTTCTTTCCTTTTCCATACTTTATCTTCCCACCTCTTTCTTTCCTCTTTCCTACTTTATCTTCCCACCTCTTTCTTTCCTCTTCCCCACTTTATCTTCTCACCTCTTTCTTTCCTCTTCCCTACTTTATCTTCCCACCTTTTTCTTTCCTCTTCCCTTCACTCTTATTTCCTTCCTTTTTTCCATCTCGCTTCTTTCCCACTTATTTTTCTCTTTCATTGTTCCTTCCTCCACATATCCATTGTTACCTTTCGCTTCGTTTTAGCCTTAATTCTCTTTGATCCTTCCACTCTCCTTCCATTCAATATTCTTGCGTTTCTCTCACCTCTCCCACACATTTCCTCCCTCCCTATACCTCCCCACCTTGTCCCACTTCTACACCCCTCCGTCCTACCTCTTCACCCCTCTGTCCTACGGCCCCACTCCTTCCCTTAACCCCCCAGTTCCTTACCTTAACCCCCACTCCCTTATGTTAACCTCCCCACCCCTTTATTATTATTATTATTATTATTATTATATCCATAGTACTGCAGTCTCATCACCACAACCAACAACCACATCAAAACATTACTACCAGTACTACAACCAGTACCACCGCCAACCACCCCCAATACACATTTACACTACCAGTCAAAAACGCCAGTAGAGTACAGTCCCCTCATCAACAAACCACCAACCTCTAGCAATAACCATAACAACTACACCACCACCACCACCACCAACAGTACCACAGCCAGTCCCTCGTAACCACTCTCACTAACATTACGACCAGAGTTTCCCACTGCCACTATTAGCACATACAGTTATTATTATTATTATTATTATTTTTTTTTTATTATTATTATTATTATTATTATTGTTATTTTATTATTATTGTTAATATTGTGATATTTATTGTTATTATATTATTATTATTTTTATTATTTATTATTATTTTTATTTATTTATTATTATTATTCACCAGCAACTCTTCATCTAATACACCCTCCACTAACCCTCCACTGCTGGTAACATTTACTCACACACACACACACACACACACACACACACACACACACACACACACACACACACACACACACACACACACATTCACTCTCCCACATATACACAAATACCAACTCACATTCACACTCCCACACACCCATACATGCGCACATTCACTCCCCCCCCCCCCCAACACACACACATTCGCACATTCACACTCCCACATAAACACACACACACATTCGCACATTCACACTCCCACATAAACACACATACGTACGTTCATCGTCCCGGTATGTCGTGCAATTTGACTTTGTAATGGCCAAGGTAATATCACTTTGCAATCACAACACGACCCGGCCTTTGAGTGCAGTTGCTTACATTGAAATTAGCGTTGGTGAAGGCTGAGGTGGGAGGGGTTGGCAAGTGGGGGCGGGGGGGGGGAGGTTGTAGGCACGAGCTTGGGGGAGGCTGTGGGTGGCGGGGGGGGGGGGGTGACGGAAAGGGGAGGGTGTTGTAGGTAAGGACTATATAGTAGAAGGGATTTAGATGAGGAAGGGGACTGTCAGTCAGAGATGGTTGTGGAAGGGGCTTTAAATAAGATATGGTTGAGGAAGGGGTTGTAAGTAAGAGATGGTTGGGGAAGGAACTGTAAATAAGATATAGTTGAGGAGGAGGCTGTAAATAAGTGATGGTTGGGGAAGGAACTGTAAATAAGAGATGGTTGAGGTGGGGGCTGTATGTAAGAGATGGTTGAGGAGGAGGCTGTAAATAAGTGATGGTTGGAGAGAGGGCTGTAAATAAGATATGGTTGAGGAGGGAGCTGTATGAAAGAGATGGTTGGGGAAGGAACTGTAAATAAGAGATGGTTGAGGAGGAGGCTGTAAATAAGTGATGGTTGGGGAGAGGGATGTAAATAAGAGATGGTTTGTGACGGGAGGGTTAGGGCAGGGGGCTGGTGGCAAGGGATGGGGAGGGAATGGGGACGGACGGTAACTGTTGCAAAGGCTGGCTGCATTCATAAGGTAATATTGCGAACTGTTGCAGCCAGCAATGTACCACTGTCATTTTGTTGCACCCACGGCCAAAGTTTAGGCTATTATTATTATTATTATTATTATTTTCTCTCTCTTTCTCTCCACATATTTGCTGAAAAATTAACAAAATAATATGCAACCAAAATACACGATGGTAATGTAGAAAGGCCAAAATATCAGGTAATTCTGAAATTGGTGACACTCCTTCGAACATTGCCCTCAAGCAGTATCCTTAGTTCAGTATTGTGTTCCCTTCAATGTATTTCATTCGAGAGTGGAAGGTGAAGTGGCCTTCAACTTTGATATCCCTGCTCCTGCTAATATATTTGGCCTTTGAATTGGTATTATTAAAGCCAAGCCACTTAGTTGGCACCGTATGATCTGCGTCCTCAGTGTATACGAATAATTCTCTCTCTCTCTCTCTCTCTCTCTCTCTCTCTCTCTCTCTCTCTCTCTCTCTCTCTCTCTCTCTCTCTCTCTCTCTCTCTCTCTCTCTCTCTCTCTCTCTCTCTCTCTCTCTCTCTCTCTCTCTCTCTCTCTCTCTCTCTCTCTCACAGTATGTACTGTATACCTATATGTACAGAAATATTTCGTATTTGTGTATGTTTATTATGTCTGTCTATTTCTTTGATGACAAGTCATATAATTATATTTATGTTGTATATCATGTTTATATTAATATTGCGCTGCGTATGAGTCCTGACTCAGTTTTCGGAATCATATTTCAAAATCTAATTTTCAAGCACGTACTCACAACTCGTATTTCAATCCCAAATCCTCTTTCTGTAATGTACACACTACGTGAAAACCCCAGTCTTGATATTTCTTCTACACATATTGCACTTTCAAAGGCCATGCACCACCGCCTGTTACACACACACACACACACACACACACACACACACACACACACACACACACACACACACACACACACACACACACACACACACACACACACACACACACACACACACACACCACAACACAAATATGAACATTACAGAAAAGCCGGGTTTCTCCAGATACCATCATGGGCTCCATTGTATACAAGTGGGAACAATTTCTTCCGTGCGCCTCCAAGTGAAATAAAAATTTAAGATATAAGTAATAAAATGTGCAGGTAAAGGCCATTTCTCAAGATAGCGCCACACCATAAGAGTTCACCCAGTCACCCACATTTGCTGGCCAGGCAAAGGAAGCAAAGAATAAGGTTTCAAAGGGTCCACATTATCGAAGACCTGGTTGGGCCCGGTGGAAAATCGTCCAGTCAGTAGCAGTGCAGGTTATCGCTGTTGCATTCACCAGTGGACAGGGGGAGGGGGAGAGGGGGGTGGGGAAGAGAGAGGAACAAGAAAAGAGAGAGAGAGAGAGAGAGAGAGAGAGAGAGAGAGAGAGGGGGGGGGGAGGAGAGTGAGTGTGTGCGTGCGCGTATGTATGTGTGTGTGTGTGTGTGTTTGTGTGTGTGTGTGTGTGTGTGTGTGTGTGTGTGTTGTGCGCGTGTATGTATGTATATGTGTGTGTTGTGCGCGTGCGAAACAGGACAATTTTTGTTTTTGCTTACTTGCGCGTTGGTAACAATGTTAAATTCGCCGAAATGACAACTGAAAAAGGTGTAGTGTTTTTATTGTTGTGTGTTTTTTTTTTCAATTGCCAGATATTCCCTTACCTTACCTGCTGTTGTGCTGCAGGTACAGTATATAGATTGAAATATTTGTTCTGAGTGACTGTATTTGTTCTTTGCTTTTTTAGACCGAGCCAGCCAGCCAGCCAGGGAGGGAGGGAGGGAGGGAGTGAGGGTATCTTGAAATTGGCCGACCTCGCCTCCTTATTTGTATTTTTACCGGAGAATCAAAAAATGGCCCGGGTAAATGGAAATGAAAATTGAGCAGGTTAGGAAGGAGTTAGGTCATGAATTTTAACCTGGGAACGTGAGTGGTGTGGGGCCTGCCTGCCTGCCTGCCTGCCTGCCTGCCTGCCTGCCTGCCTGCCTGCCTGCCTGCCTGCCTGCCTGCCTGCCTGCCTGCCTGCCTGCCTGCCTGCGGGGAAGAGAGGCAGGCATGGACTAAGGCAAGGTGTGAAGTAGAGACGATAGGAGGTGTGCAAGAGGGAGTATAATATTATAGCTGAGAGAGAAAACGAATGAGAGGTTGTGAACGAGAGATGTAGGTCAGGATAGGAGGGAGGAGGGATGTGGATGGTAGATGCAATTAAGAGGAAAAGAGAGGAAGGGAGGGTGTGAGGCCATGAAGGCAAGGAGGGAGTGGGTGTGTGATAGAAGATTAGAGTGAGAAGAAGCGAATGAATGATATAGGGAGGAAACGAAACTGAGAGGAAAGGCGAGAATTAAGGAGAGGAGGGAATTGTGGCGAAAATGAATGAGGGAGAAGGAAGGCGTTTGTTGTAGTGTGATCTTAGAACTTGTAAATATATAAACAAAGAGAAATAATCTATTCGAACAGTTAGACTCACAAAGATGATAGATTAATAGATACTGTTAACAGGTATATAGATTGCTCGATAAAATTAGGATAGATAGGTAGATTATGAGAGCAAGGATGAGGAAATAAAGGAGGGTGGAGTCTGGCGTGGATAGGAAGGCATGACTGAGAGATTTAGTACGGTAGTACGGGGCGAGAGGGAGAGCTGGAAGGAGGAGGAGATGGCGAGCGGGAAGCCCAAACATGTGAGTGTGTGTGTGTGTGTGTGTGTGAGTGTGTATCTGGTACGCTGAAAACTAAACATTTAAAGTTGGTTCACTAGGCTTTTGATGACGTCATTCACAAACTGATACTTCAGGTTACATCATGGTCGTGTCGGTGTGACCATATTCAGATTTTATATTGTATGCTTTCCTTCTATGCCTTTTATTTATCAATATTGGATTTACCAGTATGTTACCTAGTTGGAGGTCATGTTATAAAGTATTGCAATATGATAATGGGTGAAATTTAATTGAATTAGTCAAGCTGCATCACAAAAGCTATGAGGAAACAGATGCATATTTATCTATATACATATTTTTTTGCACGAATTATGCCATATTGATCGACTTTACCATGTTACATTTTATATCAGTTACATAGTGTGATGACTGTTGATAAAATACAGAGTAAGTTTGCAATATAATATTAACTTTTTTACTAATGGAAGGATAGAAAGAAGAAAGATGTTCAAATAATTAAATACATATGTAGTTATGTTAGTTACTACACATAGGCCAAACTACACAGACCCCCCAGCTGAAACGAGGTGGTCTGACTTTCATACCAATAAGCATTCAAGCCCATTAATATGCAGGCCGAGGCATAAGCAGGAAGGCAGGCACTCAGTCAGACAGGCAGGCAGGCAGGCAGGCAGGCAGCCAAGTAGATGAAGGCCTACAGTGCTTTGTTTGGTGTTGTGTAAGGCCTGGCAATTACATAGAACATGCCATATGCTTTTATGAGCCTTTTACCGCCAATAAAATATAATAAAAAAATATAATTCTGTGTAGAATGTTTGCAACAACTATAAGATATATACTGTGTAGATTATCTGGACCCACATAATAATATACACACCAGCCAAGCCTCAGTAGTACGTAAACCCTGACGAACTCCTGGCTGGTGAAGTATACAATGTAGAGAATAAACCGTACTGGCCGTGCATGTTCTTTCCGGTGTGTGTGGTGGATGGGTGTATCTGTGAGTGTGTCGTCTTTGCACTAACTCAGCACGGTAAAATATTGATCAGTAATAAAAAAAGCGATTGTAAAGATGATGGATGGTTCACTCCGCCATCCCTTCACGCCTTTCATGTTGAGGTTGTACAGTTGGCCACAGAATTTCTTACACAAACCATATGAAAAGAGTTCTCATTATTCTGAAAGTACTGCAATAAATGGTGTACCAAGTGACTCGATGAATGCAAAACTACAAATTAATAATGTTGTATTGCAATCACGTTGTCTCATATTTTCTTAATGTTGTGAACCCTTAAATATAACATCGTGTGTACGAATTTTTGTGGCCAATAGTACAGTCGGCGGCAAAAGTCCTGTCGCCTCACTCAGCGCTTCTTGAAGGATAACATAAAGGTTAATAATATAACAAACACATCATACAGAATTACAATATCCAGGGGGTAAAATAATAATCTTAACTGTGTGTGTGTGTGTTTTTTTTTTTTTTTTTTACGAGCCTGTGAAGCTTATACTATATTTCCATACTGCACTGCATGACTTGGCTCCGAATGTACATGAAACGGAAACACATCTCGAGGTACGAAAAGAAAAAAAAATGTTTGAAAGGAGTAAAGAGTGAGGTACTGTACTTTGTTGATATTTCAGGGGCAACTGATTCCACCAACCTATTCCAAGCAACAAAATACCGTGGTTTTTGTTCATCTGGTCCTTTTTTTTTATATTCTTTGGAGAAATCAAGGCGCTCCCATGTACCAAAACTATACTATCCCCTTTAACAGGCATGTGATAAAACACGGGAACTGCTTTAAGGACCCTGTGATCGTGTATGACAATTGGAGGCTTCTGATTCCTCCTGATCATGCCACGAAACAAGCCCCTTCAATACGGGTGGTGTTTCGTGGCAATATTTGAAGGACTCGCTTATCTCCAATTTTCTGACTACATTACATGGTCCCTTAATCTAATCAACATCAATTCAGACTCAGGACGTTAAAAACCACTTCGCATAAATTGACATTTTTTCATTTCTGTTGCCTGTATTATTCGTTTCTCTAGGTATTTCATTTAATGGTTTTTAGTAAATGCTTTTGCAGATTTGTTTATATCAAAGCTTCATCAACCATTTTCCTCCATCATATCGTAATTATAAGTTAGATAAATGGATAGATAGATAGATACAGATAGATAAAGAGAGAGAGAGAGAGAGAGAGAGAGAGAGAGAGAGAGAGAGAGAGAGAGAGAGAGAGAGAGAGAGAGAGAGAGAGAGAGAAGGAAGAATAAAAAGGAATAGGCTGGTGAGGAAATTAAAGGTCAGGGAAGGAGTGTAAGATAAAACCGGTAGTCACGAAGGCAAGCCAATATACCCGGGCCAGACTTTTATCCACCCAGGAGGGCAGGCAGGTCGGTCGGTAGGCAGGCTGGTAAGTAGGCCGGAAGGTAGGCAGGAAGACAAGCAGATAGGCAGGTTGGCCTGATTGGTAGATAGGCAAGGACAGTAGGAAGGAAGGGAAAAAGGTAGGTAGGTAGGTAAGTGACTGAAGATAGAGTATGGTAGTATGTTTAGGGAGAACAATGATAGGAAAGAAAGCCATGTGTCTATGTAACGAAGACATTATTACTAGAAGACAGAGATGTAGACACGTAACCCGCCCTACAAACAGACAAATAGGCAGGAAGGCAGACAAGACAGGAAGGAGGGATTGGAAGCAGGCAGGCAGGCAGGCAGGCACGCAGGCAGGTAGGTATTAAGTATGCAAGGCTAGCGGGTGTGTAGGAAAGGTGAAGCCGGAGAGGGATGAAGGAAGGTGTGCAAATAGGCAGCTAGGAAGGGAAAAACTAAAGGGAAGAGAGGCAGATGGAAGTGGAAGTGAGGCAGGCTGAAAGGAAGGAAGGATAGAAGGTACTAGTGGTGATTAAAGATGGATTAAGTGAGAGCGATAGGTAGGAGGAGGAAGGGATGGACGAAAAGTGATTGGAAAAGAATGAGAATGGAGAAAGAAATGAGAGAGAGAAGATATAAGAAGAGAATACGATGTATTTTGTATTAAAGGTGCACACACACACACACACACACACACACACACACACACACACACACACACACACACACACACACACACACACACACACACACACACACACACACACACACACACACACACACACACACACCGATAAAAAAGGAAAGTGAAGGGTCAGTGAACGAGAGAGAGAAAGAGAAAGAGATATGAGTACCAAGGGACACATTCTGCCCATCACCAAAATAATGAATGGAAAGTCTTAAAGGGCACCAACACAAGCCCTCACCACCCGCCTGCAGCAAATCTCCTGGAACTATAAACTTGCCTGGATTTAAAGCAGAGACCACCTGAATTGGGGCGGGGCGGGGCGTGGTGGATTCAGAGGAGGAGGAGGAGGAGGAGGAGGAAGAGGAGAAGGGAGAACTGTGCTTCGTAGGTTAGGGAAGACCAGGGCATAGTGGATCAAGGCAGAAATAAACTCTGTGCTGGATTAGGGTATAGGAAAGGATATGACGAAGTGATAAAAGGCAAGGATGGCAGTGAATGATGAGATTGGTGAGAGTTGTAGCTAGTGCAGGGCAAGGAAAGGTAAAATAAAAGAGAATAGGGTATATGCAGTGGATAAAAGCATGGTAGGGTTAGGTGAATCAGAGGTGGATGAAAGGTTGGATTAGATAGAGTAGGAAAGGAAGGACGGATCAAGTTGGATCAAGACATGGCAGGTCGGACAGGGAAAGGTGATAATATATGGACCAGTGCAGGGGGTGAACAATGTACAATAAATAACATAGAGGAGTGAAGGGGAGGATGAGGCGAGGTAGAACAGAGCAGGAAGTACATGAAAATGGGATTGGTCAGTGGTTGGTTATAGGGGTTGGGGCATCTGTTTAAGAGGAGCGTATACTTTGGGTACATTGGAGTGCCTTGATTCCTCCAAAGTATACCAGGAAACAGGACCAGATGACAAAAATAATGGTGTTCTGTTGCTTGGAATAGTTTGTGGAGGAGTCTGTTGCTTCAGATTTGCCAACACTGTACTCTCTCCTTAAAGGATCGTGCTACTCCATCCGTGTACTTGACATGGGTAATATTTTTGAATGATTAAATTGTTGTTTAGTTGTTAGTTTTTGGGCAATTTTTTTTATTATGACATCTGTGTTTAATTAATAGAAATCTACTGAATAACTGCATCTCCGTACAGAGCCAACTTAAATTTTATTTCCTACGTGTTCATGTCTATTTCATTCGTTCGTTCCTAAATTTGACGAGACATACTTTACCTTCAGATCCAAATGTGAATGAGTCTGGATTCATTTATTAAGATCCTGTCCAACTGGCAACTAGAAAGATTATGCCTGGTAGCGCAACATTTCTCCTTGACTGTACAGTATTTTCCATATCGTTTCAGACAATGAATTATTCAGATCTATTTTACTCGCGAGTCGAGAGAAAAATGTTGCGTTGTAAGCCTCCTTGGCGTGTATTAAAAGTAGGAAGGGAAAATCTTGACGTGTCTACAGGTGATTAATGTTCCGGGATGTGAAAAGTTGTGAGCATTTTGTTTCCTGGTGGCGTGTGGCGGAGGTTCAAAAGTAGGGAGGTAATTAGTCTTGCCAGGTGTGGAGGATGGGAAAGGGAAAAGACTTGGCTTGAGGCATTGGACGAGGGGAATAAGAATGGTTGGGAGTTGTGGGAGTTGCATGGGAAACTGACTGGTAAGGCAGTGGGGGTTGTGAGATTGGATGAGGGGAAAAAGTGGGGTTGTGGAAGGGGTGAGATTAAATTAGTGGGATTGAGGGATTGGGTGAGGGGAAATAACTGGGACTGAGGGATTAGACGAGGGGGAAAAAGAGTGGGGAGTTGCATGGGGGACTGGAAGGAATAGTGTTAAGGATTGTGGGACTGGATGAGGGGAAAAGTGGAAAGATTGTGGGATTGGTTGATGGGGATAATGGGGTTGTAGGAATTGGAGAAAGTAAAAGAGATGAAAAAAGATGGATATTATAGTTAAAAGAGGAGAAAAGAATGGGATTTGTAATTTAACAGAACAAAAAAATAAAGTAGGGTTTGGAAAGGGTGATATAATAAACAGGAATGTGTTTGATTAATAGAGACAAGAATGAAAATGGGGTCTGGGTAGAAAAAAAAGAAAAAGAGTAAAATGTGTAAGGATGGAATAGGGAACAAAACAAAAAGTTGGACGATGGTTGGGACATGAGAAAAAGGGTGAAAGTTGGAGTTGGGAGAGGGAGAAAAAAAAAAAAAAGTGGGTAGTAAAATGTGAGACAAAAAATTTAGAGGTGGGTGAAATTCGGTTTGAGGGAGAGAAATAGATGGTGTCGAGAAGTTCAGGTTTTCTGGAGGTGAGAGTGGGATGGGGGAGGAAAGATTGGAGGGGAAATGGCTAGTGGTGTTGGTGATGGTGTTAGTGGCGGAGGAGGAAGAGGAAGAGGTGATGGTGATGGTGGTGGTATTGGTGGAGGTGGTATTGGTATTAGTGGTAGTGGAGGAAAGGTATTATAGGTATTGGTTGTGGTGTAGGAAAGGTGGTGTAGGTATTAGTGGTATTGGTGGTAGTGGAGGAAAGGTGGTATTGGTATTGGTGGTAGTGTTGTGGGGGAGAGGTGGTATAGGTATTGGTGGTATTGGTATTAGTGGTAGTGTATGTCGTAGTGGAGGAGAGGTGGTATTAGTGGTATTGGTGTTGGTGTTAAGGGCATGTGGTTTGGGGTGAGGTACAGTGGAGTGAGAACGTGTGAAGTGAAGTCGAATGGAGTAAGTGACGTGGGAGTGTAGGATGGGAGTGGATGCGATGAGGTGTGTGGAAGAGAGAGAGAGAGAGAGAGAGAGAGAGAGGGGGGGGGGGGAGAGTGTAAGTGCATGTGTGTGTGTGTGTGTGTGTGTAAGAAAGACAGACAGACATACAGACAGACAAAGACAGTGAGTGAGTGACGAGGTGAAGGATATACTGTAATGGTAAGCTGAGGAACCCAAGCCAGTGGTGGAAGGTATAATGGAAACAGAGGGTCTATAGTGTTTTGAAAGCCCCTCCTTGGTGGTGGTGGCTCTGTGTCAGGGGATAAGAGTTTAGTGGCCCCCTTACTTTCTTTTCTTCACTCCATATTATTGTTTTTCTCTCTCTCTCTCTCTCTCTCTCTCTCTCTCTCTCTCTCTCTCTCTCTCTCTCTCTCTCTCTCTCTCTCTCTCTCTCTCTCTCTCTCTCTCTCTCTCTCTCTCTCTCTCTCTCTCTCTCTCTCTCTCTCGTCATGTTTCTTCCTCTCTTTTTCCGATTTATTTCTTCCCATCTGTTTTTATTCTCCTTCCCTTCACTGCCTTATATTCTCTCCAACATTCATTTTTATTTTTTTTATTTTTTTTTGTCTAGCGTTGGCTGTGTTCGCTCTTTTTCTTTATTTTATTGTCTTCTCATTCTCGTTTTTTTTCTCTTTTTTGCTTTCAGAGTCTTTTCTTATATTTCAGTTCATATATATATATATATTTTTTTTTTTTTTTTTTTTTTTTTTTTTTCCCCGAACACTTTCCAGTCTCTATTAAATCTGTGTTTGTCTCTGTAGGGATACGGAACTCCTGAGTATCAACATTTCAATCCTACGGTGAACCACTGCCGACATTCAAGTGTTTAAAACTATTTCATATATGCCCATTACCAACTCCCAACATGAATAATATTTTTGTGCTAAACCCAGATGATTTTATACGGCACAGCAAACCTCCCACTGTCCCATTGTTATAGTTAAATTATGCTATGGTGTCTCATCTTAATTAATACAGCGTACGAAAGTTTTAACACTGCAATGCCGTGTGTACGAAAACTTTATATATTACTTATATATAATTATCTGAATAACGTTGGGAAAATGGAGATAATTAAATATTTTCTTTCCAAACTTTGAAAAAAAAAAAAAAAACAATAATATGAAACTGCTTTGTTATTTATTTGTCTGCACAGTGGAAATATCAGGAGCCTCCAGTTCCAGGCCACAGCTAAGCTCCTTAAGCGGTGGTATAATCATAGTGTACAGTGTGTGTGTGAAATGTTGTAGCCAATATTAGAGAACGGAGGATGACTGTCATTGTCAAAACGCAATTGTGGAATATCTGTGTTGTTGTGTCTTGCTATATTAGTTAGGAAATGACAGTTGATTATACGTTGGCTTGAGAAAGTAGACGAAAGGTTGTATTTAGCAAGGATGTATGTAATTATAGATAAGCCAAGGTAGGAGTTATACTGTAATATGTACTTGGTATTTGTAAGGTGATAGTATTGCTGCATGTGATATTTTAAGGTTAGTTGCATCTCATATAGCCTAGCGTGGTGGAGACAATAGTTAGCAAAGGTGGGAAGATTAGATTAATGGCCGTGATTTTGTCCACTTCGAAAAGGTGAAAAAATAAGATTGCCGTAATTATGTCCACTTAGAAAAGGTAAGAAGATAAGATTGCCTTGATATTGTTCACTTAGAAAAGGTGAGAAGATTAGATTGCCGTGATTATGTCCACTTAGAAAAGGTGAGAAGATTAGATTGCCGTGATTTTGTCCTGTTAGTTTCTTCTCGTTTAGCAACCTGTATATAATAAGTAAGAAGATTGAGGTGATAATATTGTTGTGACAGGCTTCGTGAACTCTGTATATTTCCTGATTTAGTCACATTATTTTATTCCCTCGTCAGAAATGTTACTTCTTATCTCATTGTTTGTATGCCTTTGTGGTGGACGTTGGTTCATTTATTAATTGTTATAGTCTATGCGATTGTTGTTAAGGACCCTGTTATCGTGTATGAGAATTGAAGGCTTCTGATTCCACATGACTATGCCACGAAACAAGCTCCTTCCCCATAGATGGTGTTTCGTGGCATTATTTGAAGGACTCATTTACCTCCAATTTTCTGGCTACAACACAGGGTCCCTTAATTAAGAGTCAGAAGACATGACACCCGCATGACGAGTACGATAGTTTAATCCGGAGAAACACCACCTATATGGAGGGAGCTCGTTTCGTGGCATAGTCAGGAGGAATCAGAAGCCTTCAATTTTCATACACAGTCACAGGGTCCTTAATGTATCACCAAAAGGAGAGCTGCGTAGACACCAGTTCTTTACCATTCCATTAAAATTGTACCAAAGTTCAAGTGAGGCAAATTTGATAAGCGTCGCGACTCATATGATTTGGTGGTCTAATACATCGGTTAGATATTCCTAAAATCGTGATATTATATTATTAGAAACTGTACAATGCTAGTGAAACAGCCCTGTCATAATTCAGAGCATTTATTATTATTCTTTCACCTTCCTAATGCACGTACTGAATTATAAAAGAGAATGGAATAAAGGAATAGGAAAGTACCTGAAAGGGTCATGGTTTATTGAGTTACAAGAGAATTGAGGTCACGTTTCAGTGGGATGATATTGGATGGTGGTCCGACCCCTTTCCTACACACGTGGGATGGACGCTTAATATAATACGTGTATATATATATTTTTTTTCTGCCTACACAGTATAAATTTTTCCGAGCCCTGGGAGAACTGGGACTGAGTTTAGCACAGATAACCTGACAGTAGAGGTAATTGTACTGTGTATTTTTTACGTATCGTTGCATGTATATAATAACAAATACACCCGCTGGATGACCATTATATTTTCACTGCTTAAAGATGGACGGATGGCACCTACATTTTGTCAACAACACTAAAATAGAATAAATCCTTAAAGAGTTAGTCCTGTGAGTCTGAATATTGACATGTGAGCTGCCCGTCCCGAGTTAAGGAAAGCCATGTAACTGAATGTCCGCTCTGATTGGCTTTGATGTTACAAGACTTTATCATATCACTCACTGTACAGTCAGGTAACACATAATTGGAGGAAAATGGTAGCTTCTGGCAAGAGTAAACACAGAGAGAGGCAGTGGTGATTTCCTGGTGAGATTTAAGGGGAGATTCTCTTGTTGGTGAATTGGAAGGCTACCGATTCCTAATAACTATACCAGGAAACAGACAGAAGCCCTCAGTGGTAATAATAGAGCACCTGTCTGTTAGTTTGGCATAGTTTGGAGGAATCGAAGACCTTTCAGTTCACCAACAAAAGTATCTCCCCTTAAACCGAACATGGTCTCATATATTGTGGGTGTATTGGTGAGTTCTTGGTTTCTTCTCGTGCATCAGTCACCATCCGACACAGTACGTATGCCGAGGGAGTCTTTTTCATGGCATAGTTTGTGGGCTTTCATTAATTCAGTTCGTCCACAAAATATCGTCGCCAGAAACACAATGGTTGACGAATTATGATTTTTTTTTTTTTCTGGATAAAATCGTGCGACGAGAAGCAAGTAAGGTTGATCAAACCTGGTATTGCTGGAAAATGGATGTCGATGTTATTAAATTGTTGTTGAATGCTCCCCCTGACTGGGAAGATGTTGCTAGGGTGAAGTGATATCCATGCCGTACACACACACAAATAAAATGGTTAAGGGGCGTTATGAGGCGACGAGTGAAAAGAAAACGAGGTTATTGAATGCCGCTCTGATTTGTAACATGTTTCGAGAATTCTGTGATTGAGGTTCGACAAGAATAGAAATATTTCATCTTGACAGATATTCGTGTGCAGTTAGAGTGAAATGCTTCGCGCGCACACACACACACACACACACACACACACACACACACACACACACACACACACACACGGCAATTAAGCATGCACTATCTTAATTTCTTGATATTAACTGTGTCAGAAAAGGTAGAGTTGGAAAGAACCAATTTTGTGTCCAGAGAAGGTAAGTTGTGTTATGATATTGGGAGTCGACAGGAATCCCTCGGCGGACTGACTGTATGACTGGCTGTGTATGACAACCCATCACTCAAACCCCTGCAGCGCCCTCCAGGTGTGTGTGTGTGTGTGTGTGTGTGTGTGTGTGTGTACAAAAAGTATGTTGATGTTTATTTAACTTATTCTTAGCAGGAAATTGCCAATGACTGTATGTGTCTTTGAATCGGAGACAGCATAGGGGCGGGAGGGAAGAATTGCAACATTGTACAGTACTGTATAAGAGGGTGTCACACACAGCTTCCCCACTTGAAGTAACAGAATCCAGATGGCCTTCTTACAACAACAGACCCAAGAAGGTAACCATTTTACCCTCCAATTTCTCACTTGTCATCCCTAAACTCGAGAGAGAGAGAGGGAGAGAAAGGGAGAGAGAGAGAGAGGGAGAGAAAGTAGAAAGAGAGAGAGAGAAGAATTGGGTGGAGCTTAGACCAAACTCCACCCCTTTTCAAGAAGATAATAAGAATAATAATATCTGAATAGACTTGGCATCTTCCAAAACAGAATGTATATAAGCAGTGAAGTTGAACTAATATGTAGGATTTCCTAAACTGACTCCCAGGGCTATAACCTGTCTCCATAAGAGAGAGACACAGGCATATCAGACAAGGCATTAAATATAATTCCCTGTATAGAGATAAGTATGTATAAATAAATTAAGCCTAAAGAAACTTGTGCAGTCACTTTACCTAAGAACACCACTACGCCGAGCTCGCTACCTAATACCACAACAACCACAACAACAACAACAACTACTACGACTACACTTCGGACTAAGGTACTGTATCAGATCCTGAACGAGTTAAAGCCTTAGAGGACTGGTACATTTTGATGGCAGCGGTGTTTTTGCAACAGAGCAAGTTGCAAGGTAAAGACTTCACGGGAGTACAGTGACTAACATAGTTCAAGGACAAGTTGAAGGAATCTGCTTGTAAATTCTCTCAAGTAATTTCTTCAGTGGGTAATCTTACGACCTCTAACGAGGGAGATAAACCACAAATTCTTCACCTACAAGAAACACCTGCTTCAACATAATTGCAACTGACCTACAGAGAACCTCATCTACTTCACAACAAACAATCATCACTTCATCACTACGGCGATCCTGTTACGTAAATTCTTTCGTAAGGACAACGCCATCACTCCATCACCTCCACGCTGACGCTGACGCCTCCTTATACGTAAATTCTCTCGTATAAGACAAGTCAACGTTCATAATCTTCACTCCAATTACGACTGTTAGTGTGTTAGTGTGCGAGCTAACTAATCATCGCTTCGTCACTTCACGGTCGTCGCCCCTTCACCACTCGTCGTCATCGTCGTTGCAACTACAGTCAACTAAAGTAGGTACACATTACATGTTACATTACATTATTTTTCACTTGTCCACGAACATGTTAGAAAATAGGTTCCTCAATAACAGCCCAGACAACAGAAAACAAGTGCCACATTAAAACAAAAGTAAAGATATAATCCCCCATTAATCCAAAGGTATCATAACTAACTTCGAATATCCCTGATAATGATTCACTAGCCTCCAAGCTAGATTCCTCTACCTCCCTAAGTTTCGTTTGTGGTTCCAACACATTCGAGTACATTCCTTTGTTTCTCCAAACCTTACCCCCATTAAAGTCTCCATCTGGTATACTATATTAACCTGTATTTTCTCCAACAATGGCTACTCCTCCACAATCTCCGACTGTCTCTGCTCTTCTAATAACTTCTTCTAACCCCACTAACTCTACTATGCAAGCAATGAGAATTTTACCCACCCACAATTATTCAAAGTACTATACGGGAGATAATCCACAGAATTTAACGTCATATGCTACATTCAGACAGTCACTTATTGATGTTTTTGGGGATGGTAAACTACATCATTCATTATCATGGGTTCAGAGAATAATTAAAACTAAGGCGGACAACATAAATACAAGTGAACCAGCAAAAGCACTTGCACTATCAGGGTCTCTAGCTTTAAATTCGAAGGAAACTCGTATCATACATCGTGAATTACAGATTACTCAATCCAAGGGTACGAAGATTTTTAATTTTGATGCCACACCTACTCAAGGGGAATCACAGGGAAAACGTTGCAAACACTGTAACGAAAGTAATCATAAATACAGTCATTTACATGAGTCACAGTCGCATTCCTTAGATGAATGCATGATCCTTAACAGAATGAAACGGGACTGGCACAATCGAAACATGATGCATGAAACGAGACCGCCACAATATTAAAACGTACCGAAAATATAACTGTAGGCCCTGTCGTCGCATTTACCAATAATATACTATAATTCCCTGTCCTAGTATCACATACTAACACCCCCTTAATGATAGACACAGGCGCCGCAGTTTCCTTGTTATCGGATAATTCCTTTAACAAATTGAGCAAATTAGGTCCCCAGCAGCATTTATAAACCAAGATTGAACAGGTGACATAGAATGGTCAACCATGACAGGCAATAAATTACAGGTCTGAGGGAAACTAACCCTTCCTGTACGGTTAGCCAAGGGAACTAACCATATTCATAATGAATTTTATATAATACGAAATTATAAACTAGGTTTATCATAACTTATTAAACAAACCATTATAATAAACCCTAAAAACATAAAATAATACATTTTAGGAATTAATGTATTCAAATACAGGATTGTCCAGGCCAAAATATATAAGTCCAGGTAATGTTAACCCTATACGTATTGAAAATGAGGGAAATAACCCCATTATCATAAAGGCCATTGCTGCATATAATAATATATTAACTCCAAATTTCGTCCATAAATTGAAGGTACATCTTCCATCTCATGTACAGCCACAAAATACCGTTCTATCCTTAATAGAACTAGTAAAATAATATATAACCAGGGATTAATTTACTTAACTAATGTAAACAGTGAAAATGTCACTGATATTAATAAACCATTTACCAATATTCATGTAAAGAAAGGAACATATCTATGTGATCTGTACTGATGGAAGTTAGACCAATACCACAAGGAAATATTGTATCGGTTCTTACCGAAGGATAAATAGATAGTCGTAAGGGAGCAACTTAGAAATTTGGTCAGTGGACGCGATTTTCCACTTTATCGTGATAATCTCATCACTATACTAGCCACATATTGAAATGCGATTGCCCTACCTGTAAATTATTAGAAAAAATATACCATTACTCTAACATCTCCTTAACCCATTTACTCGAGCATATAGACTACCGTACTGCATAGTACACAGAAAGTTGTAAACGAAATATTAAATGAAATGATGGATGAAGGCATTATTAAGAATTCTAACTCCCATTTTAACAGCCCAATGTTTTTGGTTTCAAGAAACAAATAATGGTGATTTTAGGCCAGTCATTGATTGCAGAAAAAATAAATAATGCTACACTTAAAGATAAATATTCCCTCCCTCCTTTAAAATGTTTTGTCTAACATTGGTGAAACAAAACCTATGATATTCTCCACATTAAACTTGGTCAGTGGAAACTGGCAAGTAACATTAGATGATAAAATTCAACCCATTACAACATTTAATACTTCCCATGGTTATTATGAATACATTCGTAGACCATTTGGTTTATGTAATGCTTCATCCACATTTCAGCATATGATCAATTTTCGTATTGGTTTTATTAATAACGTAGTCATCGCTAATCTCAACGATTTGATTATTTTCATAGTAAGTAACTATAGTGAGGTTATACAGAGATTACATTAGGTAGGCCTCAAACTTTAAATGTCTATGTCTCAGTTTCTGACCAGGAACTTATCATTTTAGGTTATCCATTTAACCGCCCCTGTGCTCCATACACAATCTGATAAAATACGAGCAATGAGAGTATTCACTATTCTAAATGAATGTTACTAACATAAAATCATTCTTGGTCTTATGTTCTTATATAGAATCTTTGTAAAGTATTTTCCCAAGTAACTAAACACATAAATAATCCCCTCGAGAAAGATACAAATTTTGTAAGGATGCCAGAAAAACAGCTAAGCTTTGAATCATTAAAGGTTAATTAATGTAAGCTTCAATTCTTACGTTCCCAAATATTCATTGTCTTTTATGGAGTGTACAGATGCTTCCTCAGTAGGCTACGGCGCTGTACTTATGTAAGAGATAGCTACAGGTCTATGTCAGGTATGTACTTAAGCTTAGAGAATATTAAGTACGCAGATTACTCGTTACTCTGTAACAAAACAGGAAACTTAAGCAATATTATGGGCACTTCGTACTTTTAGAGAAATCATATTAGGCTATCCTTTACATGTTTTCGCAAATTATCAAACGATCCGTGGCTTACTATAACCTCAAACCCTAACGGGAAAATTAGCCAGATAATGTCTAACAATTCAGGAATTTCTCCCGCATATTGATATTAACTATCTTTTAGGACGATTAATAAAGTAGTAGATCCCTTAAACAGTCATCTTGTCCTTTTAGTTCCGAGGACACCCATGGACTTTGACCTTAATGCGGTTCGTAAACATTAGCAAACAATTCTATGATGAATGTAATAAAATATTCATTAAAAACTGAGGATGAAAATAATGGCCCAAAATTACCCAGTCACTTAAATATATTTTCCCTTCATGATGATATTCTTTACAGAAAACTTAGGAAACGTGACGAAAAAACAATCAAATAGTGATACAACAAATAATGATTCCCTCAGTATTAATTACCCTTATATCATAATACAGCAGCAAGGCATCCTGGGAGAGATAGGTACCTGACCACTCTCCATACAATACACCATTAGCATAAACTAAGGGTAGATGATGAAACACATATATCGCTCAGTGCGAAGCAGACAATGCACATAAAGGCCATACATTTGGACCTGTTCCATGACGGGAATCCCTAATCCTGGACGAATCATGGAACGTAGTAGGAATAGATCTACTTTCCTTACCAATTCCGAATCAGGACGCAAATAAGGTATTACCAATGGTTAACTATTTTCTAGATATTTGGTGGCAGCAACACTATGATAAAAACCGCAAAGGTAAGTGCACATATATATAAAAACCAACTTCATATGACATTATACATGTCTCGATATTATAAAAGGTATCTGATGTCTACGACATTAAGCAAACGTTTATATTACCATATCTCCCAGCATTTAATGGGTTAACAAAACGGCAGCACCGTAACAACACTAGAAGTACTTCGTGGCACAGAAACAAGGAAAATCCCTCCACATGGGAAGACTGCATCGATATGACGGTCAAGAAACACTACAAAATACGGAAATAAAAGGAAAAAAAACTCCACATGAAATACTATATGGCGTATGTATACGTCTTTCATATGATATAAAATTGCCACACAGAAGCCATGATACAACGTGGACAACTACACTGAACGACAGTGAGTTGCATTTCAACAATTTCATCATGATGTACAAAACGATCTACAGGCTTGCATGGATATAATGCGTGATTGCCAACATAACAAAACAAATTATGAGCTTGCATGAAAATAATGCATGATAGCCAATATAACAAAACAAATTATGAGCTTGCATGAAAATAATGCATGATTGCCAACATAACAAAACAAATTATGAGCTTGCATGGAAATATTGCGTAATCGCCGACATAATAAAACAAATAACTCAATATGTTCACTCCAAGTGATAACGGGTACCCGATCGAATCTTCACACGTCTTTAGTAGGTAATAAACCTATAATAATGCATAATTTTACCAGGCGGTTGATATTGTTTATGTAAAGAGAATAAAGAAATTGGTAAAAGCGCGCAAAACCCAACATCCACAATGAAACCAATCAATATCTCTTGAACATTAACAATTCCTCTTCCTAGTAATTTTATCCCTACTATTGATGATAATAATATAAACAATTATAAACAAAAACCCCGATCGGTTTCCAATGATATATAATAATTTTTCTTACGGATGTGGCCCACATCAACCTATATAACGGTTTTCGTGTTTATACTCGCGGCCTACAAGCTCCGAAGAAGTGCATCAAGCGGATAAAGATGACGTCTACATTCTGAGAGCTCTCGTTTACAATTTTATCAAACAGTTGAAAAGACAAAAGGAAATAATAAAATATTGGGGAAGAACGATATTATCATTAATTTTTATAAGGTATCTGACTTATTACATAAATTTTCTGCCATTGAGCAGTGGGTACAGATAAGGTATTTAATGATACACTAGTTTTGTTTGACAGGTATCACACAAATGAAGTTCCCAATTTACATGTATTATATTCTAAGGTGTCCTGTCACCATTGGGCGCCCTAGGAAGGAATTCAGTGACTCAAATAATATTGCTCGCTTATTATACAAAAATAAAAATAATGGCTTAGAACCATCATCACAGCCCAGAGCGTGATTGGGATATTTTAAGCGGAATTTCATCAACACTATTTGGTAAGGCTTAGATAGTTGTATACAAGCATTATCCCATAAATAAAAAGGTTGCGGGACAAGCCGTTGCAAATCAAGATAAGATAAAGTAACAGGTATATACTGTATTAGAGTGCAAATCATTGCACAGAAATTAAGTACGATTTATATAACTTTACATGATCAACGAATGAAAAGAACTACATATATGGAATAATCATATCATGTTTTAGGCTTCTATTTATTTCTGTGAATTAGCAGGAAATGAATTGCAGGTGAGGAACAGAGAGAAATGACAACCATTTATTTCTTAAGAGAGTATTTACTGCGATTAAGGTAAGATTAACTCACAATTATTACCACTCCAACAGCTACGAAATATAATGGTATAATCAATGATGAAATACCATCTTACTTATTATCTTCCTACACCTACTTGGTATATTATTATACATTAATGCGTAGTATATTACTACAAGATCATAATCCCATTATTATTCACATAAAAGATAAAATGTTTTTCCCAAGCTACGTACTTCACCAATTCCCTATGAAAATGGAAGTAATCCTTTAACATTCGATTTTCATCCAATAAGTATTATACTTAGTGATGATGTCATCAGTGACACACAACACTTCAAGTGCCATGTTGCATATCTTCATAGATGTTTGTCTTGCATATTTCTTTGCATTTAAGTTGCATATATCTCCTAAGGATGCAAAATCTCCATTTGCTTGGAATCAAAGTAATACTAATCAAGCCCTATATGCATGTACATTCATATCTATTACTAATCAATATCTCTTTTCATCATCAATTTTAATTTCCACTATCTATACTTACCTGCTGATACACAATTAACATTAATTTACCCTAATCACCCTACACATGGTATGGTTACAGGCTACTATAAAGAAACAGACTCATAGGAAAAACGATCCAAGGGAATCGTTACCTTGCCTAATAAACATAAACGTGCTTGACAACATGACATAAGCTTTTCCACCTTTAAACATATTTCATTTAAAGTCGACTTGTTTAACATCTCCTCATTATCAGTTGTTTCGGAAAAAGTGCAACTATTATGTTATTCAAGGAGAATAGGCTTCAATCATCCTTATTATATAATTTGATTCCTCCATATATTGATGAAAATAAAACTGAGTACCAATGTTTATTATCCACTGTCTTATCTTTCTGCCATGTACTATCATATTTATATATTGTATAAGAACGAACTATTGAGGTATACTGAATTATGTTGTATTGAAAAGAATAGGACTGTTATTTCACAGCCTAGCAACACGGCCCCTTATTAATGTGTGAACCTTTAGCATAGGTTAGCTTACATACACATAACTACAAGCACCTAGCTTAACATATTAATATTAAGTTGATTTCCTTATGTTCTCATGTATTGATTTTCATTTATGTATACTATGTGCCAAGATCTTGATGCAATTTTTTTGTGTTACTATTTATTGTATTTATTATTAAGTTCCTAGTCCTATATGTATGTACCGAGGATTGTACATCTGTTTCCCACAATAAAGATGATATCTGAGGACAGATTTCCGGTAGCGGACTGAGCAAATGTACAGTACTGTATAAGAGGGTGTCACACACAGCTTCCCCACTTGAAGTAACAGAATCCAGATGGCCTTCTTACAACAACAGACCCAAGAAGGTAACCATTTTACCCTCCAATTTCTCACTTGTCATCCCTAAACTCGAGAGAGAGAGAGGGAGAGAAAGGGAGAGAGAGAGAGAGGGAGAGAAAGTAGAAAGAGAGAGAGAGAAGAATTGGGTGGAGCTTAGACCAAACTCCACCCCTTTTCAAGAAGATAATAAGAATAATAATATCTGAATAGACTTGGCATCTTCCAAAACAGAATGTATATAAGCAGTGAAGTTGAACTAATATGTAGGATTTCCTAAACTGACTCCCAGGGCTATAACCTGTCTCCATAAGAGAGAGACACAGGCATATCAGACAAGGCATTAAATATAATTCCCTGTATAGAGATAAGTATGTATAAATAAATTAAGCCTAAAGAAACTTGTGCAGTCACTTTACCTAAGAACACCACTACGCCGAGCTCGCTACCTAATACCACAACAACCACAACAACAACAACAACTACTACGACTACACTTCGGACTAAGGTACTGTATCAGATCCTGAACGAGTTAAAGCCTTAGAGGACTGGTACAACATAGATAGTGAGTGAGCGAACGGTTTAGATATTACAAATAATATGTGGAAGGTAAAATAACTGGAATGTATAAAAGACTGAAATTGAAAGATATATCGTTAAAAAATGGACATAGAAGCTGAGTGAATTGAGAGGAGTGCTAGCCTAGAGAGACGGTAGAGGTGGAATGGAGAGAAAGTGGGAAGGAGAGAGATAGAGTGAAAATGAGTTAAAGCAAGTAGGTGAGAAGAAGATTGCAAACGAGTGAGTGCTCTGCAAATAATGAAATGTGTTGTCTTACAGGTTTTGTTGTGTTTCGCTTTCCAACCAAAACAAACACGACACGAGAATTCTTTCATCATCTCCACAGCTTAACTATGAAATTACAGAACTATCAACTTTCCTCCATTATTTATCCACTTTCCTTTAATTAATTAAGGGGGTCGTACAATGTTGGTAAATCTGGAGCATAGCATTCCTCCAAGCTACTCCAAACAACAGGCCACCATTATTTTCTGTTCATCTGGTCCTGTTTCCTGGCATACTTCGAAGGAATCAAGATACTCGACAGAGCTTCATGTAGGCAACCATACCCTCTCTGTTGCTCTGTCTGAAAAAGAAAAAAATAATAATAACTGTTGGAGAGAACAAAGAGAGAGCGGCGGCCGAGTTAGAAAAAGTGCTGGGGAGAGTTGGGGAGAGAGAGTTGTGAGTGTAGGAGAGTGTGAGAGAGAGGGTAACAAAGTACAGACCAGACACAAAGAGCAGACCTTGCCTTTCATGTGGCTGCCTCTCATACCAGCCAGTCCTCAGCCAGTCCTCAGCCAGCCTCGACCCCTTCCAACCACCACAGCCAGACCCCTGTAGGCATGCTCACTTTATTGTTAGTGTTTCGTTAATGGCAAGTTAAATATTTATTGTACACAGCAGACCCAACCAGCGTTGTTTACAAACCCTATATGCATTGGTGAAACATAATTTGCAACGTGTGCTGTGTGACTCTCAACCGGAATCTCGTGATCTGGAAAAATAATTCTCTTAATCGGTAATGTAAAAAACACTACTTGATTGACGGCAAAGTTATTCATGAAGCGTATTAACCAACGTTGATTACATTGAGCCTTGTCTGTTATCACCTACCTCACCTGCTTCACCTATACCTCACCTACCTCACTTGTATCAACAGCTGCCTCACCTGTATCAACAGCTGCCTCACCTGTATCACCTATACCTCACCTATGTCACTTACCTTACCTACCTCACCTGTATCACCAGTCTTACCTACCTCACCTGTTTCACTTATGTTACCTACCTAACCTGTATCACCAGCCTCACCCACCTCACCTGCCTCACTTATGTCACCTACCTCACCCATGTCACCTGCCTCTGTACTTGTCCTCTCGCCTCTTCTACTCCTGGGAAATCACACACGACAGGGCTCTTCTAAACTCCCAAGGGTATTCTTCTCTCGGACACGGGGCATCTATCTTGGTCACTCACTCCATGCTTTAATCACTCGCCACTTCACTCACTCGTTCTTTCATTCACTCGTTACTTTACCCACTCGCTACTTCTCTCACTCACTACTTCCCTAACTCGCCTCTTCACTAACTCGCCTCTTCACTCACTTGATACTTCACTCACTCGTTCTTTCATTCACTCGTTATTTTACCCACTCGCTACTTCATTCACTCACTACTTCCCTAACTCGCCGCTTCACCCACTCGCTACTTCACTCATTATTGCACACACTCGTCACTTCACTCACTCGCTCAATACTCCAACATGCTCACCCACCCAGGCACTCCCTTGTCAGCTCGCTCACTCGGTTAATTCACTTACTTAATGCTTATAGGCTCTCTCACTCACTCTTCCCACACGAAAATTTATTGTACCCTCATGTTACGTGTTGTTTTCTTGGTGATTTCTTCCTTCTTGCTTTCTGTCTGTCTGTCATTCTTTCTTTCTTTTTGTTTCCATCTATTTGTCTGTCTGTCTGTCCGTCGTATCTTCAGAATGTCCATTTTTGACAGCTTATCTCTCCATCAAATTCCCCCTCACAACTCTTTTTCAGTATTTTTTTTATTTTTTCAGTTCCTTAATATCCTTCTCCTTCTCCTCTTCCTCCTCCTCTTTCCTTTTCTATTTTTCATCAACCTTATTGCCTTCCTTATTCCTTATCTTTATCCCATATCATTTCCCTCACCTTCATCCTTTAACACTCCTTTCCTTTCCTCTCACCTTCTCTTACGTTCTTCCTCTCTCCTCCATCACATCCCTTCCTCCATTCTGATAGAATTTCATCCCCGTTCTTTCTTTCGTCCATCTTTTCCTGACCATCCCTTCCTCCTCCCTTCTCTCCTCCTCCTCCTCCTCCCTTCTCCTCCCTCCTCCTCCCTTCTCCTTCCTCCTCCTCCCTTCTCCTTCCTCCTCCCTTCTTCCTCCTCCCTTCTCCTTCCTCCTCCTCCCTTCCTCCTCCTCCCACTTCGTCCTCCTCCCTCCTCCTCCTCCCTTCTCCTTCCTCCTTCTCCTCCCTTCTCCTTCCTCCTCCTCCCACTTCCTCCTCCTCCCACTTCCTCCTCCTCCCTTCTCCTCCCTCTCCTTCCTCCTCTTTCATCATTTATTGCAGGAATCCCTTCTTGGACCCCCGCTCTTTCACTCCCCCGCCTCCTCACCCCCTCGGGCTCCTATTCTTACCTCGATCCCCACAATATCCATCATCCTTTCCTTGGTGATCTCCGTTCATCTTGTCCGATCCCTTCTCCTTTACCTCTCTCAGCTCGCCCATCCCACTCCATCTGTTCCCATCAACAACCACTTCCTCTCCCCTCCATCCCTCGCCTTCCCCCCGTCCTTCCTCCCCCCTCCCTCCACCCTGCATTCTCTTCCCCGACTCTCCCATCCCCACTCCTTCACTCCCATCCCCTCCCACCATCCTTCCTTCCCCCCCACGGTCCTTCCTTCCCCCCTCTACATTATAAATAAGACAGGGCATTACCATTCTCCTTATTGAATTTACTCAAAGCACACCGTCCAAGAAAACAGGGCCTACATCTTCATCAACTCTTAACATAAATGATGCCCGACCATATTCCAAGATGCTGTGAGTGACGGTGTAGCTGCTCTCTCCTGATAGTGACGTGTATAAATAAGGTGTCGTCATCTAGTGGGACAGAAGAGAAGCTTACAACACCATGAAGCCCCACTGTCTCATATAGTAAGACACTCAATAATCTCGGAGCCTCGCAAGAGTCACGGTCTACTGACAGCTACAGTCCCGAGGTTGAGGTTAAAAATAAAACTCAAACATTTCCCTCCTCCTTCAACCTTAATTCAATCTTTCTCTCTTCCAAACACACCCCTCCCCACACACCCCCTTCACCCCTCCACACACTCACTCTCTCATCATGTCCTGTCTATCCCCTTTCCTCCTCCATACACTCATCTTTAACCCTATAACATCATATATATATATATATAATTTCCCCCTGGCTGCCATACCTAATACCGAGCCGAAAGTTTCTCTATATCTGTAACTTCCCTCATCAAGCTAATGTAGGTTGGGATGAGTAGTAGTAGGAGGAGGCGGGGAGAGGAGATTTCTTACCATACCTTAACTTTCCTCTTACCTTCTTTACCTTAGTAAGTTTACCTGTTTATCTCCCCTTCCCCAGTGTTTATCTTTCTATTTACTCCTCTCGCTCTCTGTTCTGCTTGACTTACTGTTATTTATACTGCCGTGTGGACACTCGGTTTGTAAGGGGAGAGAACTATGATTTGTATGGGATAGTATGGGATTTGTATGATCGTTTTTTTTTTTTTTTTTTTTTTTTTTTTTTTAATGTTCCGACACTGGACATAGGCTTCATCAAGCCCGTTACCGTGGCCCAGGTCAACTGCTGCTCACACACACACACACACACGTCACGACTTCCGAACTGGTACCCAGCCACAGAGGGAGGGAAGTGAGGGTAATTCCCAAATACTGCAGCTGTTATGGTACCAGTGAGGGTGTTTTACGACGTTCGGTGGCCTTATAGTTAGTGCCTCAAACTCAAATCGGAAGAGTAAATATTTTTCAGGCCCTCACCTGAGAGGATCGATCTCCCGACCTCCAGGTTACGAGTCCAGAACACTAACCACTCGGCCACCTCCCCTTTATGGGACAGTGTATGTGTGTTGGGGGAGGGAGGAGGTTGGATCGACAGGTATATATGAAGAAGTCTGGATACGGGTCAGTGAAGGGTATAGCAAGGACTTATAAAGGGAAAGTAACAGGGCTCGGGTTAGGGGTTGGTATGGAGTTGTAAAGGATGGGTAGGCAGGGATTTGTAAAGGATGGGTAGGCAGAGCTTTGTAAAGGATGAGTAGGCAGGGATTTGTAAAGGATGGGTAGGCAGGGATTTGTAAAGGATGGGTAGGCAGGGATTTGTGGTACAGGCAGGGCAGCAGGGGGATGGAAGGGGTAGTGGACTGGTCAGAGAGGAAGGCTTCATTGGCTGGATTACATACAGTCACTGTCAAATGTCTCTTCGCCTCTCCAGTATGATCGCTCATATTGAATTTTTAAGTGTCTTTAATGGGGCTTACTCACTCTTCTTGTGATTATTTTACAACTCCTTTGATACATGGATATTTATAATGAAATATGAACAATTCGCATTACCACGACACTCTGAATTACCAATGGACAGATGAGGGTGTAGGACGATTGACCATGGCTGTGTAAGGTGTAGGTTTCTTACAAATTAAACTCATTGTATGATACGGTGACGGGTGCCTGAGGTCCGCATTGTCTCTCGCCAGGCTCATTGTCCTCTTCACAGCTCATCACAGGCAGCCAAATAGGGACGAGTGAGGCTTTGTTGGTTATAATTATATGTTGGTATTGATCTTCATGTGAGATTTAAATTGGAGAGAGGAGCTGAATATCACAAGGCATTGATTGCATTTTGAAGGCTACTTATTCCCTCAAACAGTACAGAGAAATGCATTATATCATTATACACAATATATATCTAGCACATTTTAGAGGACTTCCTGACCACCACTTTTTAAGCAACGTATCATCCCTACTACTTAAACCCTCTTGTGTACTGGCACTTGCTATCTGCTCAATACTAGAGTAGCTCGGCATCTCTTACGAATTTCTTAAACAGTTGCCTCCAGTCCCGTTTGTTACCTTCATGCGTTTCCAATTTCCCGTTCTGGATCTGTTATCAACGTCTCCTTGCCCTAATCTTTCATATTCCAATCATCCCTCACCCAATATTTCATTCTCCAGCCTTCATTTCCCCACTCTCCTTTTCCTGACATCATCTGTTCTCACTTCATCCATTCCGGGCAGCACGTGTGAATCACAAGAGTTTCGACTACTATTGATCAGAGACATTACCAGCATCTGAACATTTTCTTGAAAGGTTTAGTACTTGTGGAATTCGAAGTTAACTAAATGGATGAGCAGCAGGCGAAAACAATTGCCCATAAGTGCATATTTATCTCAATTGGATATAAAAGCCCTCCACTAATTGCACCAATTCCTTTAATTATTCCTCCATTTAAAGTGAATTAGACTAAAATGCTGGAAAGATTTAGTGTACCATGAGAATAACTGCCGTTCCATTATTCTTCTCAAAATGTGCTTTCAATATGCTTTCATTTATTTTTCTATTTCCTTTGCTTGCGGGCCGTGTTTCTCAGTTCCCGGGCGGCCATAACCGTGCTTCAAACTGCAAGTGGTCAGATTTTACACCTGGATGTGCACTGAATATAAAGTGGGGGAGGGAAGGTGGATGGTGGGAGAGGTGGAGAGGGTGGGAGGGTGGAATTGTGTGCGTTCGGATGCTTAGAGTGTGGACGCAGGCAGCTGTTTCATTGGTTTGTTTACCTTAACGGCCGTATTCCTAGTCGTTCGAGGAGAGAATGTAAACAAACCGATACAGATAGTTCGTGGTATGCATCGATGTTGTTATTATTACGTTTCGTTCACCTTCAGCGTCCAGTACACACCCCGTCTGTCTGGTTTGTGGTGATCCAAGTTATTATAAAATCTTCTTTTGTAACTGGACTGGAAAATGATAGCAAGTTGGATTGATACCCCAATTTATCTAAAGCATATTACCCTCCCCAGTGTTGGTAAATCTGGAGCAACTGATTCCTCCAAACTATTCCAAACAACAGGCCACCATTATTTTTGTTAATTTAGTCCTGTTTCCTGGCATAGTTTGGAGGAATCAAGGCGTTCTAATGTAGGTACCAGATTTGTATTACCCTCTCAAGTGTAGTAAAACGGTGGGCAGAAAGTGTAGCAAATTGTATCCGTATATTCTTGGCTGGATATTTACCGAAGATGGAGGAAACTTGTGTCTCATATATCAAGGAAATGGCCTAAAATTTTACGTCCAGGCAACTGTACTGAAGAGGCGGGTTGCTTGTGTCTGCATGAGGATTATAGAAGACTGCACACTTGTAATCCAAAATATGTATCCTTGGAGGCTTGCTTCGAATAGCCTGATCGAGTTTTAAGCGAGTTCAAATCAATATGAAACAGGATAAGCGTTGTAATTGGTTCACTAGTATGTCAAATGATTCGAAACTTCAACAAGACCTGTATACAAATTTTGGATTGCGAGTGTACTGCTTCATATATATGCCGTCTTGTTCACGAGTCACAAGAACAAATATATGATAGGGACACTAAAACACTTGTATAGGCAACTCTTTTCTGCGTCAGAGAACCGGAAACAGAGGTATAAATTTGCCTTTTTTTTCGGGAGCTCATGAAAGGGATTTTGGGGGGGCAAACAATTAATTATCTTTCATACACTTGCCTTTATAACCAATTCCTTTCCTTCTCCCTACTTTTTCCCCTAATTAACTGTTTACCTTTTCTTTTTCTTTGCTTTCTTTATTGTTTTCCTTTTCCATCCCTATTACTCTCTTTTTGTTTCCCCTCTTAACATATGTTTTCCTTTCGTTTCCAATCTTTCTTCCATACTCTTTCTCCTCTCCCTCGCTCTCAAATGGTTCTACTTACCTCTTTCCATCCTCTCCCCCACACCGTCTGGCTCCACTCCTGCCTCCCCTATGTTTAAGCTAAATTTAATGACCTAATCCTTAGATCAGTATAGAAAAACAGCCTCATAAAATGTCAACAGGAGTTTTATGTTGTTTTTCCCTTGTAATCTTGGAAGACAAAAGGGACTATCTTAACCCCCACTCCTATACTCCCCTACACACACACACACACACCTATCCTCACTCCGTTCTTATTCCATTCTCTCTGTTGATACTCGGACATAAAAGGCTACAATGTAATGCCAGAAACGATCGCTAGGGGTGCTTGAGTCTGACTAGCTGTACTTCTGGTAATCATCATGCTGCTATGGGCGATTTGGAAGACTGTGGCTGACTTCCTCCAGACTGTGCCAGGAAACAGACCATTACCTCACGAGTAGTGCCTATACGAGTAAGGGTATATTGTATGTAAGATAGCCTACTGTAATTTTGAGGAGGACAGAGTAGCCTTTCAATTCGCCCACGACAGATGATGACCCCTTTAAAACATACAATTAGGTCATCAGAATATAGTGGTGACCTTGAATGCCCGCCCTCAGTCTCAGGTCAAATCTTGCCTGCAGGGGGTCTAATGGTATCCTGGGAAGCCTCTTATTATGCCCTAGTTTATATTTGTCTCAACGGAATCCTCTCTCTTTCAGGTTCATTTTTTCGCCTTACCGGTGTGGCTAATCAGTCCAGCCTCCTTTCCTTTCCTTCCTACTTTGTTCCTTCCTTTCTTATTCCGGTTAACCGTCCTTTCGTAATTCCTTCTTTTTTATCTTCTTTTCTTCCTTGTTTTCTGTCTTTCCTTCCTTCCATCCTTCATTCATTCATATATTCACTCCTTCCATATATCCTTCTTTCCTTCCTACTGTCTTCCCTTCCTTCCATCCTTCCTTCCTTCCTTCATTCATTTATTCAAAACTTCCTTATTTCATTCCTTCCTTCCTTTTCCCCTCTCCTTCCTTCCTCTCCCCCCCTCCTTCCTTCCTCTCCCCCCCTCCTTCCTTCCTCTCCCCCCCTCCTTCCTTCCTTTTTTCCTTCTTTTCTTCCTTCCTTCATGCACTCCCAGCCTGGCAACCACACGACCCCACTATAAAACTTAACATGGGAGGGAGATTATAACTTCCATCTTTCTTCTTCGATAAACTTATGACCAAGAGGGGAGAGGAGGTTGGAGGGAGATTGGAAAGAGAGAGAGAGAGAGAGAGAGAGAGAGAGAGAGAGAGAGAGAGAGAGAGAGAGAGAGAGAGAGAAAGGATGGATAGGTATTTATATAATGATACTGTATATGAGAGAGAGGGGTAAAGAAGACAGACAGACAGACAGAGAAAGAGTGTAGGGAGATGGAAAAGGGAAGGCAGATAGGAGGAATGAGAAGGAAACTAGCGAGGTAGGAGTGAATTAAAGGAAGGAGAGGGTATGATAGGAACAATAAACCAGATAATGACGGCGAGATAAAGGAGAGAATATCCAAAGAGAAGTAAAAAGTAAGACAGTTTCGGAAATACACTTGTTTTGAAACCATTGTGCTTATATTATTATTATTATTATTATTATTATATTCTGCTCTGACCATTGACTTCGTGACTGTATCAGGGTTCGAGTTTGTACGTAAATTCAATACTCACCCCCAGAAATCTGTATTATAAGTCTTTTATTTATGTAAATCAATATTAATCGACATCTTTCAGTCTCTGCTAATATTCCTATCCTCAATCCACGGGCATCATGTGGCAAATATATCTATTGGCAAGCAAGACACGACAACTGGTGTGTACTTGATCATAAATTTATCGGTGTACAAGGAATTAGATTCGTACTGATAACATTTGAACAACAGTTGATGTCACACATATATATTTCGATTTCCTTCAGTATGTAGTAAAAAACAAAAACAAAAACAAAAACGACACTTTTGGACTTCTTTGTTACCACACACATACACCTGAACTTTTATCAGTGTACGTAAGGGGATAGTATACATTTGATACATTGGAGTGCCTTGATTCCTCCAAAGTATGCCTGAAAACAAAACCTGGTTATAATAATATAATGGTGGTCTGTTGCTTGAAATAGTTTGGGAGAATTAGTTGCTACAGATTTACCAGCACTGTAACTCTTCCTTAAAACTAAAACTCTACACAAATGCAATGGAGAAGTCCACCACAAACGTGTTGAAACCATTTTACATTAATAAGACTCTTTGCGATGAAAAATTAAATATGATAAAATAAAATGAAATACAAGAACAAAACAACAACAACAACAACTTTATCTACTGTTTATAGAATCGACTTTTGAAATAATGGACCTCTGCAATTCCGAGTTATGATTCCTCGCGGTAAACAAATCTAATATTAGTTCATGCAGCTACGAGTACTGAAGGAGCACAACACTCAACCCAATTAGGCAGGGGGCAGTGTGGGAAGTAGTACAGGATTTAGGTTATTGTACTATTTTCTGGCTGGAGTTGACAGTATATAGCTTGGAGCGACGTCAGTTCAATATTCAATGGCATGAAAGTAAAAAAAATATATATATTAAATTAATTATTCATTTACTGTAGTCTTGATAAACCATATTTATATGTTGTTATTTTACATTCTGAAATACTGTAGCTTCAGACGAAAGACTGAATTCAAACCAGAAAATAATGTGTTATTGTTCCTAGAGGCAATTAGCCTTTTTACGAGTCAATGATTATCCCTTTGCTGTAATACTTTGGTACTATTTTTCTGTAAACAATTTTTTATCGTGCTTCGTCCGGTGTTAGAACCATTTCATTTTTATTTGTGACTTACGCTTTTGGTGGTAATAAGTAATAATTATAATAATATTAATGATATTATATAATAATAATAATAATAGTAATAATGCTGGCATATATTTGGATAAATGTGTTAATCACGTGTATTAATTCCATATAAATAATAATTATGAACTACTTAGTATATGTAAAGAGCAGCAGTTTTCATGGGAGTAATGTAGCATTACATAATTAGTCAGACAGGAATATTATTATAATATATGCGGTTGTATATCTGTCGTATTTAGCTTCAGTAGAACAGACCATACTCGCATCTACAAATTACTGTTATGAAAGAGAAAGTGTTAACATATAATAAGTGATTTAGTATGTTTAGTACACGTACAGCTGTCTACAACCTTAGGGGTGTTGAATTAGTGTGGGAGGAATGTTGGCACCAAACACAATTAGTAACTACAAATTGCCTTCAGAGTAATAAGTGTTTAATAATTTAGTGTGGCAAGGATATTAAACGCTGTGTCTGTAAAAAAATAAACAGTAATATCCTAGAGAGGTGGTGGAGCGATAATGGTGTTGAATTACTGAGGCAGGAACATTAGAACCAGATCTAATTAGTATCTCCAAATTGCCATGGGAGTGATGAATTATTATTGTTAGTGTGTTAAGTTCTTAATGGATGTGTGGCAAGGACATTAAACAGCCCCATCATTAAAGAAAACCAGGAAAATGGGTGGTTGAGCAATTATTGTAATCAGTTAATGAGGCATACAAAAACTTTTAATAGCAGAAGGTAGATATTTAATAGGTGTGTGTGTGGCAAGGACATTACAAGCTCCGTCAGGCAAGAGAACCATAAAAGAGTTGGATTAATAATTGTGTTGGGTTAGTGGGGCATGCAGGGACTTTTATGTGTAGCAGAAGCAGTAGCAACCTGAAGTCCAAGTTAGTGTGTCCTGAGAGACTTGCGTGCACCTTCCCAGCTGAGAGGAATAAAGTTCGGAATATAATGTGTGCTTGGGGGTTGTTAGTGGTCGAGTGGAATGGTGGGGTGGGAAGCAGGGAATAGACGAGGAGGAAGTTACGGTGGAGAGAGTGAAGGAGGAGGTGGAGGAGGAGTAGTAGGTGGACAAAGGTGATTTAGAGAAGGAATGAGTTACAGTGAAGATCATAAAGGAGGAGATGAAAGAGGGAGGTGATGTAGAGGAGAGGAAAGAAAAAGCACTGTAATAAATGGAGATGGTATACAGATTGTGGAGATTGTGAAGATGGAATTGGAGTTGCAAACTGGAAGGTAGAGGTTGGTAGTGGTGTCGGTGGAAGGTGTGAAAGTGAAAGAAGTGGATCTGTAGAGGCTGAGGCTTTTAAGGTGGAGGGGGTGGAGCTGAACTTGTAAAGGGGAGGAGGACTTGGAAACTCTTAATGTGGAGGCGGATTTTTTGAAGGTAAAGACAGAGGAGGAGGAGGTAAAGGAAGAAGCAGAAGTGGAGGAAGTAAGAGTTGAAAAGCAGTGGAGTGGAGGTGGAACTCTTGGTGGAGATAGTATATTAAGAATGTAAGAGAAAAAGGAGGAATTAGACTCAGCACTCACTGAATTAATAAGCCATTCTGTCCAGTACAATAATTTATCCAGCACCCTCTCACTCGTGCAATATAACACTTAATTCATTTTAATACACTTGTTGTATCTCTTACTTTTCAATGATTCAGTCTTATGGTTCATTACATTTGCTTAATCAAGCCTACATGATTATGGTACGAAAAGTGGTGAGATATGACCAGAACCAAAGTGTTTATTATTATTACTCCATTAACATGTATATAGACTAAGGCAGGTATATGTTTGTGTTTTCAGGTGTCGTGGATCAGGAAGAGGGACCTGCACATCCTCACAGTGGGCATCTTTACCTACACCACAGACGACAGGTTCAAGGTGAGTCTTCTCTGATTTTAGCTTTGTTTTCCCTCATCGTGTGGATCTGTTCTTCTCACCTTCCTGCTCTCTTGTACTTCTAACCTTGTACTCATCACGTCCTCATCCTATTTATATCATCCTGACCTTGCTCTTGTCACGTCCACCATGCTCAGACCAAATCCTTATGTTTACCTGCACCACACACAGATAATATAATGACATTGATTAATATATGAGTCAGTGTATCCCACACAAATCCACACTTTACAATACACTACCATTTTACATCTTCACATATGTTACAACTGAGTTCAAAAGCTCACCAACAACTTCATGCCTTGCTTATATTATTCTAATATGTTGTTCCTACCATTTGTGTAAGATGTCTCCGTCTGTATTGTGCCTCAGTAGTAAAATTTTTCCACTTGCAATGTAGACCTTTTTAACCTTCCCTCATAACAGAACTTTAAGAGGTGCTTAACTTGTGCATGTTTGTTTCCGTGCGTGCATATGTATACTATAAAATGTTTTCGGTGGCCTTGACCTCGGTATCAGGCTTGAAATACATGTTTTTAAATACAGAGTCCACAAGTGAACCTTAGTTGTATTGGTGAATGTCTCAGAGGACCGACTAAGGCAGACAGAGGGCGAGACAGACGCGGTACAAACACTACTCCAGATCATTGTTTACATTCTGACTCCCTTCCTCAACACAGTAACTCTGTTGGGGTGGCGCAGTGCAGGTGCTGGGGGCTGGTGACAGGCTGGTAGTTGGTGCTAGTGGTGTGTGTACGTGGTATTGATGCTAGTGGTGTGTGTTGGTGCTAGTGGTGTGTGTAGGTGGTGTTGGTGCTAGTGGTGGGTGCTAATGATGTGTGTGTGTGTGTGTGTGTGTTTGTAGAGTTGATTTTTGGCATGATATTGGGTGAAAAGATTTGTTTCATAATCTGTGGTGGCCGTTGTTTCCTATCATTAATATTCCTTTAGGCTATATTGAATACTGAGGGAGTTGCCAGATAAGCCTGGATCTCGGTTAATAGTACAGTCACATCTTTCCACGCCGTTCATATATACAGAGCCTGTATAATAAAATCAGTTATCTCGTCAGGATCATAACAAAAGAAACAGACTCTGAACCCAAAGAGGATTATCTCTTGGTGAAATGGAGGGCTATTTTTTTCAAACTATGTTACAAAGCAAACTGTATCAGTATACGAGTAAGGGATTTGTAATGCAGCCGTTATTTGAAGGAAACTGTAGTTCTTCAGTTCACCTCTAACAAGCTTTGCAATAGTTTCAAGCTTTGTAGTAGTGTTGTCTTAAGCTGGGTATTTTGTTACGAAGACCTGTTGTTATATTTCGTTGCAGGGAAATTTGGTTTCAGTCTTAGGGCATTGCAACCGAGTTTCAGTTTCCACGGGGTTGTCCCATTCAGTATTCCCCTCTCTCTTCTCTGTATTCGCCTTCCCTTCCTTCCATTCTCGCCTCGTTGCTTCTGCCTCTGTCCGTTCTCCTACCCTGTCGTCTATCCTCCCATCATTGTCTTCACTTCTTCCCTGGGCCACACTCTCTTTCATATCCTTGTTCTCGCCCACCCTTTCCCCTCACCAATCCTATCCTCACACCTACCCTATCGTTTCCCATCCTCTCATCTCACCATCCCTGTCCTCTCCCACCCTCTCCTCTCACCATCCCTGTCCTCTCCCACCCTCTCCTCTCACTATCCCTGTCCTCTCCCACCCTCTCCTCTCCCACCCTCTCCTCTCCCACCCTCTCCTCTCACCATCCCTGTCCTCTCCCACCCTCTCCTCTCACCTACTCTTGTTCTCTCTCACCCTCTTTTCAATTCTATCCTATTCTTATCCCTCTCTTCACTCTTCCCATGCATCCTGTCTTCTCTTACCTATCTCTTCCTACCTCCATCCTCTCTCCTGCTCCCCATCTCTTCTTACATCCACGACCCTCCATCACTGTCCACTGTTCAAACACACCTTCAGCCTCATCTCTCCCTCCCTCTCTCCCTCTCTCCCTCTCATCATCCTTCAATTCTTCCTTCCTTCCTTCGCCTCCTTCCTCTCTCCCTCTCATCATCCTTCACTTCTTCCTTCCTTCCTTCCTTCCTTCCTTCGCCTCCTTCCTCTCTCCCTCTCATCATCCTTCATTTCTTCCTTCTTTCCTTCGCCTCCTTCCTCTCTCCCTCTCACCATCCTTCATTTCTTCCTTCCTTCCTTCCTTTGCCTCCTTCCTCTCTCCCTCTAATCATCCTTCATTTCTTCCTTCCCTCCTTCGCCTCCTTCCTCTCTCCTCTTCTTATTCTTGTGTTCTTTTCATAATGGAGGCTTTCATACCTTGCTATATTATCTCTGCTTTCATTATTCTTACTTTTCTTCGTCTCTTTTGTCCTGCCTTCTTTCATTCCTTCACCCTTGCGTCCATATCCTTCCTTGTCATCCTTTCATATTTCTTTCCTTCTCTTCTTTCCTCCATTCCTCGACTTCAAGTGTCTCGTGTTTTTTTTCCTCCTCGCTCCTTCCTTTCCTTCTTTGTACCTCCCTACTCCCTTACTCTATAGATGCCTTCCCTCTAACCCTCTTCTTCATCACTCTTTATTCCTTCCAGTACAACCACCTCTCCTTCCAGTACAACCACCCCTCCAACCAGTACTACCCCCTTCCTTTCCAGTACCACCCCCTTCCTTCCAGTACCACCCCCCCTCCTTCCAGTACCACCCCTCCTTCCAGAACCACCACCCCCTTCCTTCCAGTACCCCCCCTTCCTTCCAGTACCCCTCTTCCTTCCAGTAACACCCCCTCCCCCTCCTCCTTCCAAAAACCAACACTTTTCAATCCCATCCTATAGAACAATACCATCTTCCCTCGTCTCAGGCTTTCACTGCCGGCCCCTCCCACCTTTCTTATTCTGCCTGACACTTCCAGCCAGTTTTTCTTCTTCCTTTCCTTCTCCTCCTCCCTATCCTTCTCCTTATCCTCCTCCTCCTTCTTCTCCTTCTCCTCCTCCTTATCCTCCACTCTTTCTTCTCCTCTTCCTCCTCCTCTTACACTTTTGTTTCAATTCCCTGACAGTTCTTCCAGCCTTCTCCTCTTTCTTCATCTCGTCTTCTCTGGTTGTGTTTCTCAATAGATTTAATATCTTTTCCTTCCGTCTGACATTTCTGTTTCTCGTTGCACTGTTGCTTTTCTCCTTTCTATAGCCCTTTCTCTTTCTTTGTACCCATCATACATATACATATATATCTTACATTCTCCGTTAGCCCCTGGTTTTATTCTTATTTACTATTCCCATTCGTACACCCTTCTCCAACCCTCTTTCTTCCCCTTTCCATGCACCTTCTATCATCTCCCCTCTTCGACAATATTCCCTCCATTCGTACATCCTTCGTAGCTCTCATTCTCTTGTTGCCATTCCCCAACCCTCTCCCTTACCCTATCCTCTCTTCCTTATCGTTTTCATTCCAAAACTTCCTTACGTCTTTCATCTCCTACTTTCACCAGCCTTCCTTACCCCTCTCCCTACTCTCTCTCTCTCTCTCTCTCTCTCTCTCTCTCTCTCTCTCTCTCTCTCTCTCTCTCTCTCTCTCTCTCTCTCTCTCTCTCTCTCTCTCCTCTCTCTCTCTCCTCTCTCTCTCTCTCTCTCTCTCTCTCTCGTTCCATTCCTTCCATGCTCTCACTTTTCTCCCTTCATCGCGTCTCTCCTTTACCCTCCCATTTTCAATCAATTCTTTCATGTTTTCTTTCCTATCCTCGTGTATCAGTTTTCCTCATCTTATAAAAACCCTCATCTCCCTTTCCCATCCCCTTAATTTCACCCAAGTTGCCTTTTCCTTTCCTCTCTCCTTCACTTTCATCAACTATCCTCAATTCTCCCTTCCTTTCTTCAGTCTCTTGTTTCTTTTCCTGTACAATAATCTCTTCTCTCCTACTTTCTGTTCAGCTCGCCCTTCTCTTCTCTCCCTTTCTCTCTTCCACTTCTGACTCTCTTCTCCCTTCGGTCATCTCCCCGTTTCTCTTTTTCCCCCTCCCCCCCACCTCTCATCCTTTCTCTCTTCTACTTCTGACTCCCTTCTCCCTTTTTCTCTTTTTCCCCCCCTCCCCCCACCTCTCATCCTTCTCCTGTCCACTACATTTCTCCCCTCTACACCTCCTCTTCTCCCTTTCCCCCCTTATTTCCTCTCCTGTCCAGTCCCTTCCTCTGTACCTCCTCCTCCTCCTCCTCAGCTCTGGCCTCTCTGGCGTCGATAATATAAAGTTACGAGGAACCATAACGGCGGCCATGTCTAGTCTGCTCTAATGTGTTCCCGGAGCCCTCATAGTGGTGTTTGTCTTGTGTGTGTGTGTGTGTGTGTGTGTGTGAGAGAGAGAGAGAGAGAGAGAGAGAGAGAGAGAGAGAGCGAGCTTTGTTTACCTTATATTATGTAAACTCAGTACCTCTGCAAATGTTCACCTCAAAGTTCAGACCAAGCATCAACTTCAATGGAATATTATGGTCAAGAGAAAATAAATTATAACAAATAGGAACCTGGGAAAGAGAAGCTGGACTAAATTAGGAGCCAGTCAATATGGTTTGGTCAGCCAATTTGGTTTAACTGCGTAGGGCGTGGTTCGCTTCTGGTGGAGATGTCTGCTGCCTTGTTGTCCGGTTACCTTCTTGACGTGTGTAATGTGGTTGTAAAGCACCAAACACTCCCTTGCAAGAAGGATGTAGTAAACGCCCTTCTGCCTCACTCTGAGAGCAGAATCCTGAGTTAAGGGTGAAGAAGTGACTCCTCATGAGGATGTCCGCCCTCTGATATATATACTAATAATATGCTATTGCTTCCTTATGTAAAAGCACCACGAGTGAAAAGTTATCAATTAAGGCTTTTCTTCTAATGGTATTGTTTTGCTAAATTTTTGATTTTGCACATCACGAATTACACACTATGAAAGATTGACTATATCTTTGCAGAATATCGGGAATGGTAAAGAAATATTGTGTGCAGCTGTACATGTGTGTGTTTGTGTGCTTGTTTTCGCCACAACACGATAATGTCCCACTCTAACATCCTTATCGTGTTTGTGTACGTGAGGGCGGAAACTGTGAGTCTGCAATGCTCTCGGTGCTACGCTTGTACTGTACTGGGTCACACCGGACTGTACCCACCAACAAAAATAACCTACAATAAAAAGCCGAACAAAATATGCCTTAACAGAAGATAGCAACATAACACACTCTATCATATAATGTAAACAGAGTACAACATAAACTTACACATCCAGACCCAACGTGATCTGACCCAAAACTACACAACATTCGGGAAGTGTGATTCAATATTGTTTGTATATACGCTGGGCTCTAAAGGTCAGGAAATCAAAGCAACTTAAATGATGGCCCGACAAAACTTATTCTTCATAATGGAGTTTTAGGCGCTAATCCTACTTTAAGTCTCCAAACGTTTAAAAAAAAAAAAAAAAAAAAAAAAAAAAAAAAAAAAAAAAAAAAAAACTTCCTGGTGCCACGGCGTTGCAGTGTTGGGTATTAATTCTCACTTCCCCTCCTGAGTAATTGAATGCCAGTTTGGAAATATTTGGTGAAATGTGTGACTTTGCTTGGGATGGTGATGGCCTGGGCTTCGGTATCTACTCTACTGACTTCGTGATGTCTATGGTGATACGAGAATAAGTCCATATTTAAAGGTTATTTATTGGCACGATATCCACTGCTTGTCACCTCATTATATCTGAATTCTATCTCGGGACACGTGACACTCTACATTACCTACAATTATCTTTCCCTCATTAACAAATTTCATAGTGATTGTTATATATTTAAACACACAGATATACACAGACACTAGAAAAATAATTATATTTATGCAGACAGATATACCCAGGAACTAGAAAAATAATTATGGACTAGCCAACTAGGCCTATACATAAGAATCACTTGTTCAAGCGGTAGGCCAATGCAAGTATGGAGAGAACATACATTACCATTATGCAGTATTTTTCATTATTAAAATTTGGTACTATAGATTGAGTCATCGCTATATCACTGATATTTTATCCAGTCTTTTGGGAATTTCAGAAGCAGCATAATTTATGCTAATTAATTACCCAGCAATGGCATATCTAATCAGCGCTTTGCTCTACATCATCCGGAGATTGTTCCAAATAAATATCGTAATTCAAGTGGGAATGTTGACCAGCTGAAGTGTGTAATATATTCCAATCAGCTCTGTTCCCTGACCCCCGTTAAGAGGGGAGAAAGATCGAGTCACGTTGATGGTGGCGTGACTGTGTGCAGTAAATAACTCTAATGACGAGTATTTATGGCTTAGGTTCCAATACACTTTTGGTAGTGATTTAGGGTCATTTTCGTCGTTATCATAAGATTAAAGTAAAGCACTCAGTATAGCACAAAACTCTCTAGAGGCAGCAAATTTCAACCATACTGCTCTTCCATCCACTATAAAGTACACAAAGGTGCAGTGATACGTAAATATTGTTGATCTGGATCATCACTAAACTTTAACCTTGTGGTTTTATGAGATGAATACTTCCTCCTTTAAGTTTAGATATTTCGTTAACAGATGAACAAACAAACCAACCAACACACAAATAAACCAGTGTGTTCACATGACCTCAGCGGTAGAGGAAAGGAGTCATGAATCGTGGAGCAGTTTTGAGTGAGTATGATTTGTTAAGCCGGAGAGGATGGAAGGAGAAGGAGGAGGAGGAGGGGCACGGCAC
>JAWQEG010001900.1:72500-142500 GCA_033782935.1 Petrolisthes cinctipes | reverse complement strand
TAATAATTTTTAAGAATGATAAGGAATAACACAAAATCGGATAATAAGGAGAGACAATGCAAACTTTAAAAATAATCTCCTTTGGTATAGTTTGGTGAAAAATGAATGAATAATGCACCACAAATGTCTGTCCCCTGTTCCCGCACCCCCCTAACCCCCGACCCCCCCGAAAAAAACCCGCACCCCCCTAACCCCCCCAAGCCTGTCCCCCTATCCCCGCACCCCCTTAAATGCTGGTAGTAGGGTTGGAATGAACTTTGGAAGAGAAATTAATGTATATGTACAAACTACTACTGCACACTACTGTACTGTACTGTACTGTACTTCAAAAGAATACCATACAAATACTTTTAGTGACTTTACCTACAGTACTGTATTTATGTAATGGTATTGCAGTGACTTAAAGAAAATATTTCTATTCTGTAATGGGGCCTACAGTACAGTATTGTAATTTGCTTGGAATCATTGTAGTGCTTTCAGGTGTGAATTTTGTTCTGATGCAATTTGGGAGAATATTCTTCTTTTTTATTTAGAAATAGTAGTGTTTTGTTGGTGGACAATTACCTTGAGTCTCTCCATCATCTATGAGAACAATAAATGTAATTGTTATCATACTGCATCTATTTATGAATTTCAGCTCATTAGTTTATGTCTCCATTTGTATTGCAGAAGATGAAGTGGATGTTGTGTCTTGCCCAGAACAGAATGAAGCCTCTGTTGGTGGTAACCTTCCTTCAGCCTTCCTTCCCACTGGTACCACCACTACAGTCATACCTACTAAAACTACACACATCTCTACCTCTACTAACATCAATACTACCACAAATAACAAGTGTTCTGCTGATGTCAAGAGGCAGCTGCAGTTGGCCATTCAGGAGGCGATGCGCAACAGACAAAACAGAGGGACGTGTAATGAAGGAGGAGAAGAAGTAACCAACACTACAGGACTCACCAACAACAACACCACCACCACCACCACCACCACCACTACTACGGGAAGATTGGTATCTGTAAAGATCAAGACTCAAGGCAAACCAGCTGCCTATACCAAACGTATGAGAGACCAACACTCAGAGGTAAAGATAAGATACTTGTATATATATGTTAGTGATATTCTATATAGAAATCATGTACTGTATACTGAATCCCATCTTAGTTCTTGTATTGTAGCCTAATTTGAAATACTACAAACCTAATTACAATGGCTAAACCCTACGGTTTTATTTGGGAGTTAGAAAATCTGATTCAAATCAATTAGGAATACAGACAGTAGGACTTAATGTCTACCTTGTGAATATTGGAGTTGGATTTCAATATGAAACTTTTGGTGGCAAGAGTATTGAGTAATGAATAGATGACAGTGACATATATAAAAATATTAGTTTACAGTAAACTGTATTATATATATTTTAAGTCAACCCATCTTATCATTCAACAACACTTAGGCATTAACCCTATGACAGAGGAAGTAAACTTTAATATGTACAGTAGGTTATATATAATATGGTTTGTTGTTTTATCATTATACTAACTAGGGTTTAACACTCTTGCAGCAGGTAATCAGGTCAAGTAAGCACCGTCGGCGAGGTCGAGGTGGTGAGAGTGATGAGGGTCGTAGAAGTGTACATAACTCCCTGGAGAGGCAGCGGAGGATTGATCTCCGTAATGCCTTCGAACATCTCCGCCTCCTTGTCCCAGAGACCAAGATCCTGGAGAAGGCACCCAAGGTACAGATCCTAAAGAAGGCAGCTGACCACTGTAGGTTGTTGCGACTTGATGAGGAACGACTCCAAAGGGAAAAGGAAACATTGGTCAGACGGGTTGAGGAACTCAAACGGAGGAAAACCGTGTCAAGTTGAGGGAATGAAAATCCTTCAACCCTTTCCCACCTCACTTCATCTCCCTTGTAACTCCCCTCCCTCCCTCCCTCCCTCTATGTTCCCTTTGTACAATTTATTGCTGGTTATAAGTAATGAAGAATGACAATGACAGTTGAGAGATAAATCCCAAGAAGCATGATGAATAATTTTCATACTTGTAAATAGAGATAAGATGTACTGTAGACAGACAGACAGACAATGCCAGGAGCATTAACATTGACTACCTTTAGTGAAAGTGTTATATAAGAGACAATAATACTCTACACGAGTGATAAAGTTACAAAAGAGGATGTGTGGAGGTGAGAGAAAACTTTTTTTGAAATCTTTGCTCACTCTTGCAGTCTGCACCATTATGTGTGTGACGAAACATACATACCAGAAGCAGCCTTTGTGTGATATTTTGAGTGCCTATTTGTTTTTTGCAATCCTGTTGCTGCTGTTGCTTGGAAAAATTACATTTGGTCTTATTAAACAAACAGGTAGCCTAGAAGTTAAGGAAGTTGGTCATAAATTCTAACTGCATTGTTTGTTTTGGAAATTTTACCTGATATGCAGCAAAACAAAACTTATGATGAACCCGAACTGCATTGTTTTGAAAGTGTTGATAACATTGCAAATAACTTATATGCAGTTTTAGACCTTTTTTGAAATACAGTATGAAAAAAATCTGTAATTGTGTATGTCGCTGTGAAAGTTAATTGTTTTTGTTTACATTTTTTTTTCACTGCAGGTTTGATACCAAAGCCATTTTATTATTTCTCAAGTTGTGACTGATTTTATTTATATTTTTTTTTTGCTTTTCACTGTCAAGAATGAGAATGATCCAAGTGCATGTTTTTTTTTTTATTAACTCAGTTGTATGTTCCTTAATTTATATGATAGTGTATTATATATATATATCCTATATTGCTTGCCATGATCCTAGAATACAGTGCTAGAATGTGTAAGTTTGTTATGTTTGTGTGTCAAGTTGTGACAACCGCACCACCACTCTTCCTCCTCCTTGTCTTCCTCCTTACCACATCATCATTCCTATTTTATTCTTTGTCATGTGTACAGTCTTTATCATCCTTGTCCTTCCCTCCATTATACCTGTTTTATTCTCTCCCATGTGTACAGTTGCTCAATTAAGTATTTGAAAAACAAAACAAAACATACTGTATGTTCACTACAATATTATTACACCATTGAAAAAAACAAAAAACAAATTGCTTTCAAGGTAATTAAAGTAATTTTGTTCTTTACTAAAACCGTTGTACTACAAATTTCATATACAATACTTTTTTGAGTGACTCTACTTGCTGTTTGTGAGTGCCTAACTTACCAAGCTAAGAGTTTGATCTCATGGAACCAAAACACGATAGTTATCACTGTTATTAAACCAAAAAAAAAATATAAATTAATCCATGATTATATATAGATAATGAATCTTCAAGATGAGTTTTGTGAAGCCCAAAGACTAAAATTGAATCCATCAGAATATTTGGTGCAGAATTTTGGTACAAGAAAATATAACAAATTTGTAGATTAAATAGTATTGATGATGAAGTTATTAATACTTTCTTATAGTTCTTTAGTGAAATATTATATATATAAATATATTATATAGTTACTTTTTGCTCCTCTTCTACTACTTTGGGACCTCCTTCCTTCCCTATGTCAAGCTCCACAATATTTTCTCCACTTCCTTTTCATTTTGTCTTTCCTTCCTTCCTCTTAGACATCACCAATCACTCCCTTCCCTCACATTGCATAATACAAACCTGACTTTATTCTCTCATAGTCCTCTTGAACAAACGTGAGTGCGTGTTTGTCTATTAGTGTGACTGTGTGAATGTCCTCATATTCATGATTCTCAAATCTAGTGGCAGATGTAATGAAAAAGACAACTTTATTCGCGGCCCATGAATCTTTGGCACCGTGAGCCAAGCCTAGTAGGAATTTAGTAGCCCATTAATTAGTTAGTTGTTAAATGCGAGTGGTGTCGTTTGATGGACCATTGTTGTGTTCCTTCCCTGTGTCATTGATGCCAGGTTAGTACCGTACTAACTTGTTATACGGACAACAGTGTGTGGAAATTCTCAGTGTTTCGGTGAACCTTTGGATAAAATGAAGACGTGTAGAAATGATCTACTATGCACAGAAACCATACCTCCTAACTCTCAATTCTAACACACTCCATATATTGTATGTAAGTATACACAATGGAACATTTACAATATTCAGTATAGAAAGAAAGACTGCTATATTGGCAGCTGTGCTAACAATGTCCTTGTCAACCATGTAATACAAAATGCTTAACCAATTTGCAAAAGATAAACACCATACAAGTAGAGGCTTTTCTTGACTTTGAAGATATAATACAATATTGAAATGATGTCAGTGAAGGCTTCTCCTCATGTGGTGTTTATCTTATGTACTTTGTGTCAAACACCTTCATAAAAGTTTGAAGGTGGTGAGAGCATTATGTAGATCTCCCTCAAGTGTGTTGTTTGTGTGGAAGGGTTACATATATATATATATATATATATATGTATATATATATATATATAATTATATATATATGTAGAGAGAGTGAGACACACAAGTGTGGAGTGTTTTTTTACGATGCTCTTTATACTTTTAATACGTAAGATGGAAGCCAATGATTACAAGTTTATAGGAGTCGTTTGTAAAGATTGTAGTCTTTGTAAGGATACTGTACATACATTATTTTGTATTTTTTCATACAGGATGACACAAACCTTATTTGTGTTCCATAACACTTGGCTCTTCCCTTGCTTCATAGATCATATTCCTTGTCAAACCTAAAGTTACTAATACCAAACATTATATTGTATCTTTTATATCTGATGGTAATGGTTGGAATGTTTTTAATCCTTGTTAAGATGACATAGAATCACATCATGAGTTGAGACATATTTATAGAGAATCATAACGGTATACTGTACAGTTGTAGACAAAAATGTAAACTTGTCCTCCTTTCTACGTCATACCATAAATAATTGTTTTGTATTTGAGGAGAATACTGACTACCGTACAGTATAATTATACAATATACGTAACTGTTGGAGTATAAGTATAATATTGTAGTTGTAAGTACTGTACCGTATTCATTTAAAGAAATGTTGTTTTGTACATGGTTAAAATTTCCTTCAAGATGACTTCAAGATATTAGAACTTGGAAAAAAGTAAAGTTTTGTATGTAGCTGTGCAGTTAAACCAAAATGTTTGTGTAGGTTCCTAAGTATTGTACTGCCACTCCAACACACAAGTAGTCAAGCACCAAAAGCATTTGTTTCTTAAGACAGATACTTTTGACTTGGTTAGTTGTGTGTCTCCCTGCAGAGGTCTCCATATAACAAAATAACAACAACAACAACAACAACAATATTTCTCTATGTTGAAATTCTTAAAAAATGAACTTAAGAGTGACCTTCCAAACCAGATTATAATTACAGATAGTCATGGATTGAACCATTATTAATTGCTCCTCAAGACTTGGAAAGTAAAAATAATAATGTTTGATAAGATGATGATGTGTGTGTGTGTGGTCAAGTGGATGTTAGCCGAGTGTTTGTGGAGGAAATCTTGATAACTGTGCACCAACGCCTTGTATATAAACAAACAGTATATTTTTTTTTAGTGTTTGCGTGCTGAAGGATAAAAAAAACTCTAGTGTCTTAACGTGCTCCCTCGAACGCTTCACTCGCAGTAATGATGCTCAAAAAGTAAACATTATTAGCTATTAATTATTAGAGACAAAATGACGGAAGTATCAGTCTTTGGGGATGGATTTGGTTAATGGGGTGCGGGAATAAGGGGGACAGGCTTGGGGGTGGTGGTGGTTTAGGGGGGTGCGGAAGTAGGGGGACAGGCTTAGTGGGGGGGGAATGGAGGGGTGCGGGAATAGGGGGACAGGCTTGGGGTTGGTTAGAAAGCCTGTCCCCTATTCCCGCACCCCTCAAACTCCCCCCCCCCCCAAGCCTGTCCCACTATTCCCGCACCTCCCAAACACCCTCCCCCACCAAGCCTGTCCCCCTACTCCCGCACCCCCTTAAGTAAATACAACCTAAGACTGGAACCTTGTATAATTCTTGCACATCTCTGGCCTTTTTCGTGTTCCCAAGAGGCCTTCATTATAAGCTTAACAAAACGCAAATGAGATAATAATAATAATGGACCCCCTCCTTTGCATTGCTCAGTTTTGTACTTAATAAAAAAAAAATAGATAACATTGCCCTCAACCAACCCTGTAACAGAATAATGGTAAATGTATTAATTAATAAGGATGTATTAGGTGAATCAAAAAGTGAAAAGAAATATGTTTATAACTGATATGTATGTGTGTATCATGTTCAGTCCTTCTCAGCACAATGGGAAGATGGAAAATTAATGATTTTTTATCATGTTCTTTAGGTTTTTCAATGTATTTTTTTTTTTTTTATATACAATTACTTCATTGCATTTCTGGCAGTAATTGGTGATTGTAATGATGTATTTGTCAGTTTGCCAGAAGTGTGTTTCTGCATTCTCCTTTATGACTGTATATGTGGCTGGGAGGGGAAATATTAGTTGGTTGGAAGACATACTAATATTATACTGTTCATACAGTTATAATATATACATATATGTACCTGGTATACTTCATTTTCGTTTCTGAGCCTCTTTTTCTCCATATCCACATTTCTGTCAGTTTATCCTCTATAATTCTTTCTAATATTATTATTATCATCATTCTACTTTTCCTTTCTTAATTTATAACACTTTATACTTCTTTCCATCTGTCCTTACAATGTAACATTACATCAAACCTATCATACATAAAACTGTAACCTTTCCTTTTATATCTAATACATTTACTCTGGATTGAGTCATGTTTCTTGTTATATACAAATTCACAGTCTATTAATTACATTTTTTCATTGTCACTCCTTATCACCTTTGAATAGACACTGTTCCTTTGTATTGTAACACCTTACTGGGTTATATATGTCTTTATTGTGTACTAATGAAGTACTACAATAATCTCTAACCACCACCACCTTCACCACCTCCATCTTCACCTCCACCTCCTTCACCACTACCTCCTCCATCACCTTCACCGCCACCTCCTTCTCCACCTCCTTCACCACCACCACCACCTTCACCACCTCCATCTTCACCTCCACCTCCTTCACCACTACCTCCTCCATCACCTTCACCACCACCTCCTTCTCCACCTCCTTCACCACCACCACCATCTTCACCACCACCACCTTCTCCACCTTCTCCTTCACCACTACCTCCATCTTCACCTCCTGTACCACCACCTCCTTTACCACACCTCCTCTAACTCCTCCACCTCCTTTACCACCTCCTCCGCCTCCACCTCTCACCAATATATCTTTCCTCCAACCACTACATACAGTCATATCCCTCAATTGATAACGTACATATGTTTAGTACTGTACATAGTAGATCTTTGTACTTTTCATTTTTTCCGACAGTTTTTTTTTTTCCCACTCTGTATATTTACCTTGTGAGCTGATGTGCCGATTTTCAAAGATTTAAATAAAAAAGAGATGCGTCAAAATGCAAAAAAAAACAAAAACATAATGAAGACTTTCGGGGGTTTGATACTTTGAGACAAAAAACTGAAAAAATAAAAAAATTTAAGAGAGATATATTTTTACACATTTTTTCAAGTTAGCATTAGTTAGTTTCTTTGTTGTATATATAAATAAAGATTTAAGAAAAGAGAGACTTGAAGCACATCAGTGTCATCGAGGTTACTGCCTGATCACATCTTTAAAATAAACGTACAAAAAACCTCTGGCGTGTCGCTACTCTAAGTTCAAAATTACTATTACTTAATGATGTCATAATGTCATTTATTTTTCAAATAATATACTGTATACTACCACTACTATTCTACTACTATTATAATTGCTGAAACTTATTCAACTTTGAGACTTAAAGATGCTGCATTGGTCTGATATTTTTTAATAAGTTGGTAAAAATTATCTTTAATTAAAATTGAGTAGGTGAGCTTATGAAGACAGATTTCCTTATGGAACTTGGCTTCATTTGCTTAATTAAGAGATAATTAAAAGTTTAAGATTTGCCATTTTTTATTCTTAAGTCAAAATGTTATTCAGTTGAATTGGAAATTGTTTTTATGGAGAAATTTATTGATGTACTTTTATTATTTGAAGTCATTTATATAGCACAGTGTTACAAAACTAAATATACCATCTATATATATGAATTGATGCATTTTTACTATTTCCTGACAAATGTTTTTACTTCTAATGTTGTGTAATTATATAGAGAAGTTATGAAGATTGTATTTGGGGATATATTTATATAATGTAAGAATGGATATTATAGCAATACAGACAAACTTTATTTAGGACTCCTGTGATGTAGTCAGATAATTAATTGGAGGTTAGTGAGTCCTTCAAACATTACCATGACACACACACACACACACACACACACACCCAAAACACACACACACACACACACACACACCCAAAACACACACACACACACACACACAACTATATTGAAGGAGTTTGTTTTGTGGCATATAGTCAGGAGGAATTAATCAAAGGTGGACATTGAATTATATGGATTCTATGGGCCATATTCAAGAACATTATCTGTGGTGTATACGATAATAACACCAAGGGTCGTATGCAAGAAGAACATCATCTGTGGTGTATACGATGGTGAGTAATAACACCAAGGGTTGTATGCAAGAAGAACATCTGTGGTGTATACGATAATAACACCAAGAGCCATATTCAAGAACATCATCTGTGGTGTATACGATGGTGAGTACTAAGGCTAATAACACCAAGAGCCATAATCAAGAACATCGTGTGTGTTACTGACTTTATCCAATAATATATACAATTTAAGAAACAATTCGCTTCATAATATGAGAAAAGTAAAGAAAAAAGTAGTAGGATAATTTGTAGTATTTTGTTTCGACTATAATAATTATCTTTTGGCTCTATTCAACAACAGGTCCGTTTTTGTCGTCCGATATCAAGTCGGGCTTCGTATCCCAGTGCTAGGCTTGGACGACAAAAAGACGCCTTTGGCCATTGGATACTTCGGTTCTATTTGTTCATTTAGGCTCTGTGCGTGTCACCAAAAATAAAAAACATCTTATTTATTGGTAATATTATAATAAAACATTAAAGCTAAGAATATATCAAGTATCATTTATTGTTTACTTTGTAAAATATGACAATATTAAAGGTTATGGAGCCGATACGAATGTGTATATAAAATTATAACAGTGTTGCAACATCCGCGGTTTCAAAGCCCAATTTGGCTACTTAGTCTGAACACCGATACAATAATTTTCCTTGATTTGTTTAATTAAAATTGGGGCTATTTTGGAATAGTTAAGGTTGTGGGCTTAAAAAATTCTACAAATGATGACTTATTTAAATATGTTTTACATCTCTTAGTAATAATATCACGAATTAAAGTAATAATATCACGAATTAAAGACTGATCTCCATAACAGCATAAGTCAGAAATTGCTGTTAATTATTTTATATATATAATAAACTTACTCAACTGTCATAAAAGTAATAAGAGAAACATATACAAATGCCATACACACATTTTCATCCCCAGAGATCAGCAGAAGTTATCTTTGGGTGTGTAACATTTCAACGGCACATATCTTATTTTTTATCCTTTGCAGTAGCTCCATGATTCTTTCTTTAATTATATTCTTATTTTACTTTATTTTATCTTGATTTACATAGGTTATATATCACTAATTGATGACAGCATGATATAATTGGGCGGTATATTGGGCTACTGCCTTTACAGCTCACCTCGACTTGACAAGTTGGCAACACTGATAAACAACGTGACCCTGTGAGTGAGTTAAAAGCTATTATTAATTTTTTATTTTATTATGAATTTTGTGTGTTTGTGGTGCATATAACGTGTGTTTATTGTAGATAATAATATGTTTAGACATTCCAGTGAAGTATTAATTGTGTTAAAATAAAGTAAAGGTTAGTAATTATATTAATATGATATATTAATGTGAGCCATGTGGTTTGTTTGGTATGCTTGCTAAGTCACTAATATGCTTTGGTAGACGATAACACCATTGGTATTGGTACGGTTACCATTTCAAGTTCAAGTTCAAGTTTTAGGGTCCCGCAGAGGGCCGCTCATGGGCGGCATAATATGCGGGGGATTTAGGGGTCCAGGGCAGGATTAGGAAGAGGGTTAGGATAAGGGTGGATTGGGTCAGGGACTGTGGGTTGAGGATTAGGATTGGGGAGGTAATGATTGGTGATCCTATTTCTAAACGTGTCAAGAGTGGGGCTATTAACTACGTGAGATGGGAGATGATTCCACTCTTGGATGCTGCGGGGAAAGAATGAGTGCCTAAATATATCAGTGGTTGTCTGGTATGTATGGTATTTTAAGTTGTGGCTGCCTCTAGTGGATCGTATACTTGTAGGGTGTAGATATGTGTCTTTGTCTATGTCAACTAACTTGTTTGTGATTTTGTATATCATCTGTTGTCTGTGTATCTGTCTTCGTGTTACTAATGGGTCTAGTTTTGTGGGTAAATATTAAATGAATTACCGTTATTGCGTACGGTTTTTCTACCTTCAATACCCACTTATTTAGACCATTCTAAGACTATTTTCTTCTATGGCATTTCCTCCGCAAATGCCCCATTTCCAACATAGGGCATATTCAAATGGGGCATTTTGATATTAGCCTGACCTTACCTGACCTGACCTAACCTAACCTAACCTAACCTAACCTAACCTAGACCGCATCAGACTACCGGGACCTAACTAGGGCAGACTACCGGAACCTAACCTGGGCAAACTACCGGGAAATAATCGTGATAAAGTACAATAAATGACTAGGGCAAAATACTGGGACCCAGCCGGATCTGGCAACACTGCTGCAAAACGGTAATTCTTTCAATAAATACCGTTTTGTGTCTTGTTTAAGCAAAGTGACTGATGTAGTGTGTCTGTAATCACATCTGACCCATCTTGCAGTCTTGTTTTGTATGGACTCTAATTTATTGATATTATTGTAAGTGTGTGGGTCCCAGACGGTGTCGCAATAATCTAAATGTGGCCGAACGAAAGTGTTGTATGCAATAATTTTGGTGTCTGTGTTACACCTGCTGAGGTTCCTGCGCAAGAACCCCAGGACCCTACTAGCTTTGGCCCTGATGCTACCTATGTGTGTGTTCCACCATGGCTTTAGATATCATACTATGTACGTACGATGGTGTGGTGGTGCCGGTACGATGGCTCTGTTGTTTGTCTGTGGATTCTTGAATACGGTGTTCGTATGCATGGTGTGGTGGTGTCGGTACGATGGCTCTGTCTATGGAGCCATCGTATGCACCACAGTCATTCGTTGTGGTTTGTAAGCATGCAAACGAAAGAATGTTAGCCGTGTAAATGACTTATAGGTGAATTATTTAATGAATTTGGTGAGTCAACTATACAATGATCATTATTATTATTATTATTATTATTATTATTATTATTATTAAATGACTTATGGGTGAATTATTTAATGAATTTGGTGAGTAAACTATAGTATACAGTGATCATTATTATTTCTGGTATTATTAGAATTATTATTGGTAAAATTATAGAAGTATTTCATTCACTATATATATTGTATATTTTATTATTATTATCCACTATTTTGGACCATTCTAACACACTTTTCATCTATGGTGTTTCACTTGGAAAAATTAGTCTGACCTTACCTAACCTAACCTAGACCACAGCAGACTACCGGGACCTAACCTGGGCAAACTACCGGGACCTAACCTGGTCAAACTACCGGGACCTAACCTGGGCAAACTACCGGGACCTAACCTGGTCAAACTACCGGGACCTAACCTGGGCAAACTACCGGGACCTAACCTGGTCAAACTACCGGGACCTAACCTGGGCAAACTACTGGGAAATAACCTGGGCAAACTACCGGGAAATAACCTGGGCAAACTACTGGGAAATAACCTGGGCAAACTACCGGGAAATAACCTGGGCAAACTACCGGGAAATAACCTGGGCAAACTACCGGGAAATAACCTGGGCAAACTACCGAGACCTAACCTGGGCAGACTACCGGGAAATAACCGTGGTAAGGTACAGGAAATGACCGGGGCAAAATACTGGGACCTAGCCGGATCTGGCAACACTGCTACAAATCGGTAATTCTTACAATAAATACCGTTCTGTGTTGGTAAATCTGGAGTAAAAAATTCGGCATTTATCTAGACTATTGCCGTTTTGTAGCAGTGTTGCCAGATCCGGCTAGGTTCCAGTATTTTGCCCCGGTCAGTTCCTGGTACTTTACCACGGTTATTTCCCAGTAGTTTGCCCAGGTTAGGTCCCGGTATGATTTTGCAGCACCTCATAATAATAATAATAATAATAATTGAGGGGATTGAGTTGACGTAAGGTGTTATTATCAAGATTATAGTTGGATATGATATATACTGATTTACACGTGTATGATTTTGCAGCACCTCATAATAATAATTGAGGGGGTTGAGTTGACGCAAGGTGTTATTTTCAAGATTATAGTTGGATATGATACTGATTTATTTACATGATGGAAGGAAGGTGTTGGTGGTTATTACATTGTGGCTGTACATTCTATTTCATCTGTTACCTTTGGTGTTTAAGGACCTTGTGATCAGGTTTGAAAATTGGAGGCTTCTGATTCCTCCAGACTATGCCACGAAACAAGCTCCTTCTATATAGGTGTGTGTGTGTTAGGGAGAGAGAATGTGTGTGTGTGTTTGGGAGAGAGAATATGTGTGTGTGTGTGTGTGTTTGGAGGCTTCTGATTCCTCCTGACCATGCCATGAAACAAGCTCCTTCCATATAGGTGGAGTTTGGTGGCAATATTTGAAGGACTCGTTTATATTCAATTATCTGACTACATCACAGGTTCCTTAAGGAGGTAATTCACTTTTGTTACATTAAATATTACATTAAATATTATTGTAGTAGGTTATTTCATATTTATTCACTTTTGTTACATTGGAGTGCCTTGATTCCTCCAAAGTATGCCAGGAAACAGAACCAGAAGAGCAAAAATAATGGTGTTCTGTTGTTGCTTGGAATAGTTTGGAGGAATCAGTTACTCCAGATTTACCAACACAAAATTTCCCCCATGACTGTCCCACTTGTCAATGACCTTCTTCCTCGGGTGCCATATGACCTTGGCTGTTATGGTGCCTAATATCAATCAATATTTACAGGTCACACCACCAAGATGGGGAACGTATAAATATTTACATACAAGAGATCTACTGAAAGAAACACAAGTGATGTGATGTGCTACTTGGTGTGTGTGTTGAGGTGATGACACTTCCATCACCTCAACACCCAGCACCCCAGAGAAGGTATGAAGGTTCGGCTATAAGGCCAACACCACCACACAAGGCACCAAGGCTCGGCTATAAGGCCAAGCAGGGTATGTATATATATATCTGTCAAGTGGGTATATTATAATATGTTTGTATGTCTCAAGTGAGTATATGTATATATATATATATACAGGGTGATTCAAAACTACATTTACAAAATGGCAGGGTAAAGTCCTGACATGATGTTAAACATGTTTCCATATGTAATTTTCAAAAATTTAAAAAGTTAATTACACACATGAAAGCCAAATCCATTGCCGTGGGCGAATGATCGAACGCTTTAAAATAACACCTACCCCCACCTCATCCCCTGCTCTCTCTTAAGTGGACGAGGCAAGTTTTAAAACGTATGAAGCAATGAAACCCTTATCGATCATGGGATTCAAACAGATCCGTCGGCTTTTAATCGATCCCAAGGCTTCGTGTTTCTTGTAATGTCAGATAAGTTAGTAGTACCGCCTTGGCATCTACACGTATCACTCGGTAAGTGTAACTCGACCACAAAACAATACCCGTGATCGATAAGGGTTTATTGCTTCATACGTTGTATTAAGTTCCCTCGTCTACCCGAGAGAGAACACGGGGTGCTGTGGGGGGGAGGAGTTAATTTTAGAAGTGTTCGATCATTCGCCCACGGTAATGGATTTGGCTTTCATGTCTGTCATTAACTTTTTAAATTTTTGAAAATTACATATGGAAATATGTTTAACATCATGTCAGGACTTTACCCTGTCATTTTGTAAATATAGTTTTGAATCACCCTGTATATATATATATATTGTATTTTAATGTTTTTATTTTTTCCCAGTATAAGTACTGTACTGTCGGCCACAAGAATTCATACACACTCTGTTGTGGTTTTCAAGGATTTACAACATATAGAAAATGTCACACTATGTAATTGCAATACAACATTATTACTATTATTAGGTTTGTTATTTTGAAATGTCGGTATGTACAGTTATTGCAATACAACATTATTATTGAGTTTGTTATTTTGGTAATCAGTGAGTGACTTTGTAAACTATATTAAAAGTAAAAATAACTTAATGCCAGTGTGTGTGTTGTGTAGGTGGTGATGACAAACCAAAACAATATTATTATCAGTGTGTGTGTATGAGTGTGTGTAATTCGTGTGCGTGTGTGTGTAATTCGTGCGTGTGTGTGTATGAGTGTGTGTAATTCGTGCGCGTGTGTGCGTATGAGTGTGTAATTCGTGCGCGTGTGTGTATGAGTGTGTGTAATTCGTGCGCGTGTGTGTGTATGAGTGTGTGTAATTCGTGCGCGTGTGTGTGTAATTCGTGCGCTTGTGTGTGTATGAGTGTGTGTAATTATCGTGTGTGTGTGTGTGTGTAATTCGTGCGCGTCTGTGACAAACCAATACAATATTATTAGAAAAGTTAAAAATTTAATGTCTTGTGTCAGTATTTCAGTGAATTTTATCATTCTGTATTTTCATATTTTGTGGGAAAGTCTTGGTTAATTTGGAAAAATATGGTCTTTCACTTATCAAACTGTCTATATATATATATATATTTTTATTAATCTTTTACCTTGTGTGCTTACCATCCCACCACCTCTCTATCACCTTCTTCCTCAGGTGCCATATGACCTCACTGTTGTGGTGCTTAATATCAATCCATCAATTAATGTGATGTTAATAATTCTGTGACAGGTTCGGTGTGAGTCGCGGGGACAGGCTTGGGGGGGGGGTTTAGGGGGGTGCGGGAGTAGGGGACAGGCTTGGGAGGGGGTGCGGGAGTAGGGGGACAGGCTTGGCGGGGTTCGGGAATATGGGACAGGCTTTCTACCCACCCCAAGCCTGTCCCCCTACTCCCGCACCCCCCAACCCCCCAACCCCCCCCAAGCCTGTCCCCTACTCCCGCACCCCCTTAATGAACTCCAACCAACACCTAACCTACAGTCCCTGGCTCAGGTCAGTTCACACCAGTTTTTTAAATTATTATCTAGAGAATGGCTACGGCAGAAAAGTCTCGTTCAACTTTTTCACTTTCATTCTACAGTTCTTATTTCATTTTTATGCCTTCTCTTCATCTCTTTGGTGATTCTCTCCCACGATAGTTACTTGTTGACATGCACTCTCTCTCTCTCTCTCTCTAGTAAAGGCAGCTGTATGTATAGTACAATGAGTTTCACTTTTTAGGATTATATATAATAATGATTTGAATAAATTCTCTGACACACTGGACATTAGTAAGGCATCAAATGCTTTACTAATATCCAGTGTGTCTAGGAATGTTCTGTTTGGGGGTCCTATCTGATGTTGTGAGGATGCAAGGTGAATGTGTGGTGTGATTTGGCTGATGATGAGGCGCTCAGTAACTTTGGAGGGAGTACAAAGGAGGGTGATGGGACGGTGTGATGAGGGTAGTGTGGGGTTTGGGGATAGTGATGATATTTCCATGTAATTAGACTAATAATGAGGCACTCAGTCACTATTGAGGAGGTACAAAGGAGGGTGATGGGATGGTGTGATGAGGGTAGTGTGGGATCTTTGTTGGGTTTGGGGATAGTGAGGATGTTTCTGTGTTTCCAGATGTTGGGTAATGTGTTGTGTGAGTAGCTGTAGTTTGCTATGTTAGTGAGTGCTTGTATGCCTTGTGATCTGAGGTGTTTGAGGTGAATGTTACTTATGTTGTCTGGACCACAGGCAGTTGAGTGTTTGAGGTTGTGATTGATGTGGTTTATTTGATGGTTTGTGGGAAGCTTCTCCTGCGTCTAATGACTCGTCTGTCTTCAGGATGAGGGTGAAGGTGGCTGATGTGAGAAAAATGTTGGATGAGTGTGTTTGCTTGTTGTTTATATGAGGATATAGTGTCTGGTGTTGTGATGGCTGTATGTGATTGTGTAGTGTTGCTGTTGGACAGTGTGATGCTGTTTAGTGTTTTGTAAAGTTTTCTGGTGGGTAGAAAGCCTGTAACCTATTCCTGCACCCCCCCTAACCCCCCCCCCCCCCAAAGCCTGTCCCCCTACTCCTGCACCCCCCCCCCCCCCCAAGCCTGTCCCCCCTATTCCCGCACCCCCTACAGGGAGCTGGTGTTTGGTGGTAATGTTTGAAGCACTCACTAACTTCCAAATTACATCACAGAGGTCCTTAATTAATGTGTCTAAATGAAATATATGAAATTAAAATGTAATATAGTAATAATGTGTGAATATAATTTACATAAAACACTTTTTGTACACTTGAGCTCGTAAATTCACGACCACCTGTCAAAGTGTTTGTCATCTGATCTGGTAACACTGTGTGGGGAAGGTATCATTGTAGGTGAAAGATTTGTATCATCTCGTTCTTCCCCTATTCAGTGTTACCAGCTCAAATGATATAAACATCTTGGTATGTGGTCGCGAATTTACGAGCTCGAGTGTACAGTACAATTGATATTGTTATAAATTTGTAATGTTATGAATATTAAGTGTTTACAATACATACATACATACATACATACATACATACATACATACATACATACATACATACATACATACATACAGTACACACACTCAAAATAAGTTTACCGTAGTGTTGCTTGTAATAATTTGTAGGAATCAGTTGCTCCAAACTTGTCAACACTACTTTCACCTTTCTTAATTAAGGTGGTAATTCACTTTTGTTACATTGGAGTGTCTTGATTCCTCCAAAGTATGCCAGGAAACAGAACCAGAAGAGCAAAAATAATGGTGTTCTGTTGCTTAGAAAAATAGTTTGGAGGAATAATTAACTCCAGATTTATATTGGAGGGCCTTGATTCCTCCAAAGTATGCCAGGAAACAGAACCAGAAAGAGCAAAAATAATGGTGTTCTGTTGCTTAGAAAAATAGTTTGGAGGATTCAGTTGCTCCAGATTTACCAACACAAAATTTCCCTCTTAATTAAAGCCAATGTATTTATGTTGACATTAATTATTATAATTCTATACAACAGATGACTGATGTACCAGTAAGCATAATGAAGCCTTCACAAAGATACACCTTGATATATGAAGGACCCTGGAGGCTTCTGATTCCTCCTGACTATGCCAAGAAACAAGCTGCTTCAATATAGGTGTGTGTGTGTGTGTGTGTGCTCGTGTAAGGACCCTGGAGGCTTCTGATTCCTCCTGACTGTGCCAAGAAACAAGCTCCTTCAATATAGGTGTGTGTGTGCTCGTGTAAGGACCCTGGAGGCTTCTGATTCCTCCTGACTGTGCCAAGAAACAAGCTCCTTCAATATAGGAGAGAGAGAGAGAGAGAGAGAGAGAGAGAGAGAGAGAGAGAGAGAGAGAGAGAGGATCTTCAGGATAAGGTATACACTATTTATTGGCCACAAGAATTTAAACATTATCATCATTAATAACCTTTTTAGTTAACTTTGTAATTTTTTTTAAGAGTTAAGGATGATTCATTTGATTGAGGCATCTGGCAATAGATAAATAGATAGATACAACATAATATTATAGATGATATAAGCTAGACTGTAACTGTAATACAACATTATTATTATTATTATTATTATTATTATTATTTAGTTTTGTAATGACCTTCTCTTTACATAAAACCTGTGTAAGAATTCCTGTGGTCAAATGTACAGTATGTCTCTTTGTCTATGGATAGAAATATATTATAGATTAAGATAGTGAGACTTCTATTATTTATATTTCACAATTTGTATATAAATTTAATTTTTTGAAACATTTAAGTGTGCTACTGATTATTATTATGATTATTAATATTTTTATATATTCTTTTCAAAATAGATTAATATTTGTCAATGTCAATCACTAAGTAACTTTTTAATTCAATGAAAGATTGAATACAAATATCATATTATATATATATATATTGTTATATTAATATTTTCATGGATATTTTTTCTTCTTGGTAAAAATGGAAGGATACTGATTCCTCCTAACTGTGCCAAAAAACAGATGTGTTCAATGGTTCAATAATAATAATAATAATAATAATCTCTTGTAAGTGAATTGGAAGGTTACTGATTCCTCCTAACTGTGCCAGAAAACAGATGTGTTCAATGGTACTAATAGTTTGGAGGAATTAAACACCTTCCAATTCACCAACAAGATAATTAATCTCACCTTAAGGGCTCTGTGATTGTGTAAGAAATTTGGAGGCTTCTGATTCCTCCTACCTCCTGTGCCATGAAACAAACTCCTTCCATATAGGTGGTGTTTTGTGGCAATATTTGAAGGACTCCTATAACTCCAATTTTGTTATAACATCACCAGGGTGCCTTAAGGGGGTGCGGGAATAGGGGGACAGGCTTGGGGGGGGTGGTTTGGGGGTACGGGAGTAGGGGGACAGGCTTGGGGGGGGTGTTAGGGGGGTGCAGGAATAGGGGACAGGCTTTCTACCCACCCCAAGCCTGTCCCCTTATTCCCGCACCCCCCAAACCCCCCCCAAGCCTGTCCCCTATTCCCGCACCCCCTTAGGAATGACATACTCCATCATGATGACAAATGCACCACACAGAGAAAGGTTCTGTTGAAAACCTAAAACCCAATTCTGAACCACATGATAGAATTTCTGACTTAGAGTTAATGAAATAATGTTGTTGATATTAAAGGAACACTTTGTTTACAGGTTGTTGTTGTTGTTGTTGTTGATGTTCTCCCGGGACAGAATGGCCTCCTGCCCCACAGACCCCTGGTACACTCTGGTTGCAGTGAAAAAACAAATTAAAATAAAGGAGGGGCTGGCCCTATATGCCTGGGCTACCGAAGCACATCCCAAGGAAATGGGACCACAGCTTACTGGACCAGGGAGTCTGTATGTCCCTATATGTCTGTATGTCCCTATATGTCTGTATGTCCCTATATGCCTGGGCTACCGAAGCACATCCCAGGGAAATGGGACCACAGCTTACTGGACCTGGGAGTCTGGGGGCCTCATTGGTGGGAAGGTCTTTAATACCCCAGCCAATGGTGTGGGCCACAAGTCCATGTTACCACAGGAGCTACAAGTGGTGCCGTACCTTCCATGAGACCAGCCGTGAAGGGACCATAAAGGAGAGGGGTATATACATCATTGTAATTATAACAACAAACAACACCAAAGTTTACTTGACAATTTAAAGGTATGTAAATATTTTATTGATAATTATTAATAAGGATTGGAATAATGTATATTATATTATATATAAAATAAGGAATAGAATAATATACACTATATTATATTTGTAGTAAATGACACACATATATAAACAAGGTATATAATTATATGATAGGTTTTATATTGTATATTATATGGGTATATTTAATGGCTTGGATTGGTTAGTTAGGGAAGGAGACAGTTTTTATATATTGGGAGATAATGATTACTCCAAACTATACCAGACAACAGAACACCATTAGTTTTGTTCATGTGGTCCTGTTTCGTGGCATATTTTGGAGGAATCAAGACACTCCAATGTACAGTCGTCGGCAAAAATTCATCCCATTCAGCTTGAGTGAGAGAAAGGAGCCTGGATATCTGGTAACACTGTATGAGAGTTGAAAAGTATGATTTAAATGGGTGCGGGAATAGGGGGACAGGCTTGGGGTGGGTAAAAAGCCTGTCCCCCTATTCCTGCACCCCCCTAACCCTTCCCCCCCCCCCCCAAGCCTGTCCCCCTATTCCTGCACCCCCCAAAACCCCCCCCAAGCCTGTCCCCTACTCCCGCACCCCGACCCCCCCCCAAGCCTGTCCCCCTACTCCCGCACCCCCCTAACCCCCCAAACCCCCCCCCCAGCCTGTCTCCCTACTCCTGCACCCCCCAAGTCTGTCCCCTACTCCCGCACCCCCAAGCCTGTCCCCCTACTCCCTCACCCCCCAACCCCCCCCCCCAAGCCTGTCCCCCTATTCCCGCACCCCCCAACCCCCCCCCCAGCCTGTACCCCTATTCCTGCACCCCCCAAGCCTGTCCCCCTACTCCCGCACCCCCCAAACCCCCCCCCCCCCAAGCCTGTCCCCCTATTCCCGCACCCCCTTGAATGGCTAATGATGGGACGAATTTCTGCCGACGACTGTACCAAAAGTATAGTTAGTATTACTCTCTTTAATAATAATAATAATAATAATAATAATAATAATAATAATAATAATAATAATAATAATAATAATAATAATAATAATAATAATAATAATAATAATAATAATAATAATAATAATAATAATAATAATAATATGATGAATACACATGCATGGCTCAGAAAAATTCTGATGACATTTATAAACTTGTCTGAATCACAATACAAACCGAGTCAGTGAAGTAAAGGTGTTTATTGTTTGATATTAATTAATGTGTAATATTTATTAATTTGTAGGTGTTACTGTAGCAAGAACCCTCCCCAGGATTCATTACCAAGATGATGCAACAATTACTAACAACAACAACAACAACAACACATCTAATGGTAGGACAATGAAGGCATGTGTTGAGGACTATATGGATATTTATACCTGGGTTTAAGGCACACTGTGTAAGGACTGCATGGATATTTTATGGGTTTATGGCACTCTGTAATGTAGTCAGAATATTGGAGATAATTACTAAGACGATGCAACAATTAACAACAACAACAACAACACATCTAATGGTAGGACAATGATGGCATGTGTTAAGGACTATATGGATATTTATACCTGGGTTTAAGGCACACTGTGTAAGGACTGCATGGATATTTTATGGGTTTATGGCACTCTGTAATGTAGTCAGAATATTGGAGATAATTACTAAGACGATGCAACAATTACTAACAACAACAACAACAACACATCTAATGGTAGGACAATGAAGGCATGTGTTAATTAAGGACCATGGATATTTGTACCTGGGTTTAAACTATGTATGTGTGTGTGTGTGTGTATGTGTGTGTGGAGGTACAGTTACCATCAGATGACTCAAGGCCAGCCACCTCCTACACCAACAAGCTTTTTTGTTTTGCATGGTATTCATTGCAGGAAAGTTAAATCTGCATATTGACAACTTAACACTGGGTTTGTTTCACCCGAGCAGACGACTGAATTTCGGTCCGGTTTATATATTTCAATGATACCAGATACAACAGCAGCATGTTATATATTTCAATGATACCAGATACAACAGCAGCATGTTATATATTTCAATGATACCAGATACAACAGCAGCATGTTATATATTTCAATGATACCAGATACAACAGCAGCATGTTATATATTTCAATGATACCAGATACAACAGCAGCATGTTATATATTTCAATGATACCAGATACAACAGCAGCATGTTATATATTTCAATGATACCAGATACAACAGCAGCATGTTATATATTTCAATGATACCAGATACAACAGCAGCATGTTATATATTTCAATGATACCAGATACAACAGCAGCATGTTATATATTTCAATGATACCAGATACAACAGCAGCATGTTATATATTTCAATGATACCAGATACAACAGCAGCATGTTATATATTTCAATGATACCAGATACAACAGCAGCATGTTATATATTTCAATGATACCAGATACAACAGCAGCATGTTAGTGGGTAGGGTGGCCTCCAGTCATCTGATAGCAACTGTACATGAGTCCTTCAAATATTACCATGAAACACTAACTATACATTATCTCTCCCCCCCCCTTCTCTAACACACACACACACACACACACACACACCTATATGGAAGAAGCTTGTTTGTTTGGTGGCATAGTCAGGAGGAATCAGAAGCCTCCAATTTTCATACACAATCACACACAGGGTCCTTAAAGGAATATTTTCTTGTTGGTGAATTGGAAGGTGTGTGATTCCTACAAACTATGGGTCCATTCCACAGTGGTTGGTATTGGTTTGTAAGCACACAAACGAAAGAATGTAAGCAATGTAAATGACTTGTGGGTGAATTATTTAATGAATTTGGTGGGTAAACTATACAGTGATCATCATTATCTAACTGTTGGATAGATTTTGTGAATACGGATACAGTACTCAGCTTTTGGAAAATAATGAAGCCTTGCAAGTGTGGTTGGTTGGGAAGCTTACAAACCAATACCACTGTGGAATCGGCACCGTGTCACGAAACAACAGATGTTCTATTTAGTAATATTGATGGGATTTGTTGGTTTCCTGACATGGTTTGGAGGAGTGGGTAGTGAGTAATGAGTGAGTAGTGAGTGGGTAGTGTAGTGAATGGGTAGTGGATGGGTGGTTAGTGGGTGGGTGGTGAGTGGGTAGTGTAGTGAATGAGTGGTGTAGTGGGTGGGTAGTGAGTGGGTGGGTAGTGTAGTGAGTGAGTAATGAGTTAGTAGTGTGTGGGTGGTGAGTGGGTAGTGTAGTGTGTGGGTAGATGGTGAGTGGGTAGTGTAGTGAGTGGGTGGTGAGTGGGTAGTGTAGTGAGTGGGTAGATGGTGAGTGGGTAGTGTAGTGAGTGGGTAGTCCTCCAATTTCCCACCAAGAGAATATCACCTTAAGGGGGAAGTAGTTTTGTGTTGGTAAATCTGGAGCAACTGAATCCTCCAAACTATTCCAAGCAACACCGTTATTTTTGCTATTCTGGTTCTGTTTCCTGTCATTATTATTATTATTATTATTATTATTGTTTTTTATTGTTATTATTATTATTATTATTATTATTATTATTATTATTATTATTATTATTATTATTATTATTATTATTATTATTATTATTATTATTATATTTGCTATTCTGGTTCTGTTTCCTGGCATACTTTGGAGGAATCAAGGCACTCCAATGTACCCAAAAAGAATTACCACCTTAATGTTTATAATTCTAATGGCTGAATTTCATTGGACTCTGTATATTATTTACCACAACACTAGTATAAATATTAAAGGGGTGCTGGAATAGGGGGACAGGCTTGGGGGGGGGGGGTTGCGGGAATAGGGGGACAGGCTTAGGGGGGGTTTGGTGGGTGTGGGAATAGGGGGACAGGCTTGGGGAGGGGGGTAGAAAGCCTGTAACCTATTCCCGCACCTCCCTAAACCCCCCCCCCCAGCCTGTCCCCCTACTCCTGCACCCCCCTAACCCCCCCACCAAGCCTGTCCCCCTATTCCCGCACCCCCTTAATATCTATATAATGGCTGAATTTCATTGGACTCTATATTTATTATTTATTAACCACTATGGAAAGGGATCATTATTATTATTATATGCCTTTGTTTGTACTAAGTAAACTGTGGTTTGTGTTTGGTATTGTGTACTGGGTGTTGTTTGGATGTTCCTTGGTGTGTGTGTGTGTGTGTGTGTGTGTTTTGGCATGTGTGGGTGTGTGTGTGTGTTTTGGCATGTGGGTGTGTGTTTTGGCATGTGTCATGTGTGTGTGGGTGTGTGTTTTGGCATGTGTCATGTGTGTGTGTGTTTTGGCATGTGTGGGTGTGTGTGTGTTTTGGTATGTGTGGGTGTGTGTGTGTGTTTTGGCATGTGTGGGTGTGTGTGTGTGTTTTGGCATGTGTGGGTGTGTGTGTGTGTTTGGTATGTGTGGGTGTGTGTGTGTGTTTTAGCATGTGTGGGTGTGTGTGTGTGTTTTGGCATATGTGTGTGTGTGTTTTGGCATGTGTGTGTGTGTGTTTTACCATGTAGTGTAGTAGATGGTGTGGGTTTGTGAAGGCTACAGCAAGTGTTTGTGTGCCTCTCATGTCAAGATGTTGCTGGCCAAAGGTAAGTAAACTTGCATCCTTAAGTAATTCTAAGAAAAAAATACTCTATTGATATATTGGTTTTCTAGTCTAGTTTAAAAGTAATGAAAACAATTAAATGTGTGCCCGTCTTGTGTTGTCAAATGGCGGCGAGTATCGAGGGAGTGGTAGCCTAATATTGTTTTCGGACCAAAGAGGCCTTATTTATTTCATCTTGATAAGTTTTATCATGATTGCAATATTTGTGTGATGTTCGATAACGTACATTGAATCATATTTTCAATGCAGAGGGATAATAACAGGCCTGTATAAGAAGAAAATCCATGAAATGTAGGGAAATGCTAAGATTTGCAGGTAACATGTCGGATGAGTTTACCTAACTTCTGAAAGATATTAATCATATTTCGTCGAATCTACATGTAAGGTGTAAAATGAGCTGGGAAAGAGAATGAAACTATTTCAAAGATAATCCCATGGTTGGTTTTATGGATATAACCCAAGCGTTATTGTCCTTCCCACCATCACCACCTCCACCCAGCAGTTAGTGGCGTTAACGTAGCCAGCAGGCTGCACACTTCACCAAACTGTCAATACCGCGAAAATATAGCCACTTTTGGCGGATTTTTTGGGACTGGGCTATAGCCAGCAGTGTGTCAATGGGATAGCCATACTCAGTCAGCGTGTAAATGTTTGGCGTGATGGCTGACAGTGTTGCAAATATGTCCTGGCGTTCTATTTGATGCACTTCCGCCTGACAACACTGTCCGCCATCCACCACCCCCAGCCACCGGGACTGACGCCACATTCTCGGGCCAAAAGTTACATATGTCTTTTCTTCACATCATATCTTTGCACTCAGGACTCATAGAGAGCTGGGGTTGGTCTTATTCGAAAGAGGAAGAGTTGCTGCCTAGAACAAAACAAAATTTAAGTTTCTAGGCATTGTAGTTTAGACGTAGGGAGTAGGTGAAATAGAGCGATTTTTGGAGAAATCCCCTAGACCTGGCGGGAGGAACGTGCGTGTGTGTCTGTGTGTACGGTAGAGAGTGAGTGTGTGTGTGTGTGTGTGTGTGTACGGTAGGGGGAGGGTGCGGGAGTAGGGGGACAGACTAGGGTGGGTTTTGGGGGATGCGGAAGTAGGGGACAGACTCGGGTTTTTTTGGGGGGGTGCGGGAGTAGGGGGGTGCGGGAATGGGGGACAGGCTTTCTACCCACCCCAAGCCTGTTCCCCTATTCCCGCAACCCCCAAGCCTGTCCCCTACTCCCGCACCCCCCTAAACCCACCCCCAAGCCTGTCCCCTACTCCCGCACCCCCCTAAACCCACCCCCAAGCCTGTCCCCTACTCCCGCACCCCCCAAGCCTGTCCCCTATTCCCGCACCCCCTTAACTGTTAACTGCAGTGATGCAAACTCAAATTTTTGTAATCCGCTAGACTAATCAAGAAAATCCGCTAAATTAATTATAGGAAAGGCTCTTAAAATTTTCCGCTAGATTGGCCTTTCAAATCCTCTTGTAAAATCTTCTTGTTAAATCCGCTTGTAAAATCTTCTTGTTAAATCTTCTTGTTAAATCCGCTTGTAAAAACTTCTTGTTAAATCTTCTTGTTAAATCCGCTTCTAAAATCCGTTTGTAAAATCTTGTTGAAAATTTCAATATTTTTCCCGCTAGATAATTTTCAAATCCGCTAGATCTAGCCGAAAATTGGTCAAATTGGCATTACTGTATGCCGGAGCCAACGAATAGAGAGAGAGAGAGAGAGAGAGAATGAGTGTCCGTGTGTGTGTGTGTGTGTGTGAGAGAGAGAGAGAGAGAGAGAGAGAGAATGTCTGACTCTCAAGTACCTCATTATAAATTGCCCCTGTCTCCCTTTTCCTTCATCCTGTGGTCAATTTAAGGCTTCCTCCGTCCTCCAATTCCTTTTTCCTTCATCCTGTGGTCAATTTAAGGCTTCCTTCGTCCTCCAACTTAATTTTAAAAGGTGTAAAACATTATAACGAGGCTCGAGTCGGCGGTTGACTGAACAGAAAACGAAAGATTTAAATATATTGGGTTTTAAAATAGTCCATCATTAAAAATATATTAAATTTTAAAATAGTCGGTCCTTAAAAGTCATAGAAAATGGGAAGGTTTTTGATTAGAGAATGGGAAGGCGTTAGAAATGTTAGAAAAAAAGAATAAATCTCACGGTCCGATTCTGCTAACTAGATTGACGTGGGTTTAAATATTGACACTAAAACATTAGGAATTCGTTATTTTTTTACTATAGCAGCTTTGTGTAAAAATATACCTACGTTATCAAATTAAAATGATTTGCGTACAAATAGTAGTTAGTGAATAATTTAAATAAATGTATATACGAAGGTCAGTAGGAGATGATTCGGACAAAACCTAACTAACCTAACTTATTATTACCAACTCAAAATCAAAATGTATTAGTACGTAATGTGGCTAATTAGAATGGTAAATATCTAAATAAATAACCAATCAACAGCAGCTTTTAGTATCTGAGAAATTGTATTTTAGTAAATAGTCGTTAATTTAAGACAAACCCGACGAATTAACATCGTAGTTTTTATATTAAGATGGAAAAACTGATGTTAGATCATAGGGTTCATTGCCAACAGGATCTGGCAACTTAGAAGATTCGTTACGTAAGGTTACGCATGTGTGGCGCCATTTTAACGCGGTTTGACGCAGGTGAGTGGTTGTCAATTATCGACTCAATAATCATTAATTACAGCCTTAGGTAAGTTCATTCTAATTTTTATGTGTAGATAATAGATTAATTTATCCACGTGACCCACCGTGAGGAGTGATAGATAAAAAATAGAAGAGAAAAATAATATATAAAAACAGCATTTGCCCGCTCGTTTTAAATATGGCGTCGGTGTCTGGGAACCTTGCGTATTATCGTAATTATTTAAATATTGGAAGCTTAGGTAAGTCCATGTGGCTATGAGATATAGTTTATAAATATATCTATCGGTATATCACACTGTGGGAAGCGAGGGAATAATAATATAGATGATAAATTCGATAAATAATAATAAAATAAATGTCGTCATCTGATTTGCCAGTCGGAAAACGTTGGAGAGTTGCCATGCGTACGATAATTCAGTGTTGTATTGGTAGTAGTAGTAATATCGGTGGTGGTAGTATTGGTACTATTGGTGGTGGTAGTAGTAGTAGTAATATTGGTAATAGTAATAGTAGTAATATTGGTGGTGGTAGTAGTGGTAATATTGGTGCTGGTGGTAGTAGTAGTAATATTGGTAGTAGTAGTAGTAGTACTGGTTATGGTAATAGTAGTAGTAATATTGGTAGTAGTAATATTGGTGGTAGTAGTAGTAGTAATATTGGTTATAGTAGTAGTAGTAGCAATATTGGTAATAGTAGTAGTACAATAATAGTACCATAATTGATTAATACAGCTTACAATAATCTTGAACTACGATAATTTAGTCAATAGTGTACGATACTTTGGAGCCTTGGGGGCAGGTAGGCAGTGTAACCTAGACCATTATCAGTGTTCTCATTCTTAAGGTAATTACCCCAGAGTATCGTAATTTTGGGCTATTTAAGGTAATATTCTGACCATCTAAGGAAAATAAGCATTCAACCCATTAAATCTGGGGAAATCTAATGTAAACTTTTGATAATTTAAGGAAATCTAAGGTAAACGTTTTGATAATCTAAGGTAATGTATTTAGTATTTACTATAGAGACTCAGAGGTAAGTCGAAGTCGTCTGTTCATATGCTATTCAAGAAGTTCGTGGTGTATACTATGCATGGTACCGATACGATGGGTCCATGGACAAACAACAGAGCCGTCGTACAGTACCACACCATCGTATACACCAAGGATGTTGTTGTGGCGGCGGCGGCTGGCTCACCGTCCCAGCCGCCGCCGCCAATGGCTGTGTGGCGGCCAAAATACACAGGCAGTGGTGTCATTCAAATAACCTCTTAATAATGTATTGTTACAGAATGTATGTAAGTGGCGGCTTGATTCATCTACACACAGCCGCCAATGGAGTGTGTCAGCCGCCACACAGCCGCCAGTACCTACACACAGCCGCCAATGTAGTGTGTCAGCCCGGCTCAGCCGCCAAACAGCCGCCAATGGAGTGTGTCACGGTAATTAATTAATAAATTAAAGTGAGATTATCATGTTGGTAAATTGAAGGCTTCCGATTCCTCCAAACTATTCCACAAAACAAACTCCTTCCATATAGGTGTGTGTGTGTGTGTGTGTGTGTGTGTGTTTGGAGGCTTCTGATTCCTCCAAACTATTCCACAAAACAAACTCCTTCCATATAGGTGTGTGTGTTGGAGGGAGAGAGTGTGTGTGTGTGTGTGTGTGTGTGTGTGTGTTTGGAGGCTTCTGATTCCTCCTGACTATGCCACAAAACAAGCTCCTTGCATATAGGTGTGTGTGTGTGTTTGTGTTTGGTGGCAATGTTTGAAGCACTCACTAACCTCCAATTTTCTTACTACATCACACACAGGGTCCATTAACGTAGTAATTCTTGGTAAATATTGAATGAATTACCGTTATTGGGTACGGTTTTTCTACCTTCATTACCCACTATATTAGACCATTCTAAGACTATTTTCTTCTATGGCATTTTCTCCGTAAATGCCCCATTTCCAAGATAGGGCATATTCAAATGGGGCATTTTGAAATTAGCCTGACCTAACCTAACCTAGACCGCATCCGACTACCGAGACCTAACCTGGGCAAACTACCGGAACCTAACCTGGGCAAACTACCGGGAAATAATCGTGATAAAATACAATAAATGACTGGGGCAAAATACTGGGACCCAGCCGGATCTGGCAACACTGCTGCAAAACGGTAATTCTTTCAATAAATACCTAATTCTTTTATGGTACATTGGAGTGCCTTGATTCCTCCAAAGTATGCCAGGAAACAGGACCAGAAGAACAAAAATAATAGTATTGTGTTGCTTGGAATAGTTTGGAGGAATTATCGGTATTTATTGAAAGAATTACTGTTTTGTAGCAGTGTTGCCAGATCCGGCTAGGTCCCAGTACTTTGCCCCGGTCATTTCCTGTACTTTACCACGGTTATATCCCGGTAGTCTGCCCAGGTTAGGTCCCGGTAGTCGGATGTGGTCTAGGTTAGGTTAGGTAAGGTCAGGCAAATTTCAAAATGCCCCATTTGAATATGCCCTATCTTGGAAATTTGTGGAGGAAATGCCATAGAATAAAATAGTCTTAGAATGGTCTAAATAAGTGGGTAATGAAGGTAGAAAAACCGTACACAATAACGGTATATAATTCTTTCCATATTTACTGAATGAATTGTACAGAGAATTGGTATAAGGTGTGTGAAGCTGATTTATATATATATATATATATATATATATATATATATATATATATATATATTATACATCCCTCAACATGTATAAGGAATATCAAAATGATAACATACATAGGTAGAATGAATTAACGGGGTGCGGGAGTAGGGGACAGCCTTGGGGGGTGCGGGAATAGGGGGACAGGCTTGGGGTGGGGTAGAAAGCCTGTCCCCTATTCCTGCATCCCCCTAACCCTCCCCCAAGCCTCTCCACCTATTCCCGCACCCCCCTAAGCCTGTAACCTGTTCCCACACACCCCTAACCCACCCACCCACCCAAGCCTGTCCCCCTACTCCTGTACCCCCTTAACCCCTCTCCCAAGCCTGTCCCCCTACTCCCGCACCCCCTTAACCCCCCTCCCAAGCCTGTCCCCCTACTCCCGCACCCCCTTAATTAAATGTGTTTTTCAGATGGAGGGAGACGAGGGTGGGGGGGTCAATTTGAAGCCTGGTACAACAAAGTGGATTGAAGCCGGTCCTGCTGTTGGTGTCATTGGATACATCATCAGTATATATGGATGTAGGTGTGTAAGTAGGTAGGGTTACACAGAGAAGGTGTAGTCAGCCAGCCTATATATGGATGTAGGTGTGTAAGTAGGTAGGGTTACACAGAGAAGGTGTAGTCAGACAGTCTATATATGGATGTAGGTGTGTAAGTAGGTAGGGTTACACAGAGAAGGTGTAGTCAGACAGTCTATATATGGATGTAGGTGTGTAAGTAGGTAGGGTTACACAGAGAAGGTGTAGTCAGACAGCCTATATATGGATGTAGGTGTGTAAGTAGGTAGGGTTACACAGAGAAGGTGTAGTCAGACAGCCTATATATGGATGTAGGTGTGTAAGTAGGTAGAGTTACACAGAGAAGGTGTAGTCAGACAGTCTATATATGGATGTAGGTGTGTAAGTAGGTAGGGTTACACAGAGAAGGTGTAGTCAGACAGTCTATATATGGATGTAGGTGTGTAAGTAGGTAGGGTTACACAGAGAAGGTGTAGTCAGACAGCCTATATATGGATGTAGGTGTGTAAGTAGGTAGGGTTACACAGAGAAGGTGTAGTCAGACAGCCTATATATGGATGTAGGTGTGTAAGTAGGTAGGGTTACACAGAGAAGGTGTAGTCAGACAGTCTATATATGGATGTAGGTGTGTAAGTAGGTAGGGTTACACAGAGAAGGTGTAGTCAGACAGCCTATATATGGATGTAGGTGTGTAAGTAGGTAGGGTTACACAGAGAAGGTGTAGTCAGACAGCCTATATATGGATGTAGGTGTGTAAGTAGGTAGGGTTACACAGAGAAGGTGTAGTCAGACAGTCTATATATGGATGTAGGTGTGTAAGTAGGTAGGGTTACACAGAGAAGGTGTAGTCAGACAGCCTATATATGGATGTAGGTGTGTAAGTAGGTAGGGTTACACAGAGAAGGTGTAGTCAGACAGTCTATATATGGATGTAGGTGTGTAAGTAGGTAGGGTTACACAGAGAAGGTGTAGTCAGACAGCCTATATATGGATGTAGGTGTGTAAGTAGGTAGGGTTACACAGAGAAGGTGTAGTCAGACAGTCTATATATGGATGTAGGTGTGTAAGTAGGTAGGGTTACACAGAGAAGGTGTAGTCAGACAGTCTATATATGGATGTAGGTGTGTAAGTAGGTAGGGTTACACAGAGAAGGTGTAGTCAGACAGCCTATATATGGATGTAGGTGTGTAAGTAGGTAGGGTTACACAGAGAAGGTGTAGTCAGACAGCCTATATATGGATGTAGGTGTGTAAGTAGGTAGGGTTACACAGAGAAGGTGTAGTCAGACAGTCTATATATGGATGTAGGTGTGTAAGTAGGTAGGGTTACACAGAGAAGGTGTAGTCAGACAGTCTATATATGGATGTAGGTGTGTAAGTAGGTAGGGTTACACAGAGAAGGTGTAGTCAGACAGTCTATATATGGATGTAGGTGTGTAAGTAGGTAGGGTTACACAGAGAAGGTGTAGTCAGACAGCCTATATATGGATGTAGGTGTGTAAGTAGGTAGGGTTACACAGAGAAGGTGTAGTCAGACAGCCTATATATGGATGTAGGTGTGTAAGTAGGTAGGGTTACACAGAGAAGGTGTAGTCAGACAGCCTATATATGGATGTAGGTGTGTAAGTAGGTAGGGTTACACAGAGAAGGTGTAGTCAGACAGTCTATATATGGATGTAGGTGTGTAAGTAGGTAGGGTTACACAGAGAAGGTGTAGTCAGACAGTCTATATATGGATGTAGGTGTGTAAGTAGGTAGGGTTACACAGAGAAGGTGTAGTCAGACAGCCTATATATGGATGTAGGTGTGTAAGTAGGTAGGGTTACACAGAGAAGGTGTAGTCAGACAGCCTATATATGGATGTAGGTGTGTAAGTAGGTAGGGTTACACAGAGAAGGTGTAGTCAGACAGCCTATATATGGATGTAGGTGTGTAAGTAGGTAGGGTTACACAGAGAAGGTGTAGTCAGACAGTCTATATATGGATGTAGGTGTGTAAGTAGGTAGGGTTACACAGAGAAGGTGTAGTCAGACAGCCTATATATGGATGTAGGTGTGTAAGTAGGTAGGGTTACACAGAGAAGGTGTAGTCAGCCAGACAGCCTATATATGGATGTAGGTGTGTAAGTAGGTAGGGTTACACTAAGAAGGTGTAGTCAGACAGCCTATTTTTCACCTCACTGAAGGCTGACTCTGCTGCAGGGTTCCATGTGAGTTTTTTCTTCTGGGAGGCCTTCAGGTACACTCAGCAGCATATATTACCGTCCATCTCGTGTACTTAATATTGCTAATTAGACCAAGTAGTTGCATTCTGTACCAGTTTTTATTCCAACAACATATGTAATTTACCATACGAGAACTATATCTGTCATCTCTGTATTAAAATTGTATTACAACAACATTACTATAGCTAATACATACACAGGTGGAAATGACGGGAACTTATACTGCCGACTGTACTCCTGGTCGGAACCAAGAGTGTACAGTTGGCAGTATAAGTTAGTTCTCTTCATTTCCACCTACGTATGTATTAACTATAGTAATGTTGTAATACAATTTTAATACAGAGATATATAATATAGTTCTCATATGGTAAATTATGTATGTTGTTGGAATAAAAACTGGTTCAGAATGCAACTATCTGGTTATATTAACATTATTAAACATTAAGTGAGAAAGGTGGGACATAAGGTGATTGTGAGGTGATGTTATGTAATGAGCAAGTAGTGGGTGTGAGGGAACGACAGCATTAAGTGGGTAATTCACTTTTGCTACATTGGAGTGTCTTGATTCCTCCAAAGTATGCCAGAAAACAGGACCAGAAGTGCAAAAATAATGGTGTTCTGTTGTTGCTTGGAATAGTTTGGAGGATTCAGTTGCTCCAAATTTACCAACACTGAATTTCCTCCTTAATTAAGTGATGGGGGGGGAAGATATTGTTTGTAAGGCTAGAGTGTTGTCTATGGTGTAATACAGTGGTAACTATAGGAAAGGTAGGAGTATGAAGGTGTTGTAGTAATAATAATATAACAGTGGTGGTGAGTATTATGGGCGGGTGTGTGTGTGTGTGTGTATGTGTGTGTGTGTGGGATAGACGAATATGTGCCGCAGGAATTTATACAAAAAAAAAAAAAAACCGTACAAAAGGGTATGGAAGAAAATGGGGAGAAGTAGCACTTGGTGGTCTGTTGCTTGGAATAGTTTACATGCAGGAATCATTTGCTCATCAACAAAAACAATGGTGGTCTGTTGCTTGGAATAGTTTGCATGCAGGAATCATTTGCTCATCAACAAAAACAATGGTGGTCTGTTGCTTGGAATAGTTTGCATGCAGGAATCATTTGCTCATCAACAAAAACAATGGTGGTCTGTTGCTTGGAATAGTTTGCATGCAGGAATCATTTGCTCATCAACAAAAACAATGGTGGTCTGTTGCTTGGAATAGTTTGCATGCAGGAATCATTTGCTCATCAACAAAAACAATGGTGGTCTGTTGCTTGGAATAGTTTGCATGCAGGAATCATTTGCTCATCAACAAAAACAATGGTGGTCTGTTGCTTGGAATAGTTTGCATGCAGGAATCATTTGCTCATCAACAAAAACAATGGTGGTCTGTTGCTTGGAATAGTTTGCATGCAGGAATCATTTGCTCATCAACAAAAACAATGGTGGTCTGTTGCTTGGAATAGTTTGCATGCAGGAATCATTTGCTCATCAACAAAAACAATGGTGGTCTGTTGCTTGGAATAGTTTGCATGCAGGAATCATTTGCTCATCAACAAAAACAATGGTGGTCTGTTGCTTGGAATAGTTTGCATGCAGGAATCATTTGCTCATCAACAAAAACAATGGTGGTCTGTTGCTTGGAATAGTTTGCATGCAGGAATCATTTGCTCATCAACAAAAACAATGGTGGTCTGTTGCTTGGAATAGTTTGCATGCAGGAATCATTTGCTCATCAACAAAAACAATGGTGGTCTGTTGCTTGGAATAGTTTGCATGCAGGAATCATTTGCTCATCAACAAAAACAATGGTGGTCTGTTGCTTGGAATAGTTTGCATGCAGGAATCATTTGCTCATCAACAAAAACAATGGTGGTCTGTTGCTTGGAATAGTTTGCATGCAGGAATCATTTGCTCATCAACAAAAACAATGGTGGTCTGTTGCTTGGATCAAGATTTACTAATGACCAGACAGACCACTTTGAAAACCCGACCATCATGATCTTCTTTGGATGACTGTACACTTGGCTTGTGTTGTTGTTGTTGTTGTTGAATACTAAACATAGAGTATGAAGAATTGCAAAACAAAGCCTCCATTGACTCCTGATGTTGCAAGGATGTGTGTTCTGTTTGTATGATATGTATGGTTAGTACACTCGCGGTCAGAAATTGTGTCTTGATCCCTTGGCACGATGAATCGCAACTAGCCAAGCTTTGATGATTCGAACAAATGTGTGATGTAGGGAGACGCACAGTTATTCAAACCTTATAAAAAAAAATTTATATAAAAAAAATTTTATATAAAAACATTTTTATATAAAAAAAATTTTATATAAAAAAAATTTTATATAAAAAAAATTTTATATAAAAAAAATTTTATATAAAAAAAATTTTATATAAAAAAAATTTTATATAAAAAAAATTTTATATAAAAAAAATTTTATATAAAAAAAATTTTATATAAAAAAAATTTTATATAAAAAAAATTATATAAAAAAAATTTATATAAAAAAAATTTATATAAAAAAAATTTATATAAAAAAAATTTTATATAAAAATAATTTTATATTTTATAATAAAAAAAAAAAATTTATAAATTTTTTTTTATATAATTTTTTTGTATATAAATTTTTTTATATAAAATTTTTTTATATAAATTTTTTTTATATAAATTTTTTTATATAAAAATTTTTTTATATAAAAATTTTTTTATATAAAAATTTTTTTATATAAAAAATTTTATATAAAATTTTTTTATATAAAAATTTTTTATATAAAAATTTTTTATATAAAAAAAATTTTATATAAAAAAAATTTTATATAAAAAAAAATTTTATATAAAAATTTTTTATATAAAAAAAATTTTATGTAAAAAAAATTATATAAAAAAAAATTTTTATATAAAAAAAATTTATATAAAAAGAAATTTATATAAAAAAAATTTTATATAAAAAAAATTTTATATAAAAAAAATTTATATAAAAAAATTTTTTATATAAAAAAAATTTATATAAAAAAAAATTTAAATAAAAAATTTTTTATATAAAAAAAATTTTATATAAAAAAAAATTTATGTAAAAAAATTTTATGTAAAAAAAATGTTATATAATAATTTTATATAAAAATAATTTTATATTTTATAATAAAAAAAAAAAAATTATATAAACTTTTTTTTATATAATTTTTTTTTATATAAATTTTTTTTATAAAAAATTTTTTATATAAATTTTTTTATATAAAAAATTTTTATATAAAAAAATTTTATATAAAAAAATTTTTATATAAAAAAAATTTTATATAAAAAAAATTTTATATAAAAAAATTTTATATAAAAAAAATTTTATATAAAAAATTTTTTATAAAAAAAAAATTTTATATAAAAAAATTTATATAAAAAAAAATTTATATAAAAAAAAATTTATATAAAAAAAATTTTATATAAAAAAAATGTATATAAAAAAAAATTTTATATAAAAAAAATTTATATAAAAAAAAATTGATATAAAAAAAATTTTATATAAAAAAAATTTTATATAAAAAAATTTTATATAAAAAAAATTTTATATAAAAATTTTATATAAAAATTTTATATAAAAAAAAAATTATATAAAAAAAATTTTATATAAAGAAAATTTTATATAAAGAAAATTTTATATAAAAATTTTTTTATATAAAAAAAATTTTATATAAAAAATTTTTATATAAAAAATTTCTATATAAAAATTTTTTATATATAAAAATTTTTATATAAAACATTTTATATAAAAAATTTTTATATAAAAAATTTTTATATAAAAAATTTTTATATAAAAAAATTTTATATAAAAAAATTTTATATAAAAAAAATGTATATATAAAAACATTTATATAAAAAAAATTTATATAAAAATTTTTTATATAAAAAAAATTTATATAAAAATTTTTTATATAAAAATATTTTTACATAAAAATTTTTTTATATAAAAATTTTTTATATAAAAATTTTTTATATAAAAAAAATTTTATATAAAAAAAATTTTATATAAAAAAAAATTTTATATAAAAATTTTTTATATAAAAAAAATTTTATGTAAAAAAAATTATATAAAAAAAAATTTTTATATAAAAAAAATTTATATAAAAAGAAATTTATATAAAAAAAATTTTATATAAAAAAAATTTTATATAAAAAAAATTTATATAAAAAAATTTTTTATATAAAAAAAATTTATATAAAAAAAAATTTAAATAAAAAATTTTTTATATAAAAAAAATTTTATATAAAAAAAAATTTATGTAAAAAAATTTTATGTAAAAAAAATTTTATATAATAATTTTATATAAAAATAATTTTATATTTTATAATAAAAAAAAAAAAATTATATAAACTTTTTTTTATATAATTTTTTTTTATATAAATTTTTTTTATAAAAAATTTTTTATATAAATTTTTTTATATAAAAAATTTTTATATAAAAAAATTTTATATAAAAAAATTTTTATATAAAAAAAATTTTATATAAAAAAAATTTTATATAAAAAAATTTTATATAAAAAAAATTTTATATAAAAAATTTTTTATAAAAAAAAAATTTTATATAAAAAAATTTATATAAAAAAAAATTTATATAAAAAAAAATTTATATAAAAAAAATTTTATATAAAAAAAATGTATATAAAAAAAAATTTTATATAAAAAAAATTTATATAAAAAAAAATTGATATAAAAAAAATTTTATATAAAAAAAATTTTATATAAAAAAATTTTATATAAAAAAAATTTTATATAAAAATTTTATATAAAAATTTTATATAAAAAAAAAATTATATAAAAAAAATTTTATATAAAGAAAATTTTATATAAAGAAAATTTTATATAAAAATTTTTTTATATAAAAAAAATTTTATATAAAAAATTTTTATATAAAAAATTTCTATATAAAAATTTTTTATATATAAAAATTTTTATATAAAACATTTTATATAAAAAATTTTTATATAAAAAATTTTTATATAAAAAATTTTTATATAAAAAAATTTTATATAAAAAAATTTTATATAAAAAAAATGTATATATAAAAACATTTATATAAAAAAAATTTATATAAAAATTTTTTATATAAAAAAAATTTATATAAAAATTTTTTATATAAAAATATTTTTACATAAAAAATTTTTTATATAAAAAATTTTTTATATAAAAAATTTTTTATATAAAAAATTTTTTATATAAAATTTTTTTTATATAAACAAACTTTATATAAAAAAAAATTATATAAAAAAAAATTATATGAAAAATTTTTTATATAAAAAAATTTATATAAATAAAAGTTTATATAAATTTTTTTTTTATAGTAACAATAATACTTAACCGAATTAATGCCAGTCTGATACAATTAGTCCAGTTACAGAAGGGAGAGAAATGGGCCTCACACAGAACAATTGAATTTGAGAAATGCTGGAAGAATGACATTGAGCACCGGCTTTTCTCGCTATATATACTCTTTGAGAAACCTACGTCAAAACCACAACACTCCAGGATTGGCTATCTTGTAAACTTGTAATGATCCTTGATTGGTACAGACGGCCCAATATGTTTTAAAGAGGGAATCTGGACCTTCATAACACACTGTACACTCCAAAACCCACCAGGTCTTGGTCTCTCCTCGCATCCTTTTTGGGGTCGAACCAGGCAACGACCAGTTGTGGTGTGATGTAGGTCTTCCAGTCCCGTAACATATAAAAAAAAAAAATTATTTATATAATAAATTGTTTTTATATAAACAAAATTTTTGTCCTGATCCGTTGGCACGATGAATTGCAACCAGCCAAGCTTTGATGATTGGAACCAATGTGTGTTGTAGGCAGACGCACAGTTATTGTTCAAAGCTAGGCTGTTTGCGATTCATCTTGCCAGGGGATCGGGACACAATTTCTGACCGCGAGTGTACATATTGAAGTTTTCATGACAAGGGTACGGGACTTATATTGACACCATTAAAACACTATCATTTTTTATTTTTTTTAATTCATATTTGTAATTTTTTTTTTCCTTTTTATAATAGACTCCCCAGGCCATTGTTTTTATATATATTTTTTTTTTATTTATTTATTTTTTTTTTTTTCATATCTTTTGTCGTATTGTATGTATTATAAGTTTGGTTAGTATTGAAGCTTATTGTGACAGAGATACTGTACTGTACTTACACTGTCAACATTATATTATCAGCACTAACACAACATTGACCATTCCTATCTATTATTAATTATTGACTCCTATGTACAGCCACAATCAAATATCCACCAACACTTTCCTTCCATCGTACAAATAAATCAGTATCATATCAATATATAATCATACAACAACACCTTATGTCAACTCAACCCCCTCAATTATTATTATTATGAGGTGGTGCAAAATTATATACGTGTTGTTCTTTATTACCAAGATATTTATTATTATTATTATTATTATTATGAGGTGGTGCAAAATCATACACGTGTTGTTCTTTATTACCAAGATATTTATTATTATTATTATTATTATTATTATTATTATAAGGTGGTGCAAAATCATACACGTGTTGTTCTTTATTACCAAGATATTTATTATTATTATTATTATAAGGTGGTGCAAAATCATACACGTGTTGTTCTTTATTACCAAGATATTTACTACGATGGAAGGATATATATTGTTGGTGGATATTTGATTGTGGCTGTACAGTATTCATTCTTTCCTTTGTTTGTGTGTGTCCATAATATCTCTGGTTCTTTCTCACACTATTCCTTTGTATTGTGTGTTTTGTGCCATATGGTGTTTGATTGCTGTCTGGCACTAACAATACATTTTCTCCCTTACCACAGGACCTTCTGCTTATGTCAGGCTATTTTCTCCCTCACTTTGTACATTTTCTCAGCCACAACTGACCCTCCACTGATATCCTTGCAGGCAGCCACCATACCCCAGGGTGTGGTGGTGAAGGTGACACAAACAGAGGAGGTGACAGAAGCAGAGGAGGTGACCGGTGACCAGTTCTCCAGACCACGTCACCTTCATCAAGGGAACGTGTAGGGAGGAGGCCAAGTGGTGGATGGATGTGTTAGGGGTCTTCCCACACACACACACACACACAAGGTACACACACTACAGTACTATTTTATTTCTGTATACACACAACTTACTCAAACTACACTATTGTCTTTCTGTACACACTCATTAGGTACAGTCACCAGCACTAATAAGTATCCAGGTGTGCTTGGAATACCTATAGAGACAGTAAATAAATGCACAATAACATCTCCATTGGAATTAGTTCATGGTTAAAATTGGACCTGTTTAACACTTCAACTAAAGCTGTATACTTATTAGCGCTCATGACTGTACACTACACTAACTAACTACATGTGTATTGTCTTCCCACACACAATTTTTTTTTTTTTCTATTATATTGATATTATTTCTTTTTGGAGTGTGATCCAATGGGACAAACTTTAGGAATAGTCCTCAGGTTACTTATTGATTTTGGAGAATGTGGAAATTAGTATCTAAATTTATGTTGTGTGTGTGTGTGAGAGAGAGAGAGAGACAGAGTACATGTGTGTGTGTACGAGAATATAAATACTAAACCAATCCATGGTATACCTCAGCATCAAGGTGGACACATGAGGAACGCCACCTTCCCTGGGATCAAGATCAGTACCGTAATGAAGTTGTCACTCTCCCTTCACTCTCCCCCCGTCCACACTCGGTAAGTCCAACCATGTACAGTCACAGTCAATAACAATCATCCACGTATGGGTATCTCAAACACATATATACATACAGTCGCGGTCAATAATAATCATCCACATATGGGTATCTCAAACAATTTACTGTCTAATGTTTTCACGTTCACATATGATGTTATTGTTTTAAGTAGTGCGTAGCTGCTTGTATTAAATTAAAAGATGGTAGTTAACGTGTGTGTGTGTGTGTGTGTGTTATTGTTTTAAGTAGTGTGTAGCTGCTTGTATTAAATTAAAAGATGGTAGTTAATCTATTTATTGGAAAGTATATCATCTAAGGAACAGAGGGAAGCTGTCAAACTCTTACGTGAGTTACCCCTATATGGATGATTATATTTGACCACAACTGTACACTTAGTAATCCTTGACAGGCTCCATAGAAAAACAGTAATACCATCAGACCATTATTACACCATTGTTGACTCCACGGATGTTGTTGTATGTGTGTGTTTGTATGTTTGTTTATGTGTGTGTGTGGTGTGTTCTTACCTATTTGTATCTTTACAGGATTGAGTCAAGTTCGTAATGTCCCGTATTTTAAATCACAATTACCATATTTTTCTTTAAAGTTATGTATGTTTTTGACACACACCACTTATTCTGGTAATTTATTCCATTCGTGTGTGTGTGTATGTATTTATGTTTGTGTCTGTGTGTATGTGTATGTTTCTGTATGTTTGTGTGTGTGTGTGTTTAGTACAGTCATCCAGCATACAAACCTTATTTAGTCTTTAGTTGTTTCTCCATCCTTCCCCCTTGAAGTTTGAGGCATTGTAGGTTTTACAGTCTTAGACAAGAAAGTACATTGATGTGTGTGTGTGTGTGTATTATTCCTCTGTGTGTGTGTGTGTATTATTCCTGTGTGTGTGTGTGTGTTATTCCTGTGTCTGTCTGTGTGTGTATTATTCCTGTGTCTGTCTGTGTGTGTATTATTGCATATGCCCTTTACAGTCAAGTTTTTAAATTTTTCTGTTCTGGTATTTCATTCATAAGACCTAATTTTATTCTCTATATTTCTTCTCACAAATCATTTTTCATTAATACATTTCTTCACTTATCTTTGCTCATCCATAACTTAAATAGGTTGTAATTTGTTGTTACAGAGTTGTGGAGTTGTACAAGAGACTGAGGAACCTTCATTGTTTGTTTGTTGTCCACTGTGTTCTTCCTTCCATCAACAACAACAACAACAGTACAAGCATTTACTATAGGACCTTGAGGAACAACAACAACAACAACATCAACTACTACTACTACAACTGTAAGTTTGTATGGAATTACATTGTTGTATTTCTCTCTCTCTCTCTCTCTCTCTCTCCTTCATTCATTCCTTTCTTTCATTCTCTCTCTGTTACCTTCATTCTTCCATTCTCTCTCTCTCTCATTCATTCCTTTCTTCCTTCCAATCTCTCTCTCTCTCATTCATTCCTTTCTTCCTTCCAATCTCTCTCTCTCTCATTCATTCCTTTCTTCCTTCCAATCTCTCTCTCTCATTCCTTCCTTTCTTCCTTCCATTCTCTCTCTCTCATTCATTCCTTTCTTCCTTCCATTCTCTCTCAGTTGGTCCAGATTTACTACCAACAAAATTCTGTCACCTTAAGTGAATTCTCTAACAGGTCACAACATCTCATCATGTCCTTATGTTCTCTATCTTTTGGTTCTGTCCCTTCTGATTCTTCTGCTATGTTGTACAGGTGTGGTCAATAATAATCATCCACATATGGGTACCTCAAACGATTTACTGTGTAATGTTTTCACGTTCACATAATTATGATATTATTGTTTTTAAATACTTCGTAGCTACTTCTATTAAATTAAAAGATGGTAGTTAACCTATTTAATGGAAAGCCTATAAGCTAAAAAAAAAAAACATTGTACAGCTGTCAAACTCTTAGGTGAGTTACCCCTCTATGGATGATTATTTTTGACTACGACTGTACAGTACTGTTCTTACATTTTGTTTTCTCAATCTATTTCTGTTAACTTATGAAATGTAAGCAGCTGTTTGTGTTTTGTCAAAGATTGTATTAAATGTTCAAGTACAGTAACATTCAATAATAATAATAATAAAAATAATAATAGTAATAATAATAATAGTAATAATAAAAATCATAATAATAGTAATAATAAAAATAATAATAATAGTAATAGTAATAATAACCTAATTGCCCACTATGATTTATATAATATACAGTTTGTATGTATGTATGTAGCTTGGAAAAAAAATAGTTTGGAGGAATCATTTGCTCCAGAATTACATTAGGAGTTTCTTGATTCCTCCAAAGTATGCATGTTGCTTGGGAAAAAAAAAATAGTTTGGAGGAATCATTTGCTCCAGATTTATTATTATATATTTTCTATTTATATATGACCTTAACAATAATTAATTTGTTTATTTTACAGGTGTGTAGTGGGAGAGAGAGAGAGAAGAGGAAGAGGAGAACAACACGAGAGAGAGGAGGAGAAGAACACGAGAGAGAGGAGGAGAAGAACACGAGAGAGAGGAGGAGAAGAACACGAGAGAGAGGAGAACAACACGAGAGAGAGGAGAAGAGAACAAAACGAGAGAGAGGAGAAGAATAAGAACAAACGCTACAAGAGAAGAACAACAAGACAGAAGAACACACAAGAACAAAACCTCTAATATAATACAGTGTATAATAACAGGAAATAAAAATTAAATACATTATTAATTATTATACTTTATTAAAAAACCTCTAGTATTAACATAATTATAATTCCACCAGGTGAATAAATTAATTAATTTATACCTGTAAGGGTGTAGGGTTCAATTAAAAATTATTGATGTTATTATAATATTTGTCTGTGTGTGTGTGTGAAATATCACACAAACAAACAAATATTATAATAACACCAGTAATAATTACATACATAAAAGAATGTAGGGTTTAAGTAAAAATTATTGATGTTATAATATTGTCTGTGTGAGAGAAATACCACACACAGACAGACAAATATTATAACCATCAGTGATAATTACATACCTAAAACGATGTACAGTTCAAGTAAAAATTATTGATGATGTTATAATACTGTGTGTGTGAGAGAGAGGGAGAGAGAGATATCACTCACTCGCTCTCACACACAGACAGACAAATATTATTATAACATCAGGTTCAAATAAAAATTATTGATGTTATTATAATACTGTATGTCTGTGTGTGTGTGTGTGAGAGACATATCTCACACACACACACAGACAAATATTATAATAACATCAGTGATAATTTTATACCTGTAAAGTCCCATCCACACAAGGCAAAAAGACGCAACCCAGTGAAATTCTCTCACTTTTTACCATTGTTACCAGATCAAACCGTCTCTGGCAGCTATTTACCACTTGTGCCACACCCACGATATTGGTAACAGTGTCTGCCCGAAGTTATTTTGCCTCGTGTGGAAGGAGCTTAAGAGTTTAAATATAACTTTAGGGGATAGTACAGTGTTGGTGGTAAATGTGGAGCAATTGATTCCTCCAAACTATTCCAAGCAACAACAGAACACCATTGTCATGTTTCCTGGCATACTTTGGAGGAATCAAGATGCTCCAATGTAATTCTGGAGCAACTGATTCCTCCAAACTATTCCAAACAACAAAACAAACACCATTATTTTTGTTCATCTGGTTCTGTTTTCTGACATACTTTGGAGGAATCAAGATACTCCAATGTACCAACAGTGTATTATCTCCTTAGTGTTATTATAATACTGTGTGTGTGTGACAAATACACACACACACACACACAGATATTATAACAACAATATAACATTGTGTGTGTGACAAATACACACACACACACACACACACACAGTTTTGATAACGACATTAACATTTTGTGTGTGTGTGTGTGTGTGCAGAGAGAAATATCACACACACACACACACACACAATATGTTACTGTTGTTATAATACCTGTGTGTGTGTGTGTGTGTTAGTGGAGAGAGAAACATCACACACACACACACACACACACACACACACACACAGTAACTTCATAAAACACTCACATTAACTAGTAGTAGTAGTAGTTGATGTAAGGATGAACACAGTGAATAATGAAGGTTGTTAAGTCTCTTGTACAACTACACTCCACAAATCTGTAACAAAATACAACCTAATTAATTTAAAGGAAATTATTCAACTTTATAATAATAACACAGAATATTATTTCTGGCTTAACCAAGAAGTATTATTAAATTTGTTGGTGGATATTTGATTGTGACTGTACTTAAGGGGGTGCAGGAGTAGGGGACAGGCTTCGGGGGGAACTGGGGGGGTGCGGGAGTAGGGGGACAGGCTGGGGGCGGGGGTTAGGGGGGTGCGGGAATAGGGGACAGGCTTTCTACCCACCCCAAGCCTGTCCCCCTATTCCCGCACCCCCCCAGTTCCCCCCGAAGCCTGTCCCCTACTTCTGCACCCCCTTAAGTACAGTCACAGTAAAATATCCACCAACACTTTCCTTCCATCGTAATAAATATCTTGGTAATAAAGAACAACACGTGTATGATTTAACAACACCTCATAATAATAATAATAATAATAATAATAATAATAATAATAAATATCTTGGTAATAAAGAACAACACGTGTATGATTTAACAACACCTCATAATAATAATAATAATAATAATAATAATAATCTTGGTAATAAAGAACAACACGTGTATGATTTTGCACCACCTCATAATAATAATTGAGGGGGTTGAGTTGACGTAAAGTGTTGTATACAAAAAAGGCAGGGAGGAAGGAAAACCATTTCAAGAGAGATTCTCTTGTTGGTTAATTGGAAGGCTACTGATTATTATTATTACTATTATTATTATTATTATTACTATTATTATTATTATTATTATTATTACTATTACTATCATTATTATTATTATTATTATTATTACTATTATTATTATTATTATTATTACTATTATTATTATTATTATTATCATCATTATCATTATTATTATTATCATTATTATTATTATTATTATTATTGAGTGCTACTGATTCCTCCTAACTCTACCAGAAAACACACTCTCAATGGTACTAATAATTAAGGGATGTGTTTGGAGGAATCAGTAGCACTCAATAATAATAATAATAATAATAATAATAATAATAATAATAATAATAATAATAATAATAATAATAACGATAATAATAGTAATAATAATAATGATAATAATAATAATGATAATAATAATAATGATAGTAATAATAATAATAGTGATGATAATAATAATAATAATAATAATAATAATCACACACCTTCCAATTCACCAACAAAATAATATCACCTTAAGTTGGAAGTAGTGTTGGTAAATCTGGAGTAAATTATTCCTCCAAACTATTTTTTCAAGCAAAAGAACACCCATTATTATTATTATTATTATTGTTTTTATTATTATTATTATTATTTCTATTCTTATTATTATTATCATTGTTTTTTATTATTATTATTATTATTATTTCTATTTTTATTTTTATTATTATTGTTTTTATTATTATTATTATTATCATTTCTATTTTTATTATTATTATTATTGTTTTTATTATTATTATTATTATTATTTCTATTTTTATTATTATTATTATTGTTTTCATTATTATTATTATTATTTCTATTTTTATTATTATTGTTTTTATTATTATTATTATTATTTCTATTTTTATTATTATTATTATTGTTTTTATTATTATTATTATTATTATTTCTATTTTTATTATTATTATTATTGTTTTTATTATTATTATTATTATTTCTATTTTTATTATTATTGTTTTTATTATTATTATTATTATTTCTATTTTTATTATTATTGTTATTATTATTATTATTATTATTTCTATTTTTATTATTATTGTTTTTTTTATTATTATTATTATTATTTCTATTTTTATTATTATTATTATTTTTATTTTTGTTCATGTGGTCCTTTTGTTCATCTGGTACCAGAAGGAATAAGAGAGATAAGAGACAAAGAAGGAATAAGAGAGAAAAAGAAATAAGTAAATAATATAGAAGGAGGAATAAGAGAAAATAAGAGAATAAATATCTATGAAGGAAAAAAGAAAGCAAGGAGATAAAGAGATAAAGAGAAGATATAGAAGAAGGAAATAGTAGAACGAATAAAGAGAGAGGAAAGGAGAAAGCAAGAATAAAGAGAGAGGAAGAGACAGAGGGGAAATAAGAGAAGATGGATAAAAGGAGAGGAGAAAGAGGAAAAATAAAGAGAGGCATAAGAAAAAAGGCAGAATAAAGAGAGGAGAGAGGAAAGAAAATAAAGAAGGAAGAAAGAACATGTTGATAAAGTGTGTAAAGGAAAGGTTTGATAAAAGGTTAATATAGGAGAATATAAACCTATCATTATGTCACACACACATACATACACACACACAGACACACACACACACACACATAAACACACATACATACACACACACACACACACACATACATACACACACACACACATACATACACATACACATACACACACACACACACACATACACACACATACACACACACACAGACACACGTACACACACACACAGACACACGTACACACACACACATACACACATACATAAACATATCAGGACCTCAGTAATCATTGTGTTCACTTTCTCTCTTGTGTTCTCCTTCTCTCTCTTCTCTTGTGTTCTCCTTCTCTCCTCTCCTCCTCCTCCTCCTCTCTTCTTCTCTTTTCACTACACACCTGTAAAGTAGATAAATTAATTAGTAATAAACATATTTCTAAATCCAACCTACATACACATACATACAAACTGTATATTATTATATAAATTAGACTGTACATACATACATACAGTTGGTGTCAAATATAATGATCCATATAGGGGTAACTTGCCGTGACTCAGGAAAAAATGGGACCTCCCGTATCACTCATTTTGACTCGCCTTGACTCGCCTTGACTTAACTCGCTTGGTGTAAACGCAGCCTAAGGGGGTGCGGGAGTAGGGGACAAGGCTTGGGGGGGGGGGGGGGGGGGGTTTGGGGGTGCGGGAATAGGGGGACAGGCTTGGGGTGGGTAGAAGGCTTGTCCTCTATTCCAGCACCCCCCTAACCCCCCCCCCCCAGCCTGTCCCCCTACTCCTGCATCCCCCAAAACCACCCCAAGCCTGTGCCCTACTCCTGCACCCCCCTAACCCCCCCCCCAAGCCTGTCCCCCTATTCCCGCACCCCCTTTAGTTGGGTGGTAAACTTGGAGCAAATAATTCCTCTAAATATTAACATGAAACACACACACCTACAGTATATGGAAGGAGTTGGTTTGGTGGCATAGTTTGGAGGAATCAGAAGCCTCCAAACACACACACACACACACACACCTATTCTCTCTCCCTCCTCTCTAACACACACACACCTATATGGAAACAGCTTGTTTCATGGCATGGTTAGGAGGAATCAGAAGCCTCCACACACACACACACACACACACACACATTCTCTCTCTAACACACATATACACACACATTCTCTCTCTAACACACATATACACACACATTCTCTCTCTAACACACATATACACACACATTCTCTCTCTAACACACATATACACACCTATATGGAAGGAGCTTGTTTCATGGCATGGTTAGGAGGAATCAGAAGCCTCCACACACACACACACACACACACATTCTCTCTCTAACACACATACACACACACCTATATGGAAGGAGCTTGTTTCGTGGAATAGTTTGGAGGAATCAGAACCCTCCAAACACACACACACACACATTGTCTCTCCCTCTCTCTCTCTAACACACACACACACACACACATTCTCACTCACTCACTCTCTCTCTAACACACACACACTCTCCATCTCTCTCTCTAACACAAACACACACACCTATATGGAAGGAGGTGGTTTATTTGCAAATAAATCACTTTGGGCACGTGATCCAGGAATATGTGTAAGTCCACAAGGAAGGAAACAAACACAGAGTCCCAAGTGCTTTCCTGTATTCACATCTGTATTTCCCCTCAAGATGTGAATACACGAAAGAGCTTGGGACTCCGTGTTTCTTTCCTTCCTTGTGGACTTGCGCACATTACACAATTTATACGTACCATATCATACAAGCAACTATCCGTACTCACTAACCAAGCAAACCAAACAATGTAAACTGGATACAAGCAACTACTGTACTCACTAACCAAGCAAACCAAACAATGTCAAAGTGGATAATATAATTGTACCATAATAGATTGATGGTCACTCTCCCCCAAGCCTGTCCTTTACTCCCGCACCCCCCTAAAGCCTGTCCCCCTACTCCCGCACCCCCCCCGACCCACCCAAAACCCACCGCACCCCCCCCCCCCCCGACCCACAGCACCCCCTTAATATTAAGTCCCATCCACACGAGAGCCAAAAAGACAGCAGGCACGGGCAACCCAGTGAAATTCTCTCGCTTTATACAAGTGTTACCATATCAAACGGTCTCTGGCAGCCATTTACCACTTGTGCCCACCACCCACCCACATTATTGGTAAAAGTGTCTGCCCACAGTTTTTTTGCCTCTCGTGTGGAAGGAGCCTAACCAAGCAAACCCAAATATGCACAATTGGATAAGATAATTCTGTCTCTCTCTCTCTCTCTGTCTCTCTGTCTCTCTCTCTCTCTCTCTCTCTCTCTCTCTCTCTCTCTCTCTCTCTCTCTCTCTCTCTCTCTCTCCCTTGTTGGTCACTCTCCATCCCTGTACAGTATCTTTGGATGATAACCCAACCCTGTTTCATTGTTCAAGCTCAAATTAAATAGAATGCAAAATATATATAATTTTTTATTCTTAATTTATTATTTATTTTGCAGTCATTTATTTATTGTTAATTTGTTATTCTTTATTTATTATTTGTTTTGTATTCTTCAATAATAATGTAATTTGTATTCTTCATTCATTATTTATTATGAGGGTATTATTACACAAGTACTGTGTTCTTGGCTAGGGCTGAGCAGTGTTACCACATCCGGCTAGGTCCCGGGAATTTACCCCGGTCACTTTATGATAGTTTATACTGGTTATATCCCGGTAGTTTGCCCAGGTTAGGTCCCGGTAGTCTGCTGTAGTCTAGGTTAGGTCAGGTTAGGTTAGGTTAGGTTAGGTTAGGTTAGGTTAGGTTAGGTTAGGTCAGGTTAGGTTAGGTTAGGTTAGGTTAGGTTAGGTTAGGTTAGGTCAGGTTAGGTTAGGTTAGGTTAGGTTAGGTTAGGTTAGGTTAGGTTAGGTTAGGTTAGGTCAGGTCAGGTTAGGTTAGGTTAGGTTAGGTTAGGTTAGGTCAGGTTAGGTCAGGTTAGGTCAAACTAATTTCCAAATTATATTTGTAAAACGGGGCATTTCTGAGAGAAACACCATAGATGAAAAGTGTGTTAGAATGGTCCAAAATAGTGGGTAATGATACTAAAATATACAATATAGTGAACTCAGTACTTCTGTAAATTTACCGTGAATAACTATGTGTGGTATTGTTTTTTTTTCTGATTTCTATTTACAGAATGCAAGAGTAAGAACACTTCTATATGGAAGGAGTTTGTTTTATGGAATAGTTTGGAGGAATCAGAAGCCTCCAAACACACACACACATTGTCTCTCCCTCTGACACACACTCTTTCTCTCTCTCTCTCTCACACACCTATATGGAAGGAGCTTGTTTCATGGCATGGGTAGGAGGAATCAGAAGCCTCTAAACACACACACACACACACTCATTCTCTCTCTAACACAAACACACACACATTGTCTCTCTCTCTAACACACACACACACACATTCTCTCTCTCTAACACACACACACACACATTCTCTCTCTCTCTAACACACACACACACACACATTCTCTCTCTCTCTAACACACACACACACACATTCTCTCTCTCTCTAACACACACACACACACTCATTCTCTCTCTAACACACACACACACACATTCTCTCTCTCTCTAACACACACACACACACATTGTCTCTCTCTCTCTCTAACACACACACACACACATTGTCTCTCTCTCTCTCTCTCTCTCTAACACACACACACACACATTCTCTCTCTCTCTAACACACACACATATATGGAAGGAGCTTGTTTCATGGCATAGTCAGGAGGAATCAGAAGCCTCTAAACACACACACACATCCATGGTACACTCGCGGTCAGAAATTGTGTCCCGATCCCCTGGCAAGATGAATCGCAAACAGCCTAGCTTTGAACAACAACTGTGCGTCTGCCTACAACACACATTGGTTCAAATCATCAAAGCTTGGCTGGTTGCAATTCATCGTGCCAACGGATCAGGACAAAAATTTTGTTTATATAAAAAAAATTTATTATATAAATAATTTTTTTTATATATATATATTTTTTTTATATATATATATGTTACGGGACTGGAAGACCTACATCACACCACAACTGGTCGTTGCCTGGTTCGACCCCGAAAAGGATGCGAGGAGAGACCAAGACCTGGAGCCGTATTCACAAAAACAAAGTTCACTCTTAACTTAAAATTTTGTTGGTAAGCATTTATTTATTCATGGCAAGGACTAGGACCCGGCACTGCTTCGAAATCTTAATAAAAGCTCACACAAATAGAATAGCAAAACCATTCACTGCTTCGAAATGAACCTGAAACACTATGGTGAGGTCAGAATTGAAACATACGAACAAGTCCAAACTCTAAAATGCTTTGTGAATACCGGCCCTGGTCGGTTTTTGAGTGTACAGTGTGTTATGAAGCTCCAGATTCCCTCTTTAACATATTGGGCCGTCTGTACCAATCAAGGATCATTACAAGTTTACAAGATAGCCAATCCTTCAGTGTTGTGGTTCTGACTTAGGTTTCTCAAAGAATATATATAGCGAGAAAAGCCGGTGCTCAGTGTCTATATAAGTTTAATTTTAAGTTTGAATGTAATAATAATAATAATTATAATAATAATAATAATAATAATAATAATAATAATAATAAATGCATAAAATAATATGCAGAAAGTTAAAATTAAATTAATAATAAATAAATAAAAAAATAAAATAAAAGGCCTTAATGACCAACACCAAGGTCGATAGGCCAGGAAAAAAAAAAAAAAAAAAAAAAAATGCTCAGTGTCATTCTTCCAGCATTTCTCAAATTGAAGTGTTCTGTGTGAGGCCCATTTCTCCCCCTTATGTAACTGGACTAATTGTATCAGACTGGCATTAATTCAGTTAAGTATTATTATTATAAAGTTTGGTGTCTTACGAGTGTATTACTGGTGTATTACTAGTGTATTACGAGAACTCGGGATTATAATTAGTTATTATTGTTATTGTTAGTGTAGAGTTACGTGGTGTCAAGTTATTGTAAGAGTTTTGTATTCTCTTTAACTTGAGTGTGGTATTATTATTATTATTATTGGGCAATCTACTGAGTTGTTGAATGGTTTGGGATATATGAATTCCTGGTGTTTTGATGTTCTTGGGATAAATGTGTTTAATGTTAAAATAAATGTTTTTACGACTTTGCATTTTAATTAATTTGGCGACCTCTGGATATACTGGGTTTGTAACATATATAAAAAGAAATGTTATATAAAAAAAAAATTATAAAAAAATTTTTTATATAAAATTTTTTTTTATATAAAAAAAAATTTTTATATACAATTTTTTTTTTATATAAAAATTTTTTTTATAAATTTTTTTTTTTTATATAAAAACTTTTTTTATATAAAACTTTTTTTATATAAGAATTTTTTTTATATAAAATTTTTTTTTATATAAAAACTTTTTTTATATAAAAACTTTTTTTATATAAAAACTTTTTATATAAAATTTTTTTTTATATAAAATTTTTTTTTATATAAAATTTTTTTTTATATAAAATTTTTTTTATATAAATTTTTTTTTTATATAAAATTTTTTTTTATATAAAATTTTTTTTTATATAAAAATTTTTTTATATAAATTTTTTTATAAAATTTTTTTTTTATATAAAATTTTTTTTTATATAAAATTTTTTTTTATATAAATTTTTTTTTTATATAAAAATTTTTTTTATATAAAAATTTTTTTTATATAAAAAATTATTTTATATAAAAAAAATTTTTATATAAAATTTTTTTTATATAAAATTTTTTTTTATATAAAATTTTTTTTATATATTTTTTTTTATATAAATTTTTTTTTTTATAAAAATTTTTTTTTATATAAATTTTTTTTATATAATTTTTTTTTTATATAAAAATTTTTTTTATATAAATTTTTTTTATATAAAAATTTGTTTTATATAAAAAAATTTTTTATATAAAATTTTTTTTTATATAAAATTTTTTTTTATATAAAATTTTTTTTATATAAAATTTTTTTTTATATAAAAATTTTTTTTATATAAAATTTTTTTTTATATAAAAATTTTTTTTATATAAAATTTTTTTTATATAAATTTTTTTTTTATATAAAAATTTCTTTTATATAAAAATTTTTTTTATATAAATTTTTTTTTTATATAAAATTTTTTTTTTATATAATTTTTTTTTATATAATTTTTTTTTTTATATAAATTTTTTTTTTATATAAAATTTTTTTTATATAAATTTTTTTTTATATAAATTTTTTTTTTATATAAAAAAAATTTTTATATAAAATTTTTTTTTATATAAAATTTTTTTTATATAAAATTTTTTTTTATATAAAATTTTTTTTATATATTTTTTTTTATATAAAATTTTTTTTTATAAAAAAATTTTTTATATAAAATTTTTTTTTATATAAAATTTTTTTTTATATAAAATTTTTTTTTATATAAAATTTTTTTTTATATAAAATTTTTTTTTATATAAAATTTTTTTTTATATAAAATTTTTTTTTATATAAAAATTTTTTTTATATAAAATTATTTTTTATATAAAATTTTTTTTATATAATTTTTTTTTTATATAAATTTTTTTTTTATATAAAATTTTTTTATATAAATTTTTTTTTTATATAAATTTTTTTTATATAAATTTTTTTTTATATAAATTTTTTTTTATATAAATTTTTTTTTATATAAAATTTTTTTTATATAAAATTTTTTTTTATATAAAATTTTTTTTTATAAGGTTGGAACAACTGTGCGTATCCCTACAACACACATTTGTTCGAATCATCAAAGCTTGGCTAGTTGCTATTCATCGTGCCAAGGGATCAGGGCACAATTTCTGACCGCGAGTGTACATACAATGTCTCCATATAAAGACAACAGAACCATAGTACTGTATATACCATGAATACAAATACTTACAGTAATCTATAATAATGTGTTGTTGTTGTTGTTGTTGTTGTTATAGATGGAAGGAGGTCTCATACTTGTACAATTCCAGTTAATTCCAAAACTCCAGTTAATTCCAGTTAATTCCAAAACCCTGTAACAAATATATAACCAAATTAGTTTATAATTCTTACTAAATCTAATAATTATACAATTTATAATTTTTAGAAAACCTAATACATACACAGGTGGATATGAAGCCAACTTATAATATTAATAATATTAATAATAAAAATAATAATAATAAAAATAATAATAATAATAATAATAATAATAATAAAAATAATAATATTAACAATAATAATATTAATAATAATAATAATATTGATAATAATAATATTGATAATAATAATAATATCAAAGAAGGCACAGGAAAGGAGACAGACAGACAGACAGTGTGTGTGTGTGAAATAGAGAGAAACAGCTGTCTAACCTTACATAGAAAGTGTGAAAGAAGATGCATAGAGAAAGATAAAAGGTTAAGATTATATATGTAACTGCAATACAACATTATTATTATTATTATTAAATGACTTGTGGGTGAATTATTTAATGAATTTGGTGAGTAAACTATACAGTGATTATTATTATTATTATTATTATTATTATTATTATTAAATGACTTGTGGGTGAATTATTTAATGAATTTGGTGAGTAAACTATACAGTGATTATTATTATTATTATTATTAGGTTTGTTGTTTTGTAATGATAAGAGTCACTTGGTAAACTATTCATTACAGTACATTCACAATAATCAATTAATAACTTCTCTTTCCATGTAACCTGTGTAAGAATTTCTGTGGCCAACTGTACATGGGTTGATTCCACAGTGGTATTGGTTTGTTAGCTTCCCAACCAACCAACCACACTTGTAAGGCTTCATTATTTTCCAAAAGGTGAGTATCCATATTCACAAAATCTATCCAACAGTTAGATAATAATAATAACAATAATAATAACAATAATAACAATAATAATAATAATAATAATAATCACTGTATAGTTTACTCACCAAATTCATTAAATAATTCACCCACAAGTCATTTAATAATAATAATAATAATAATAAAAATAATAATACCAGTAATAATAATAATAACAATAATAATAATAATAATAACAATAATAATAACAATAATAATAACAATAATAATAATAATAATAATAATCACTGTATAGTTTAATCACAAAATTCATTAAATAATTCACCCAGAAGTCATTTACACGGCTAAAATTCTTTTGTTTGCGTGCTTACAAACCAATACCAACCACTGTGGAATGGACCCTATATATATACAGGCATCCCAGATAATATTATTGAAATGTTACCCAAAATAAAATATATTGGTAAAAAACATACATACAGTTGGTGTCAAATATAATGATCCATATAGGGGTAACTCATGTAAGAGTTTGACAGCTTCCCTCTGTTCCTTAGATGATAAACTTTACAATAAATAGGTTAACTACCATCTTTTAATTTAATACAAGCAGCTACACACTACTTAAAACAATAACACACACACACACAGGTTAACTACCATCTTTTAATTTAATACAAGCAGCTACACACTACTTAAAATAATAACACACACACACACGTTAACTACCATCTTTTAATTTAATACAAGCAGCTACACACTACTTAAAACAATAACACACACACACACACGTTAACTACCATCTTTTAATTTAATACAAGTAGCTACACACTACTTAAAACAATAACACACACACACACACGTTAACTACCATCTTTTAATTTAATACAAGCAGCTACACACTACTTAAAACAATAACACACACACACTACTTAAAACAATAACGCAAACACACACACACACTACTTAAAACAATAACACACACACACATATACTTAAAACAATAACACACACACACACACACACTACTTAAAACAATAAAATCATATACGTGAACGTGAAAACATTAGACAGTAAATTGTTTGAGATTCCCATATGTGGATGATTATTATTGACCACGACTGTACATACATACATATACGAGGCCTTCATCTCCACACTGGAGGTAGCCTCGTCACGTCACACACCCTCCCAAACACATAATAATATACATACATACACACACACGTACTACATCTCAACCCCCCGATATTAAAGTAATGAAAAAATGTTAAACTTGTCTATTACAATTACAAAGAGACTGTCTGTGTAAACTTAACTGTAAAGTGAAGAATATTGATGGTGTTGATGATAGTGTGGTACCAATATGTGTTAGGGGGGTGCAGGAGTAGGGGACAGGTTTGGGGGACAGCTATCCCATTGACACACTGCTGGCTATGTTGTCAACACCACTAAGGGGGTGCGGGGGTAGGGGGACAGGGTTCGGGTGGGTATAAAGCCTGTCCCCTATTCCTGCACCCCCTTAACCACCCCCTCCAAGCCTGTCCCCCCACTCCCACACACCCCCAAAGCCTATCCCCCTACTCCCGCACCCCCCTAACACATATTGTGTTGTACAGTCACAGACAATAATATTCATCCACATTGGGTTGACTCATGTAAATGTTTGACAGCTTCCCTCTGTTTCTTTCTCTCTCTCTCTCACTATCTCTATCTAACTCACTATCTATCTATCTGGTTCTAATAAATAGTTTAATTACCATTTTCTATTTCACTACAAGCAAATACTGACTAGTTCAACAACAACAACAACATAATAACAAAACATGAAAATATTCAATAGCAATTTGTTTGAGTTACCTATAGGTGGATGATTAATTATTGTCCGTGACTGTACATAGACACAAGATCATTGATATGGAATAAAGTTGGGGCCAAAATTAATATCTTGCAATATTTAATGCCAGCAGAATTTATTGAGTGAAAATGATGAGAGTAAAACCCATCTACCATTACTCATATTTTCCTGTCTTGAAGATAAATTTAATATTAATATACCTTGGTATGAAATAACCAATAAATATTTACTTACTTACTCTCTCTAGTAGGCTCTCAATATAAGATGAAAATACATTTATCACCATCCTTTGAACACACACACACATACACACCAGTACCATAATAATATTCTTGTACTGAAATCACCACATTGTTTGACTGTTGTTGCCAAGATGAAAACACACACATACACACATATACATACATACATACACACATATACGAGGCCTTCCTCTCCACACTGGAGGTAGCCTTGTCATGTCACACACCCTCCCAAACAAAATGCCAAACTGTAGATCCCCCCCGCCCCCACCACACACTCCACATCACAACCCCCCCAATCCCTGTTGGAGGAGGGAGCAGCCCCCCACATCTCCTTGTGGCACTACAAGTGTCGTTTTATTGTTGTCCAAGCGGGCTTGAAGCACAGCACTATCTGACAACAAAAACAGACCAGATACGTGGAGCCCAACAATTGTCTTGCCCAAGGTGTCCAACCAAAATAATAGCCCAAAAATTATCATTTGACGGAATGGTGATATCATAGGAAAGCAATAAAAGGGTTAATATTAGGAATACACTTTGGTAACATTTAAAATAACCACAGAGAAGGCCAACTCATCTCCAAATAAAATCATCACAATTATAATATAGGTACCCAACAGCCTCATATCTCCAGTTTAGGTGGAGGGAAAAAACAACAAAAATTGGATTCTTAATGAAAACTTGATGGCCATTATACCAATCCTCACATGTTGAAATTTCACCCATAATTAGGTATATGTTTAGGTAAAGAATCATTTAACTGAGTAACCACATTTTTCTTTAATAATAAATATTATTTACATTAAGACCTCTGCAGCAGTGTAAGTACTGGTACAAAATTGTAAGTAGGCTACTAGTAAAAAATTGCAAGTTTGATTACTTATAAATAATCCTTTAAATTTTGTCTTCCATAATAATATGTACAAAAATTATCCAAGCAGCCAATACCTCCTTAAATAATACTACAACATGTTATTACATAATTATTTTTGTTTATTTGGCACTGATTGCAAGTTACATGTACTAATTAAGCCAATATCAATTATCTGTGGTCCATATTGTTGTTGTCAGGTGACTACCAAGCAGCACCAACACTGTTACCAAGCAGGGGTTGCTTTGGATACCAAGACGGCTTGGTTTTAACGGCTACTGCTTGGCACGGCTTCGTATCCAAGCGACCCACAAAAACAGTACAGGGCAAGCTCACTTGGTGAAAACCAAGTGAGCTTGGTGTCACTTGGACAACCCAAACCCAACAAAGGGGTACAGTTATGTTTACATCCATAGTAAGGATTGATAACAAAAACTGGTTTATCCCTACCATTTCACTACAGGGTAAACTCTTTCTTCACTTCATACACTTACCATTATTGTATTATGAGGTAGTTGGTATTGTTGTGAAGGTAATGGGTGTCATCCTCTATTCAAAACTGATAAAGCTGTGAAAATCCAATGTATTGTGTCACCATACATACATCCTGAAAAAACATATATAGATTAGTAGTGTAGTGTTACATGTTAACTCAATACTATGGGTAATATACAAGAACATTGATGGTATTAATGATGGTAAGGTACCAGTATAATGTTGGACTACATATATAAATTATTAATGTATTGTATACAGAGTATGTAAAGGAGAGTAACATGAGGGACAGTAGGGATGGACCAAGTAAGGAGGGAGTGTTGGAACAGGGACAACTGGAGACACTTCTGCCGTGGCCACCCCCTTGGAGGGAGTGAGGTTATAAATACACTGTTACATATTAACTCAATACTATGGGTAATATACAACAACAATGGTATGATGAATTATACAAATTAGTATTATACTGATACATGTTATCTGAAGACAATTATTAATACAATAAATCCTCACTAATAAATATATATCATTGTTAATGATATAATATAATATATATGTTAGCCTAATGTTAATGAATAATGCAACACTACATGGAGTCACATTGGTAATACTGTGTCAGTGTAGCCAGGGTAGTTGACCAACAGCTGGACCCATCACATCACCTCGGAAAAATCCCAGACGTTTTCTGGTGGACTGGAACCCGGGCCCTTACCATTCACAGTCCATCACTTTATCCACTCTGCTACTGTCTCCCATCACCATTATTCTGCCAATAAAGTTAATTAATTCAAAACACTATTAGGCTATATATAAATGTTGGGTATAGACATGGTAATTTGAGTTTAATACAAAATCAACTTCAAAATTGGTTGGTATTGGTTTGTAAGCACGCAAACGAAAGAATATTAGTCGTGTTAATGACTTGTGGGTGAATTATTTAATGAATTTTGGTGAGTAAACTATGCAGTGATTATTATTATCTAACTGTTGGATAGATTTTGTGAATATGGATACTCACCTTTTGGAAAATAATGAAGCCTTACAAGTGTGGTTGGTTGGGAAGCTAACAAACCAATACCACTGTGGAATCAACCCTAAAATAATGAAGCCTTACAAGTGTGGTTGGTTGGGAAGCTCACCAACCAATATCACAGTAGAATCAACCCTAAGACAGCATCCAAGTTATCTGATACGATATCTGACTTAGCAATTAAAGGGGAAATTTTGTGTTGGTAAATCTGGAGCAACTGAATCCTCCAAACTATTCCAAGCAACAACAGAACACCATTACTTTTGTTCTTCTGGTTCTGTTTCCTGACATACTTTGGAGGAATCAAGGCACTCCAATGTAACAAAAAAGAATTACCACATCAAACCCCTTCCACACGAGAGGCAAAAGACGACGAGAAGACACTTTTACCAATTTTGTGGGTGGGTAGTGGGCACGAGAGAGAGACAGTGTGTGTGTGAGAGAGAGAGAGAGAGAAAGTGTGTGTGTGAGTGAGTGTGTGTGTGAGTGAGTGAGTGTGTGTGTGTGAGAGAGAGAAAGTGTGTGTGTGAGTGTGTGAGAGAGAGAGAGAGACAGTGTGTGTGTGTGTGTGTGTGTGTGAGAGAGAGAGAGAGAGAAGTGTGTGTGTGAGTGTGTGAGAGAGAGAGAGAGAGAGAAAGTGTGTGTGTGAGTGAGTGTGTGAGAGTGTGAGTGTGTGTGTGTGAGAGAGAGAGAGAGAAAGTGTGTGTGTGAGTGAGTGAGTGTGTGAGAGTGTGAGTGTGTGTGTGTGTGTGTGTGAGAGAGAGAGAGAGAGAAAGTGTGTGTGTGAGTGTGTGTGAGAGAGAGAGAGAGAAAGTGTGTGTGAGAGTGTGTGTGTGTTATACAAGTGTTAACTACTGTAACACATTTACTTAAGTCATATCATAACCTAACCTAATACTTCTATAATGTTACTTTTTCACTAAAATAAAGTAAAATTTCTCTTGGTTATTTCTAACATGATGAATTAGATTATGTCCCAACTTCAACTTTAACATTAAAAAGTTAACAAACTCTCTCCTTCAACTCTTAATATATATAAAGGGAAGACTCACCTTCATCCCTGTCATCTCCTTGTCTAACTTTTACAATTCTTTCCATTCTTCTTCTTCCTCAATCTTTTTTTCTTCTCCATCTCATTCCTTTCTTCCTTTTCAAGATTCATATCAGTCTGTTGAAGAAATATCATATTAATTGGGGTAATTCACTTTTGTTATATTGGAGTGTCCTGATTCCTCCAAAGTATGCCAGGAAACAGAACCAGACCAACACAAATATTAGTGTTGTGTTGCTTGGAAAAATAGTTTGGAGGAATTATTTGCTCCAGATTTCCCAACACTGTACTTCCATCTTAATTAATGTCTAACTAGTATCCTGAAATCAAGTATATATATATATATATATACATATATATACAGTATATATATATATATATATATATATATATATATATATATATATATATATATATATATATATATATACACGAAGGGTAGAAGTGTGAGTATGGAAGTGAAAAGGGGACTACGAAATAGTATAATCCTGCCAACACTGACATATGCGTCGGAGACATGGACATGGAGTAGGGCTCATCAGTCTAGAATAGGTGCTGTGGAAATGAGTTACTTGAGAGGAGCTTGTGGACTTACTAGATGGGATGGAGAAAGTAATGAGAGTGTATATGAGAGATGTGGTATGAGTGAGAAGGCAATTGGTATTGAGTGTGGAGTGGTTTAGAGAGTGAAACGTAATACATTGAGATGGTATGGACATGTGGAGAGAATGCAAGGCGAGGAATTTGTAAAGAAGGTGTATGGAAGTGAAGTTGTAGGACCTGGTGTGAGAGGCAGACCTCCGGTTAGATGGCAGAACAGAGTGGAAGAGTATGTAAAGGAGAGAAACATGAGGGGCAGAGGAGGGCTTGAACAAGTAAGGAGGGAGTGTTGGAACAGGGAGAACTGGAGACACTTCTACCGTGGCCATCCCCTTGAGGGGAGTTCCCGGAGGGAACGAGGCGTCGGAGCTATAGATAGATAGATAGAAGAGAAAATGGCGCTTTTAATATAAAGAGTGACTAATGTAAAAATGGAGTGTTACATTCTTGACAATAAAATAAATAAGAAGATTATACATGAATCCACCTAACATATTTTTATACTCGAATATTTATATATTTAATTATCAATAAAACAAAATAATTGCACAAATATTAGCCTTCTTAAGAGAGAGAGAGAGAGAGAGAGAGAGAGAGAGAGAGAGAGAGAGAGAGAGAGAGAGAGAGAAAGGGAGGGGTAGGTGAGGCAGTGTTTATAATTCTGTTTATAATTCTGGTTAGAATGCCTTTTTATTATAATTATTATATATTAAATAAAGTATTGACCTTCAAATTCTTATAAAATTTTGAGAATGTTTAAAAATATTGACCTCCAAATTCTTATAAAATTTTGAGAATGTGTTAAAATATTGACCTCCTTATATTCTTTAAAAAAATTCCTAACGCGACCCTAATAGACTTACAACGGCCGAGGTGAGCGGTGCGATGCCGTGAACCGACCGACTCTGAATACCGTTGACGAGCGTCGACAACTGAAAAGAAATTATTATGATTATTGTTGTTATTATCATTATTATTGGTATTATTATTATTATTGGTATTATTATTATTATTGGTATTATTATTATTGGTATTATTGTTATTATTATTGGTATTATAATTATTTTATTATTATTATTGTTATTATTATTTTATTATTATTATTGGTATTATTGTAATTATTTTATTATTATTATTATTATTATTTAACTTATAAACCCTTAATTAGATTTTTATTAATAGACTTTTATTAATAACTACAACTTATGGTATTAGTATAGAATTATTTCGGTAATTTTTTTTTTGGACTATTCTAACACACTTTTCATCTATGGTGTTTCTTATACAATCTTAATTTGGAAATCAGTCTGCCCTCACTCTACTAAATAAATAAATAAATAAATAAATTAATTAATAAAATATTTTGGTATTTATTGAAAGAATTACCGTTTTGTAGCAGTGTTGCCAGATCCGGCTAGGTCCCAGTATTTTGCCCCGGTTATTTCCCGGTAGTTTGGCCAGGTTAGGTCCCGGTAGTCTGCTGTTGTCTAGGTTAGGTTAGGTTAGGTCAGGTCAGGTCAGGTCAGGTTAGGTCAGGTAAGGTCAGGCTAATTTCAAAATGCCCCATTTGAATATGCCCTATCTTGGAAATGGGGCATTTGCGGAGGAAATGCCATAGAAGAAAATAGTCTTAGAATGGTTTAAATAAGTGGGTAATGAAGGTAGAAAAACTGTACCCAATAACGGTAATTCATTCAATATTTACCAAATTATTTAATTCACTATATATATTGTATACCTATTTTAGTATCATTACCCACTATTTTGGAACATTCTAACACACTTTTCATCTATGGTATTTCTTATACAATCTTAATTTGGAAATCAGTCTGCCCTCATTCTACTAAATAAATAAATAAATAAATTTAATAAAATATTTTGATAAATATTGAATGAATTACCGTTATTGAGTACGTTTTTTCTACCTTCATCACCCACTTATTTAGACCATTCTAAGACTATTTTCGGTATTTATTGAAAGAATTACCGTTTTGCAGCAGTGTTGCCAGATCCGGCTGGGTCCCAGTATTTTACCCCTGTCATTCATTGTACTTTATCACGATTATTTCCCGGTAGTTTGCCCAATTTAGGTCCCGGTAGTTTGCCAAGGTTAGGTCCCGGTAGTCTGATGCGGTCTAGGTTAGGTTAGGTCAGGTCAGGTAAGGTCAGGCTAATTTCAAAATGCCCCATTTGAATATGCCCTATCTTGGAAATGGGGCATTTGCAGAGGAAATGCCATAGAAGAAAATAGTCTTAGAATGGTCTAAATAAGTGGGTAATGAAGGTAGAAAAAACGTACTCAATAACGGTAATTCATTCAATATTTACCCTATTTTCTTCTATGGCATTTTCTCCGCAAATGCCCCATTTCCAAGATAGGGCATATTCAAATGGGGCATTTTGAAATTAGCCTGACCTTACCTGACCTAACCTAGACCACATCAGACTACCGGGACCTAACCTGGGCAAACTACCGGGAAATCATCGTGATAAAGTACAATAAATGACTGGGGCAAAATACTGGGACCAAGCCGGATCTGGCAACACTGCTGCAAAACGGTAATTCTTTCAATAAATACCAATATTTTTAACACTCGGGTCCCACCAGCTGTATAATTTATCGTCTTATTTATCCATTTATCGTTATTCATTTACACCACAGGGGTCCTTTATTAACTCATAAACACCTTGAAATAGTCAGGGAATAAATAATAAATAAAATAAAGGCAGTAATAACAAAATAATGATCATTTTTTATCGTCTTATTTAATCAATTATCGCCTTATTTATCCACTTATCGTTATTTATTTACACCACAGGGGTCCTTTATTAACTCATAAACACCTTGAAATAGTCAGGGAATAAATAATAAATAAAATAAAGGCAGTAATAACAAAATAATGATAAATTTTTCCTCTCACCGGATCATTTTTTATCGTCTTATTTCATCAATTATCGCCTTATTTATCCACTTATCGTTATTTATCTACACCACAGGGGTCCTTTATTAACTCATAAACACCTTGAAATAGTCAGGGAATAAATAAATAATGAAATGGTCAATATTTATTTTCCAGTGATAAATTTTTCCTCTCACCGGATCATTTTTTATCGTCTTATTTCATCAATTATCGCCTTATTTATCCACTTATCGTTATTTATCTACACCACAGGGGTCCTTTATTAACTCATAAACACCTTGAAATAGTCAGGGAATAAATAAATAATGAAATGGTCAATATTTATTTTCCCGTGATAAATTTTTCCACTCACGGGTTCATTTTTTATCGTCTTATTTAATCAATTATCGCCTTATTTATCCACTTATCGTTATTTATTTACACCACAGGGGTCCTTTATATACTTATTAACACCTTGAATAGTCAGGGAATAAATAATTAATTAAATAATGTCAATATTTACCCGCGATAAATATGGAGTGAGTCTTGGCGCCATCATATTTGTTTTGGTCTCGTCAGTGTTACCAGATATGTTTGTTGTTGTGTAGTGCGCAGTGTTGCCAGGTCTGCTTGATGAAATTTTCCCAACTTAAACAGAATTTCCCTTTTTTACCTCAAAAATTCCCTGTTTACTCTTCAACAATCTTTATATAATTTCCCCATAGTTACCTCTAATTCTCTATGCCTAAGAATAATTCCCCATACTTGGCATCACTGTCTCTTGTTGATTAGTGCATAGTGTTGCCAGATAGGATATATTCGCATGGTTGTCAACTTGTCAAACTCATTTACCCCAGCGTGCCATATTTAATTTATTAGAGTATACAGTACACGGGCCAGATAATTATGAACAGATCGATACCACTTATTGGTAAAGGTACAGAAGTGGACCTTACTGTATAATAGATATTTTACTGTCATTACCCACTATTTTGGACCATTCTAAGACACTTTAAATCTATGGTATTTGTTTAGAAGTAGTTCATTCACTATATTGTATATTTTACTGTCATTACCCACTATTTTGGACCATTCTAAGACACTTCTTCTATGGTTTTTCTTCCTCAAATGCCCCGTTTCCAAGATAGGGCATTTTGAAATTAGCCTGACCTTACCTAGACCGCATCAGACTACCGGGACCTAACCTGGGCAAACTACCGGGAAATAATCGTGATAAAGTACAATAAATGACAGGGGTAAAATACTAGGACCCAGCCGGATCTGGCAACACTGCTGAATTCAGGTCCACTTCTGTACTAATACCCACTTATTAATCAAGATAAAACTATTGTATGATATAAATCACAAAAAAAAGGCAGTAAATTGTTTGAGATACCCATATGTGGATGATTAGTATTGACCACAACTGTATTGTTCCCTGCTAACACAGAGTACAACACATAACAAAAGAACATCCCCAGGCTATTGTATCAATTCACATCACTTGTGTACCTCTCATGGCTCCAATATCATATATCATTATGTATATACTCTGTAGGACTTTCCTTTTCCTAGCCCTAGCTATCATTTGCTAGGTGTCAGAAAAAAACACTGTTCACTTGAAATATATGGTATTTTCCTAATACACTCGACACTTGAAATATATGGTATTTTCCTAATACACTCGACACTTGAAATATATGGTATTTTCCTAATACACTCGACACTTGAAATATATGGTATTTTCCTAATACACTCGACACTTGAAATATATGGTATTTTCCTAATACACTCGACACTTGAAATATATGGTATTTTCCTAATACACTCGACACTTGAAATATATGGTATTTTCCTAATACACTCGACACTTGAAATATATGGTATTTTCCTAATACACTCGACACTTGAAATATATGGTATTTTCCTAATACACTCGACACTTGAAATATATGGTATTTTCCTAATACACTCGACACTTGAAATATATGGTATTTTCCTAATACACTCGACACTTGAAATATATGGTATTTTCCTAATACACTCGACCCTTGATTTAATGGACCCCCATTTAAAGGATTTCAGATTTAACAGACACTTTTTGCTACCAGACAATCATTATGCATCAGACAGAAAGTGTGTTACTTGAAAATATTCTGTGGACTAACTAGGTGTCAGTGTGGCTGTAAAGGTAAGGAAGGAGGTGTTGGTAGTCCACTGTCCAAGGACCCCTCAATATTTTATCCAAGTGGTGCGGGAATAGGGGGACAGGCTTTGGGGGTTTAGGGGTGTGTGGGTGTTTTTGGGGGGTGCGGGAGTAGGGGGACAGGCTTGGGGGGGGGTTAGGAGGGTGCGGGAATAGGGGACAGGCTTTCTACCCACCCCAAGCCTGTCCCCATATTCTGTGCCCCCCCCCCCAAGCCTATCCCCTACTCCCGCACCCCCTTAAGGGACCCTGTGATGTAGTCAGAAAATTGGAGGTAAATGAGTCCTTCAAATATTATCATGAAACACTATCTATGTGGAAGGAAGGAGGTTGTTTGGTGGCATAGTCAGGGGGAATCAGAAGCCTCCAAGTCTCACCAAACATCACCAATATAGAAGCAGCTTGTCTGGTGGCATAGTCAGGAGGAATCAGAAGCCTCCAAGTCTCACCAAACATCACCAATATAGAAGCAGCTTGTCTGGTGGCATAGTCAGGAGGAATCAGAAGCCTCCAAGTCTCACCAAACATCACCAATATAGAAGGTTGTTTGGTGGCATAGTCAGGAGGAATCAGAAGCCTCCAAGTCTCACCAAACATCACCAATATAGGAGCATGTTTGGTGGCATAGTCAGGAGGAATCACAAGACACCAACCAAGTCTCAAAAACCATCACAGGGTCTTTAATTAATCATACCAAAGGTTTGAGGAAAAACTTGACAAAAAAAAGAACATAACTGTATTACTCCATGTTGAACCAGCACAACCTGCCAAGCACTTGAACAGAACATAACTGTATTACTCCATGTTGAACCAGCACAACCTTCCAAGCACTTGAACAGAACATAACTGTATTACTCCATGTTCAACCAGCACAACCTGCCAAGCACTTGAACAGAACATAACTGTATTACTCCATGTTCAACCAGCACAACCTCCCAAGCACTTGAACAGAACATAACTGTATTACTCCATGTTCAACCAGCACAACCTCCCAAGCACTTGAACAGAACACAACTGTATTACTCCATGTTCAACCAGCACAACCTCCCAAGCACTTGAACAGAACATAACTGTATTACTCCATGTTGAACCAGCACAACCTCCCAAGCACTTGAACACTTAACATAAGTGTTGTAACACACCAAATAGTAATGGTACAATTAACAATAACTATAGCAAGTGTTCTTAGAGGGTGGGTTGGCTTTCTGTGAACACAAATGAGAGTGGTAAGAGAAAGCCCATGTCTCCTGACTAACTCAAGAAACAATAAGTAACAATATAATATATATAATGGGTGGAAGAGTGCGGGAGTAGGGGACAGGCTGTAGGGGGGTGAGGGAGTAGGGGGACAGGCTTGGGGGGGGTTTAGGGGGTGCGGGAGTAGGGGGACAGGTTTGGAGGGGGGGTTAGGGGGTGCGGTAATAGTGTTAATATATATATATATATATATACTCACTTGACAGACATACAAACATAGTATAATATACTCACTTGACAGACATACAAACATAGTATAATATACTCACTTGACAGACATACAAACATAGTATAATATACTCACTTGACAGACATACAAACATAGTATAATATACTCACTTGACAGACATACAAACATAGTATAATATACTCACTTGACAGACATACAAACATAGTATAATATACTCACTTGACAGACATACAAACATAGTATAATATACTCACTTGACAGACATACAAACATAGTATAATATACTCACTTGACAGACATACAAACATAGTATAATATACTCACTTGACAGACATACAAACATAGTATAATATACTCACTTGACAGACATACAAACATAGTATAATATACTCACTTGACAGACATACTGTATATATACCATACATACCTTGCTTAGCCTTATAGCTGAGCCTTCTGTGGTGGTGTTGGCCTTATAGCTGAACCTTCATGCCTTCTGTGGTGGGTTGTGTGAGATTAATGATAGGCAAAGTGTACTGGAAATGTATGATAAAGAAGAAATAAAGAAACTACAAAGGTTAGAAAACAGTGTGGGAGCGCCTAGTTATACGCAAGAAACTGTAATAAGGGTAGGATTATGGAGGGACAATTAAAATACTGGCAGCATATTCTAAGAGGTGAAAGTAACATTCTACTGGAGAGTGTGATACAAGAAATGAGGTTGGAAAAAGAGGAAAAATAAGTGGATTGGAAGGCTGTTGGAAGATAGAAGAATGATGGGAATAAGAGGAATAGACATTAACAATGCTGAAATCGGTGAAAAAGTGGGAAAAAAGAAAGGTGGAAAAGTGAGATGCAAGTAAAAGATAGTCTGAAGCTGTATAGAGAGTGGAGAAAAGAACTGGGAGGACAAGAAGACATTTACAATAACACCAAAGCAGTGATAATTATGTTCAAGTGTCGTACCAACAATATCAACTTGGGAGACAGAAAGAGGTTTAGTAATCAAACAATGGAATGTACAGTCGTGGTCAATAACAATCATCCACATATGGGTATCTCAAACAATTTACTGTCTAATGTTTTCACGTTTACATATGATGTTATTGTTTTAAGTAGTGCGTAGCTGCTTGTAGTAAAATAAAAGATGGTACCAAACCTATTTATTAGAAAGTTTATCATCTAAGGAACAGAGGGAAGCTGTCAAACTCTTACTTGAGTTACCCCTATATGGATGATTATATTTGACACCGACTGTATATATAATGTGTGGAAATGAAAAGGAAGATGTCATACACTTCCTACTACACTGTGAAGCCTATAGTGTAGAAAGGAATAAAAACACATAGTGCTACAGCATCCATATATATATATAACTATGATGAAGAAAATATAATTGGCAAGTTTCTATATGACAGCAGTATAATTGACCAAAGCAAATCAACAATTTATCAATTCTGGCAGATAAGAGAAAAAGATAAAAAAGTTTATCTGTAAAAACAGAGTAAAACAAGACCCAGACCATAGACATTGTGAAGTACATGAGGAAGTAGAGTGGTAATTCACAATGACGTGAAGAAAAACCCACTTTTTATAGACAGAAAGTATTTAATATGGATGTTTGTGAGGCAACAACTACCTCCCTCTTCAGATTCAACTCTGTACTGCTGAAGAGGGAGGTAGTTGTTCACTCACAAACGTCCATATTAAATACTTTCTGTCTATAAAAAGTGGGTTTTTCTTAATATCAGGAAGTATCGTTGACCTTATAGCCGAGCCTTCATGCCTTCTGTGTTGGTGTTGGTCTGGGGTGCTGGGTGTAGGGTGTTGGTCTGGGGTGCTGGGTGGGGTTTGGGGTGTGTGGGAATAGGGGGACAGGCTTGGGGGGGGTTTAGGAGAGGTGCGGGTTTTTTTGGGGGTATCGGGAGGGTTTTTTTGGGTGCGGGAGTAGGGGGACAGGCTTGGGGGGTGGGTTACGGGGGTGCAGGAATAGGGGCCAGACTTTCTACCCCCCCTCCAAGCCTGTCCCCCTATTCCAGCACCCCCCAAACCCCACACCAAGTAGCACATCACATCACTTGTGTTTGTTACAGTAGACCTCTTGTAAATATTCATACGTCCTCCATCTTGGTGGTGTGACCTGTAAATATTATTGATTGATATTAGGCAACATAACAGCCAAGGTCATATGGCACCCGAGGAAGAAGGAAAGTCATTGACAAGTGGGACAGTCAAGGGGGAAATTTTGTGTTGGTAAATCTGGAGTAACTGATTCCTCCAAACTATTTTTCCAAGCAACAACAGAACACCATTATTTTGGTTCTTCTGGTTCTGTTTCCTGGCATACTTTGGAGGAATCAAGGCACTCCAATGTAACAAAAGTGAATAAATAAGAAATAACCTACTACAATAATATTTAATGTAATATTTAATGTAACAAAAGTGAATTACCTCCTTAAGGGATCTGTGATGTAGTCAGATAATTGGAGTTATACGAATCCTTCAAATATTACTACAAAACACCACCTATATGGAAGGAGCTTGTTTCATGGCAGTCAGGAGGAATCAGAAGCCTCCAAACACACACACACACACACACCTATATGGAAGGAGCTTGTTTCATGGCAGTCAGGAGGAATCAGAAGCCTCCAAACACACACACACACACACACACACCTATATGGAAGGAGCTTGTTTCATGGCATGGTCTGGAGGAATCAGAAGCCTCCAAACACACACACTCACACACACACCTATATGGAAGGAGCTTGTTTCATGGCATAGGAGGTAGGAGGAATCAGAAGCCTCCAAACACACACACACACACACACCTATATGGAAGGAGCTTGTTTCATGGCATGGTCTGGAGGAATCAGAAGCCTCCAAACACACACACACACACACACCTATATGGAAGGAGCTTGTTTCATGGCATGGTCTGGAGGAATCAGAAGCCTCCAATTTTAAAACATGATCACAAGGTCCTTAATAAAACGTATATAAAATTGATAAAAACATACATACAGACACGTACACAATAAAATGATCTATCTGTACGTATAATTGGAAGTGCGTACATGGCCCAGAAACACACACACATATCCTATAAACACTCACATACAAACATACATACATATATATATATACACACACACACATACATACATATATATATACACAGACACACACATATACAAACATACATACAGTATTGGTCACGGAG
>JAWQEG010001900.1:47500-67500 GCA_033782935.1 Petrolisthes cinctipes | reverse complement strand
TCATATTCAAATATAGCATTTAGAAATTAGTATGACCTTACATGACTTAACATAACCTAACCTAAACTGCAGTAAACTACCGGGACCTAACCCGGGCAAAATACCGGGAACTAACCGTGGTAAAATACGGTAAATATTGAAAGAATTACCATTACTGCGTACGGTTTTTCTACCTTCATTACCCACTTATTTAAACCATTCTAAGACTATTTTATTCTATGGCATTTCCAAGATAGGGCATATTCAAATTTTGAAATTAGCATGACCTAACCTAGACTGCGGCAAGCTACCAGGACCTAACCTGGGCAAACTACCGGGAAATAACCATGGTAAAGTACAGGAAATGCAAAATACTGGGACCTAACCAAATCTGGCAACACTGCTACAAAACGGTAATTTTTTCAATAAATACCGTACCAACTTTTCTTCGGAAATGCCCCATTTCCAAGTTAGCTAATATTGAAATTAGCCTGACCTTACCTGACCTAACCTAGACTTCGGCAAGCTACCGGACCTAACCTGACCTAACCTAACCTAGACTGCGGCAAACTACCGGGACCTAACCTGGGCAAACTACCGGGAAATAACCGTGGTAAAGTACAGGAAATGACGGTATTTTTACAGAAAACCTGGGTTCACTAGTACGTAAATATTAGTATGTTTTACCACTAATTAGGACCATTCTAAGACACTTTTCATCAATGGTGTATCTCTCGGAGATGCCCCGTTTTCGAGATATGCCCCGTTTTCATACCCCAATACAAACATGGGGGAGAGCCTGGGAATCCGGGGTTTTGGGTGGGGGAAAACACGCATTTCACTGTGGTTCTGCCTATATAATTGACTTCCTACCGTTATTTTCGTTGCTTTTCGTTATATTCCACGTTATTCAAGACGCATGCAATATTGGGGGTGCGTTGGATGAAGCTAGTTTCAGGTGGGGAGATTGGTTCTCTTGTGTTTACGTTTGATATGTTTTCACTACAATTATAGTCTTTTCATAGTTGTAAATGTTACAATATTCACGCTACTTTTGGCTGGTTTGGCTATATTTGCCCTATTATATTTTGTATTGGCAATATTGTCTATGAGCGTCCTACTCTTTTTATGGAAATTTCCATATCCAGGATGTTACATTGTTGCCATCTAGTGTCTACTCCTGTCATTAATTCCTTGATATCACTGTGTTGCCATCTTGTGGTTACTCTGTAAATTATTGGTAATGGAAGTGCAGTGTTACCACATCCATCTACATCCCGGGATATTTACTCGGTCACTTTATTAATTGTACAACGGTTTTATGCCCAGGTTAGGTCCCGATAGTTTGCCCAGGTTAGGTCCCGGTAGTCTGTTGTGGTCTAGGTTAGGTCAGGTCAGGTTAGGTAACACTAATTCCCAAAATAACCATTTGATTTAACATTTTATTGGAGATCTGGCAATTGTGGGATTTTATTCGATGCCGATAGCCATCCACTTATTATGTACATTACCAATTCCTCATTTTCATAGCCATTTGGGCTACAAATGTGCACCTGAACACGTGTTATTATTCACTGGGTAATTTCATTATGTTACTTTTTATTATCTTTCCTTATTTTTGGTTAGGTTTGTTATGCTTTGCTTTGGTTTGTTTGGGTTAGGTTAGGTTAGATTAGGTTTTGTTTAGTAAGGATATGTAGGGGTCGGTAGGATTTGGCTATAATTCTACTTCTTTTCATAGTATTGGGTGCTTCTCTTTGTTATTTTGAGTTAGTACCACTGCTTATAGCCTTGGAAATTTTGGCCCTCTGCTGGCTACTCTAAATATTAATATGTGCATTACCATCTACTAATTTTTATAGCCATTTGGGCTACTTTTGTGCACATGAACACGTGTTTTCATTCTAAGAGTATTTATATTATGTATCTATATTTTTACTTTTGTTTTGTTATGTTACTTTATTTTGGGCTTTAATTGGTTATTTAGTGTAGGGTGAAATATTGTTAGGTTATGTTTGGGTGGGATAGGTACGGTGTGGCTATCATTTTACTTTTTTGGCTGCTTTTCCATTTATTTTTGAGTTTGTAATGCTGCTGTATGGAAAACTGGGTCACGTGATTATCCCCTATAAATAGGACGTTAGAGCGTGGGTCTTTCTCTTTCAGTTGCTCACTATGGAACACTTGTGTGCCGGTTGTCGTCCTCTATTCTACGAAATTATAGCAAGCCATTTTAGAAATAACGAGACCAGTATAACTTTATTTCAAAATCACGGTGTCTTACCAACTGATCTCAAGTGTCCTAATTGCGGTAACAATTGTTGTTTAACACATGATAACCTTTTTCGTTGTTATCACACAACTCTAATAGCAAAGACAAAGAGAAGAAGACGTTGTGGATTTTCTGTGTCGTCATTTAAAGGCTCATTTTTAGACCATTCACACATCGAACCCTGGAAAGTGCTGTGTTTTATTAACGTATTTTGTGATAAGAGTTTTTCACACATCCAGACTATCAAAAACTTGAGCATAAACAGCAAAACTTCTGTCGATTGGAGAAGTTTCTGTAGTGAAGTGTGCGAGAAATGGCTAACATCTCAACCCCCTATAGGTGGTCCTCATATAACAGTTGAGATTGATGAAACCCTTGTTGTCAGACGGAAACACAACGTCGGTCGTGTTTTGTCTCAAGTGTAGGTGTTTGGAGGAATTGAAAGAGTCTCCAAGAAAAAATTTATTATCCCGCTCTTAGACGATGCGACTCAACCACTTCCACGGAATAAAGAAACTCTTATTCCACTAATAAAACTTTTTATATTGCCTGGCACTACCATTTGCTCTGATTCTTGGCGTGCATACAATTCTCTCGAGGACGAGGGCTATCGACATTGGTGTGTAAATCACAGCATTAATTTTGTCGACCCGGTTAATACTGAAATACACACACAAAACATAGAGAGATTGTGGAGAGACGTTAAGGAACATATTAAACGACCAGGAATCAAAGCCAAGTATTTGAGACAATATATTGCAAGATATATATTTCTAGACCAACACGAAGATCTTGCGTTTCATCAATTCCTTCTGGAGGCTGCAAAACTCTATCCGCCCCAACCGTGTTCGTCCGCCATTACCACATGATTCAGACGACTCAGATATCTCCTCTGATCACAACAATCCCACACCATCCACATAATTTCTGTAAGGTATGTTATTTATTGTTTATTCAACATTCTTTACCCTTTATTTTGTCCATTTTTATACACATATTATTATATATATGTCATTCCTACATATACATTGTGTACACATGTTGGTAACGCTGCTACTTGGGCTGTATTGGTATTATATTGCAACGTTCTCCAACACTTGGAATTTTTTTTTTATCATTAACTATTTTATTTACGGTTGGAAGTGTATAATTATGGCATTAACATAGTGCTATGCGTGTTTTCCCCCACCCAAAACCCCAGATTCCCAGGCTCTCCCCCATGTTTGTATTGGGGTATGAAAACGGGGCATATTTCGATAACGGGGCATATCCAATAAATACTCCATAGGTTGGAACTGTATTATAAAGGCAAAACCATAGTGTATAGCGTGTTTTCCCCCACCCAAAACCCCGGATTCCCAGGCTCTCCCCCATGTTTGTATTGAGGTATGAAAACGGGGCATCTCCGAGAGAAACACCATTGATGAAAAGTGTCTTAGAAAGGTACTAATTAGGGTATTTATTGAAAGAATTACCGTTTTGTAGCAGTGTTGCCAGATCCGGCTAGGTCCCAATACTTTGGCCCGGTCATTTTCTGTACTTTACCACGGTTATTTCCCGGTAGTTTGCCCAGGTTAGGTCCCGGTAGTCTGCCCAGGTTAGGTCCCGGTAGTCTGATGCGGTCTAGGTTAGGTTAGGTCAGGTCAGGTAAGGTCAGGCTAATATCAAAATGCCCCATTTGAATATGCCCTATCTTGGAAATGGGGCATTTGCGGAGAAAATGCCATAGAAGAAAATAGTCTTAGAATGGTCTAAATAAGTGGGTAATGAAGGTAGAAAAACTGTACCCAATAACGGTAATTCATTCAATATTTACCCTAATTAGTGGTAAAACATACTAATATTTACGTATTAGTGAACCCAGGTTTTCTGTAAATTTACCGAAATGACTAGGGCAAAATACTTGGTCCTAGCCGGATCTGGCAACACTGTTACAAGATGGCAATTCTTTCAATAAATACCCAAAACTGCAATTGCCTAGAATCTAAATAAATACCAAACAATACCATGATTTACCCATATAGTAATAGTGGTGGTAGTAGGGTAGAAGTGGTGGTGGTAGTAGTAGTGGTAGTAGTGATAGTAGTAGTAGTAGTAGTGGAAGAAAGATTGGAGGGAGAAGAATTTATACACTTGGAGATTGGAGAACACTGGGGTATTTATTGAAAGAATTACCGTTTTGTAGCAGTGTTGCCAGATCCGGCTGGGTTCCAGTATTTTACCCCCGTCATTTATTGTACTTTATCACGATTATTTCCCGGTAGTTTGCCCAGGTTAGGTCACGGTAGTCTGCCCAGGTTAGGTCCCGGTAGTCTGATGCGGTCTAGGTTAGGTTAGGTTAGGTTAGGTCAGGTCAGGTAAGGTCAGGCTAATTTCAAAATGCCCCATTTGAATATGCCCTATCTTGGAAATGGAGCATTTGCGGAGAAAATGCCATAGAAGAAAATAGTCTTAGAATGGTCTAAATAAGTGGGTAATGAAGGTAGAAAAACTGTACCCAATAACGGTAATTAATTCAATATTTACCAAAACTGGTTATTGAAGGGATTGGAGGATTTAGAGGGAATACTAGGGACATTTGAGGAGAGATTAGAGGATTGGAGGAAACACTGGTGAGAAGATTGGAGCAATTTGGAGGCCTCAGAGAGAAGAAATTCGATGAAATACCTTAATAATTGGGTTGAAAATACCTTAGATGAAACCAAATTACCTCAACATGGAGAGATTAGAGGATTGGAGAGACTGGATGGTTTGGAGGAAACACCGGAATGAAGATTGGTTCGATCGCCAACAACAGAGGGAAGAAATTCGTAAAATACCTTAAAAATTGGGTTGAAAATACCTTAGATGGAACCAAATTACCTCAACATAAATTAAACCTTTGACAAACGGTATACATTTCCATGTTTTTATAATAGTATTAACTTTGAAAGTATTTTAATAGTATTAATTTTCTTTCACAACGACCCAGGAAATAAATAACGAAGGAATTTTCATAAAAATTACTTTAGATAGGAGAAATTTTATCTTAAATAGCACCAAACTAGGCTAATTTAGAGTAATTACCTTAGAAATGACAACACTGACAAAAGTAGCAATGCTGATAGGGACTACGATTGTTAACTATTATTATTATCATTATTATTACAATTTATTTATTTATTTATCTAATTATTGGGTTCTATATATTTCTTCGTATTGATTTATATATATTTCTCTTGTTATAATACTCTTATTGCTGTTATTATTGTTATTATAATTACTTTTTACATTCATCATCTCAACGGCGGCCATCATGGATAGTGACGTCATTATTGCCGTGTCGTGAAATCAGTGTTGCCAAGTCAGAGGCCGCGACTCGTGTAAAAACTGAAATTGTTCCTAATTTACTCAAGTTTTGGTGTTTCTCGGGTTAGTTTTGTATATTTGCCATAGAATATAAGTACCTTACACTTCCATTAGGTTATTTGTTGTGGAAATATAACAAATAGTAAGCCTACTATTGGAAATAAGATATAATAAGTGTATACAAATGGTAAAGGAACGATCAAGGAGCTACTAGGGTTTTGGGGGGGTTTTGGGGGGTGCGGGGAGTTTTGGGGGGTGTCGCGGGTTTTTTTTTGGGGTGCGGGAGTAGGGGGACAGGCTTGGGGGATATTTAGGGGTGTGTGGGGTGTTTTGGGGGGTTCGGGGGGGGGGAGTTTGGGAGGTAAGGAAATAGGGGGACAGACTTGGGGTGGGTAGAAAGCCTGTTCCCTATTCCAGCACCCCCATAACCCCCCCCCCCCCCCCAGCATGTCCCCCATTGCCTCACATGGAGGTATAATATGTGGAGACTACATCCCAGCTAGGCCTTCTCTTCACAAATTTAAGGGGGTGCGGGAATAGGGAGCCAGGCTTGGGGGAGTTTAGGGAGGTGCGGGTTTTTGTGGGGGGGTGCAGGAATAGGGAGACAGGCTTGGGGGGGGGGTAGAAAGCCTGTCCCCTACTCCCACATCACCCTAACCCCTCCCCCCAGCCTGTCCCCTAACTCCCGCACCCTCCAAAACCCAGCCAACCCCCCCAAAAACCCCCGCACCCCCCTAAGCCTGGCCTCTTATTCCCGCAACCCCTTAAATACATTATTTAAGACTACAATGCACACAATCACATTGATCAATAACACAACATACTGTACACTCTTTGAGAGCACTGTGGCAAACCCCAGTTGAGGCCATGGCCTTCCTCAGGAGCTCAGGGCTGCTTCACCAGACACCTTGAGGCACTTCAACAACAACAAACTGATATGAAATTTTTTGTTAGATGACATGACATGAAATGACATTTATATATAGCATTTTTTAGTAAAATCAAATAAAGTATACAGTAAGTATGTTATGGCAAGATATATAACAGTAAACATAGTCCTCCACAGGGCTAGAATAAAGATTGTTGTAGGATCTGGTAACTTTCTAGTGGATTTGATGAGATCTGCCCACATGGATTAAAATTAATCCATGTGAGGTTTTTTCACTGGTGTGTGGACCGCCAGCACACAGGGGGTGCATTTCCCTTTGCATGCAGCAGTGTAAACTCCCTCCCCCTTATGGTCCCTTCAGGGCTGGTCTCATGGAAGGTGCGGCCCCACTTGTAGCTCTTGTAACGTGGACTTGGGCCCACACCACTGGCTGTGGGATCAAAGACCTTCCCACCAATGAGGCCCCCAGACTCCCTGGTCCAGTAAGCTGTGGTCCCATTTCCCTGGGATGTGCTTCGGTAGCCCAGGCATATAGGGACATACAGACATATAGGGACATACAGACTCCCTGGTCCAGTAAGCTGTGGTCCCATTTCCCTGGGATGTGCTTCAGTAGCCCAGGCATATAGGGCCAGCCCCTCCTTTATTTTAATTTGTTTTTTTCACTGAGACCAGAGTGTACCAGGGGTCTGTGGGGCAGGAGGCCATTCTGTCCCGGGAGAACATCAACAATAACAGTAAACATAGTTTGGAATGAATATATACAGTACAACTATGGCTGATAGTGCTGGACCAGGGTCCAGCTGAGTGAGTGCTGAGTGTGTGTAGCTCTGTATTGGCTCAATATGTTCTCTCTGCGGGAAAAATTGAGTGGGAACCATTAGACTTGCCACCCTCTGGTGCTGGCTGGTGTGTGACCTCAGCACCCTGATATGCTTGTGGCTGGAGAACACCATTCTCGTGTCTCTCACAGCCTCACACGGGGGGAGCCTAAATCCTGCCAGGTGCTGTACCTCTTGTACCTGTGTCTTGTGGAAGACCACCAGAGCAGCAACATCCTGGTGGTGCTCCAATGTGTCCAGGGCAGGTATATCCTGTGAGGGAGGAGGGCAGCTGTTGTTCTCCATCAGTCCCTGCACTCGTCACTCCACTTTATTGAGAATCCACAGGTGTGTTGCAGTGCTGGACATCCCACTATCTCAGCAAGCAACATTTATGATAAACAGTCAATCCAAGCCAATATTGTCACATTTTTTGCAATGGGATGTGTGACACAGGTGGACGCTGCATTTTAGTCTCTTTTATTTCACATCCTTCTCAAATATATATTGTTATAAAGTTCTCACCTCACGTGTGGAATATTATAATATCACTACGATCCCTTTTCACACATCCATAGGCAGGGATAATGGTTAAAAAAATGAGAAATTACTTCTGATCCTGACCAACATTTCATTACAGGTAAGAATAATGAAAACTATACTTTGTTATTGTGATCTTTCAAGGTTAACATATAGGCTATAAGGGGAAACTTATCATATCCTAGTCTGACTTTCACCAACCAAAACAAGTAAGCTAACAGTAGTTGGGTCAGGAAATACTACCACACCAAATTCTCAATATTCTCTGGTGAATGTAATAATTAAATAAAGATTATGATAAATGTCTCACAGAGTTTCTTAAACTAAATCAAGGTTTAGGAAATTAATGGAAAAATGTTGCCAAGTAAAAGGTTAGGGGTAAGTTTAGGGTAAGTAATTACCTCTAAAACCTGACTGAAAATAATATATAATATTATTTAGAGAACTTATCATTATCAAAATGATAAGAATGAGTGGTAATCTGGTATGTGGATATGGTAATTTACTGATAGTACAGTAATGTACACTTCAATACTACTCTACTGTACTGTACTTACAAATCTTAAGTACAGTATACCCATCTTACAAAATGTTTCCATTATTCACTCTTTGAAGTTAATTTTCTGGAATATACTGTACAGTACTTTGCCTAAGGACATTATTGTGATATTATTGTTTAACATATAATTTATAGAAATAATATTATTTAGAAAACCAATGGGTAGCATATGTATTTAACTTCTTTTACAAGACTTGGTATGTAAACACATCTATGTAGCATTATTGGAACCGTGCCAGATTACAATGGAGACTGCCCACATGACCACTTTCATTTGAGCCTTCTGAAGTTTCTATGTTTATACAATGGTTGAGGCATAACATAACAATTATTATTAATAATCCCCTTGTCTCTTTCCTTCTCAGGAGCGGGAATAGGGGGACAGGCTTAGGAGGGGTTTGGGGGGTGCGGGAATAGGGGGACAGGCTTGGGGTGGATAGAAAGCCTGTCCCCTACTCCCGCACCACCCTAACCCCCCCCCCAAGCCTGTCCCAGACTCCCACACTCCCCAAAAATTCCTGCACCCCACTAAACCCCCCTCCAAGCCTGTCCCCCTATTCCCGCACCCTCTTAATTAATACAAAAACACGAAAAAGATATTTCTACACCTCAGAAATAGGCCTTAAATATCCAGTACAGTACAGTACAGTACAGTACCATACCTTGCTTTGAAAATTCAAACACAGACGTTAGTGACTCAGTCTAATGGAAATTTTAAAATGATGACTCTGGCTACACCACCTCTCCCTATTCTGTAGTCAAGTAATAGATATACTGTATAGCATTAATATTCACACAAAAACATATTTTAAGGACTCTAGGAAAAAATAACAGACTTCTCATAGAGTCCTTAAAATATGTTTTTGTGTGAATATTAATGCTATACAGTATATCTATTACTTGACTACAGAATAGGGAGAGGTGGTGTAGCCAGAGTCATCATTTTAAAATTTCCATTAGACTGAGTCACCAACGTCTGTGTTTGAATTTTCAAAGCAAGGTATGGTACTGTACTGTACTGTACTGGATACTTGAGGCCTATTTCTGAGGTGTAGAATTTTTTTTTCATGTTTTTCTATTAATTAATAGCCTCTTTGGAAGTTGTTGAAGTTTTTTCTGGCCTTACATGTAACTGGACCTGGAGGTGATAATATGGCAAGCTGTTTTTTCATCTCCATATCTGCCTCCACATTCCCTTCCTGAATTTCCTCTAATTAGTTATTTAAGCTGCTTATGACCATTTCTATAATAATTCCTATATGAAGACAAATTTTATTATAGCGTTCCCCCTTCATGCATTGTGCTGCAACTTTGTTCACTCAGAAACAGACAGAAATCTCATTACCTGTTCATCAAAGTTTCATACAGATCAAAGTATGTCAAAAACATACATAACTTTAAAAAACATATGATAATTGTGTTTTAAAATACGGGACATTACGAGCTTGACTCAATCCTGTAAAGATACAAATAGGTAAGAACAAATAGGTAAGAACAAATAGGTAAGAACAGTTGGTGACAATTCTGGCTGAGGCAGTTACCGTCAACGCTCAGTGGTGAGTTCCATTCAAAGTTTTCCTTTTCTTTAATATAAGTATTTTTGATGGAACTCACAACTGATAGTATGAGGTTACCGTCTCACCCTGAGTTCATAGAACCAGCACCAAATAATATTTATCATTAAATGTAAGGTTGCTAACATTGTTCAAAGATGGATACCTTAACCTAACCTAATTTAATATTAACCTAACCTAATTTAATTTAATATTAACCTAACCTAATTTAATATTAACCTAACTTAATTTAATTTAATATTAACCTAACCTAATTTAATTTAATATTAACCTAACCTAACCAGTAAACCCTTTACTAATGGGAGTGATCTATTTAACAATTCCCTTTAGTAATAAAATTGTTTTTATGTTTTCACTGTTTATCTGATATTAATTTCCTTCATTTCCCCCAACAATATTGACCCTGATAGATGGCATTGAGGGCATGAAGTAAATCAGGGAAAGAGTGGGGTTGAAACACGGCTTTAGAATATGTGCATCATGATAAACAACTGATGAAAGCGAGATGTGATGAATCCATACGTGTGATAGGCTGAAAACTATGACGTCATCCGCCCAACCAACCATGACGTCATTATCCAGTGCCTATTTACACCCGTTTACTCCCGGATGTGTTTTATTTACCGAAATATATTTAATTCCCAAACATGGTTATTCAATATAATAATCCTCCCGGTTACATTTTACCAACTCTAATAGATAATCACCATCTGAATACGTTATATTTTGAACCATTCCAAAACCTGATTATTCAATATACAATTCCTCACAGTTAATATTATCCAACTCTAATAGATCATATTTAGGACAATTCTAGGAAACTTTTTTGGTAAATATTGAAATTATTACCGTTATTGTGTACGGCTTTTCTACCTTAATTACCCACTTATTTAGACCATTCTAAGACTATTTTCTTCTATAGCATTTCCTATGCAAATCCATTTCAAAGATAGGGCATATTCAAATGGGGCATTTTGAAATTAGCCTGACTTTACCTAACTTAACCTAGACCGCATCAGACTACCGAGACCTAACCCGGGCAAATTACCGGAACCTAACCCGGGCAAACTACCGGGACCTAACCCGGACAAACTACCGGGACCTAACCCGGACAAACTACCGGGAAATAATGAGTAATAAAAAACAATTGGTAATTATCTATTCTATTGCCATTTTCTAATACAATTCTAAAACACTTTTCTTCAGAAATGCCCCATTTCCAAGTTAGGTCATATTCAAATATAGCATTTTGAAATTAGTATGACCTAACCTAAACTGCAGTAAACTACCGGGACCTAACCTGGGCAAACTACCGGGAACTAACCGTGGTAAAATACGGTAAATATTGAAAGAACTGCCGTTATCATGTATGGTTTTTCTACCTTCATTACCCACTTATTTAGACCATTCTAAGACTATTTTCTTCTATGGTGTTTCTCTCGGAGATGCCTCGTTTTACAAACATAATTTGGAAATTTAAGCTAACCTAACCTAACCTGGACCACAGCAAACTACCGGGACCTAACCTGGGCAGACTACCGGGATATAACCGATGTAAACTATCATAAAGTAACCGGGACATATTCCCGGGACCTAACCAGATGTGGTAACACTGCGCGATCATACACAAACAAATATATACACACATATGCATATTACAATGGTTATGTCCAGTAGAGAGAGAGAATGTGTGTGTGTGTGTGTGAAAAACATACACATATATGGATACAGAGAAATACACACTCACACACACAGAAATAAATAATAATAATAATAATGTAGTGTTTGTAATGAATTTGTGTACAGTAAACCCTCATTATTGGCTGGGTTTAAGGGTGTGTAATGTACAGTTGGCAAAAAAAGTTTCGTTACCATCCTTTTAACAGTGCGATGTAATGTTGGTACACCTGACTGTGGAGTCAAGTGTGACGTGAAGGCCACCCAGGCACACCTTCCCTGTCCTTCCCTGCCCCAGGCACTCCTTCCCTGTCCCAGGCACACCTACCCTGCCCTTCCCTGCCCCAGGCACTCCTTCCCTGTCCCAGGCACACCTTCCCGGTCCTTCCCTGCCCCAGGCACACTTTCTCCTCCCCAGGTACACCTTCCCTGCCCCAGGCACACCTTCCCTGTCCTTCCCTGCCCCAGGCACACCTTCCCTGTCCTTCCCTGCCCCAGGCACACCTTCCCTGTCCTTCCCTGCCCCAGGCACACCTTCCCTGTCCTTCCCTGCCCCAGGCACACCTTCCCTGTCCTTCTCTGCCCCAGGTACACCTTCCCTGCCCCAGGCACACCTACCTGGTTCTTCCCTGCCCAAGGCACACCTTCCCTGTCCTTCCCTGCCCCAGGCACACCTTCCCTGTCCTTCCCTGCCCCAGGCACACCTTCCCTGTCCTTCCCTGCCCCAGGCACACCTTCCGGGTCCTACCCTGCCCCAGGCACACCTTACCGGTCCTTCCCTGCCCCAGGCACACCTTACCGGTCCTTCCCTGCCCCAGGCACACCTTACCGGTCCTTCCCTGCCCCAGGCACACCTTACCGGTCCTTCCCTGCCCCAGGCACACCTTTCCGTTCCTTCCCTGCCCCAGGCACACCTTACCGGTCCTTCCCTGCCCCAGGCACACCTTACCGGTCCTTCCCTGCCCCAGGCACACCTTACCGGTCCTTCCCTGCCCCAGGCACACCTTACCGGTCCTTCCCTGCCCCAGGCACACCTTACCGGTCCTTCCCTGCCCCAGGCACACCTTACCGGTCCTTCCCTGCCCCAGGCACACCTTTCCGTTCCTTCCCTGCCCCAGGCACACCTTACCGGTCCTTCCCTGCCCCAGGCACACCTTACCGGTCCTTCCCTGCCCCAGGCACACCTTACCGGTCCTTCCCTGCCCCAGGCACACCTTACCGGTCCTTCCCTGCCCCAGGCACACCTTTCCGTTCCTTCCCTGCCCCAGGCACACCTTACCGGTCCTTCCCTGCCCCAGGCACACCTTACCGGTCCTTCCCTGCCCCAGGCACACCTTTCCGTTCCTTCCCTGCCCCAGGCACACCTTACCGGTCCTTCCCTGCCCCAGGCACACCTTACCGGTCCTTCCCTGCCCCAGGCACACCTTACCGGTCCTTCCCTGCCCCAGGCACACCTTTCCGTTCCTTCCCTGCCCCAGGCACACCTTACCGGTCCTTCCCTGCCCCAGGCACACCTTACCGGTCCTTCCCTGCCCCAGGCACACCTTTCCGTTCCTTCCCTGCCCCAGGCACACCTTTCAGTCGTCATTATAATTTCTATCGTCGCCACTATCATTTCTATCGTCGCCACTATCATTTTTATCGTCGCCACTATCATTTCTATCGTCGCCACTATCATTTCTATCGTCGCCACTATCATTTTTATCGTCGCCACTATCATTTCTATCGTCCCCACTATCATTTCTATCGCGCTCATTATCATTCCCTTTTAAGATCTAACAGTTCCCTTGTAAGGCCTAACTAATCCCTTTCAAAGCCTAACAAATCCCTTTCAAAGCCTAACAAATCCCTTTCAAAGCCTAACAATTCCCTTTCAAAGCCTAACAAATCCCTTTCAAAGCCTAACAAATCCCTTTCAAAGCCTAACAAATCCCTTTCAAAGCCTAACAAATCCCTTTCAAAGCCTAACAATTCCCTTTCAAAGCCTAACAATTCCCTTTCAAAGCCTAACAATTCCCTTTCAAAGCCTAACAAATCCCTTTCAAAGCCTAACAATTCCCTTTCAAAGCCTAACAAATCCCTTTCAAAGCCTAACAAATCCCTTTCAAAGCCTAACAAATCCCTTTCAAAGCCTAACAAATCCCTTTCAAAGCCTAACAATTCCCTTTCAAAGCCTAACAATTCCCTTTCAAAGCCTAACAATTCCCTTTCAGAGCCTAACAATTCCCTTTCAGAGTTTAACAATTCCCTTTCAGAGTCTAACAATTCCCTTGTAGAGTCTAACAATTCCCTTTTAAATCCTAACAATTTCCTTTTATGCCTAACAATACCCTTTTAAGCCTGACAATTCCCTTTTAAAGCCTAACAATGCCCTTTTTAAGTCTAACAATTCCCTTTCAAAGCCTAACAAATCCCTTTCAAAGCCTAACAATTCCCTTTCAAAGCCTAACAATTCCCTTTCAAAACCTAACAATTCCCTTTCAAAACCTAACAATTCCCTTTCAAAGCCTAACAATTCCCTTTCAAAGCCTAACAATTCCCTTTCAAAACCTAACAATGCCCTTTCAAAGCCTAACAATTCCCTTTCAAAGCCTAACAATTCCCTTTCAAAACCTAACAATGCCCTTTCAAAGCCTAACAATTCCCTTTCAAAGCCTAACAATACCCTTTTAAGCCTAACAATTCCTTTTTAAAGCCTAACAATGCCCTTTTTAAGTCTAACAATGCCCTTTCAAAGCCTAACAATTCCCTTTCAAAACCTAACAATGCCCTTTCAAAGCCTAACAATTCCCTTTCAAAGCCTAACAAATCCCTTTCAAAGCCTAACAATTCCCTTTCAAAGCCTATCAATTCACTCTCTCTCTCTCTCTCTCTCTCTCTCTCTCTCTCACATACAAAGATGCTTCTCTCTCTCTCTCTCTTAACCTAACCTAACCTAACCTAAACTGTGGCTATCTTCGGGACCTAACTTAATATCCTTCGGGATCTTTAAAAATTAAATAGATCTCGTGAATAGGAGCTAAAAGTATCCCGATTGGGTGGGTCAAGCGTATTGTACACAACTGCCTGTTGGATCTTCCGTAATTTTTCCAAGGATATCTGGTAACACTGTCCGCCCGACCTCAGTTCGTCCCTCCACTACAGAAATGTCGTATCTTAAAATTGAAATATCTAGCAGAGAATACATTTCCAGGAGATAATTCCACTGAGCATTGATAAAGGTAACCGAACCCTACCTAACACAACCTAACCTAACCAGTAGTTCGCCGGCACAGATAATACCAATATTAGCTAAATAAATAAATAAATAAATAAATAAAGCAAAGAAACATTTATATATATATAATTATAAGGAATATAAATATGTATATCAAAGACAGAATACCACAATTACTAAACCGAAACAATCCATATTTTACATTTTTTTAAACATGTCTTCAATAACAAGGAATTATGATTTATTAAAGCCTTATTATTGTATAAGGTAAGTGTATAATTAATAATAATGTATAAACAATAATAATTATTCGTATTACAATGAAATATATATAATAAACCTAACCTAACCTAACCATGTAAAGTTAATAATGTTTTAATAATGTTTAATAATTATTTACTAATAATTTATTTTGATATATATATTATAATTAATTAAATAACATTATTAAATAACATTATTAAAATATTATTAACTTTACGTGGTTAGGTTAGGTTTATAATACAATTGTAATACACATTATAATTATTGGTTATACATTATTATTAATTATACACTTACCTTGTGTAATGATGAAGATTTAATAAATCATAATTCCTTGTTATTGAAGACATGTTATAAAAAAACTGTAAAATATGGATTGTTTCGGCTTTAGTAATTGTGGTATTCTATCTTTGATATATATATTAATATTCCTCATAATTATATATCATTATATAATGTTATAGAGTTATAAGGTAATCATTTGTTAATAATATTAAGCTATAAATTAACTATAACACAGTTCAATACACACAGTAAACATTGGCTATTAATTAACCAATGTATTAATATGTTATAACAGTTATTTATACTTATGTTATGTTATTATTATTATCAGCAGATATTAGTAATTACATTACTCAACCTACATAATTATAAATAGACATATATATAAAGTTATAACGAAAAAAATAATGTAAACAAACCGTTTTTAGCTGCTTCTCTGGGCAACTCCACTTTGGTGCTGTTGAAAACACAGAGTGAGATTATCACCACCAACACCACAGGTTGGTTGTGGTTGTCTCACTCTCCATGTAGTCTGTGTTTTCAACAGCACCAAAGTGGATTTGCCCAGAGAAGCAGTTTTGTATAGCCTATTAGTAAATAATCAATTATTTGTAAATAATTTAATACTACCAAAGGTTCTTAAAGAGCCCATTTAATTTTATAATTGGTGTGTTGCCAGCGTTTTATAGCCACGTTTGATAGATTTTGACAATACTAACAGAGGTTCTTAGCCCGTTTAATTTGGTAATTGCAATCAGAGGCCAGCATTTCATCGGCCAATCAGAGGCCAGCATTTCATTGGCCAATCAGAGGCCAGCATTTCCTCGGCCAATCAGAGGCCAGCATTTCCTCGGCCAATCAGAGGCCAGCATTTCCTCGGCCAATCAGAGGCCAGCATTTCCTCGGCCAATCAGAGGCCAGCATTTCCTCGGCCAATCAGAGGCCAGCATTTCCTCGGCCAATCAGAGGCCAGCATTTCATAAGCCAATAAGAGGCCAGCATTTCCTCGGCCAATCAGAGGCCAGCATTTCCTCGGCCAATCAGAGGCCAGCATTTCCTCGGCCAATCAGAGGCCAGCATTTCATAAGTCAATCACAGGCCAGCATTTCATCGGCCAATCAGAGGCCAGCATTTCATCGGCCAATCAGAGGCCAGCATTTCATCGGCCAATCAGAGGCCAGCATTTCATCGGCCAATCAGCGGCCAGCATTTCATTGGCAAATCAGAGGCCAGCATTTCACTGGCCAATCAGAGACCAGCATTTCATCGGCCAATCAGAGGCTACCATTTCATTGGCCAATCAGAGGCCAGCATTTCATCGGCCAATCAGAGGCCACCATTTCATCAGCCAATCAGAGGCCAGCATTTCATCGGCCAATCAGAGGCCAGCATTTAATCCATTGGCCAATCAGAGGCCAGCATTTCATTGGCCAATCAGAGGCCAGCAATTCCTTGGCCAATCAGAGGCCAGCATTTCATCTACCAATCAGAGACCAGCATTTCATCAGCCAATCAGGGGCCAGCATATCATCGGCCAATCAGGGGCTCGCATATCATCGGCCAATCAGCGGCCAGCATTTCATCGGCCAATCAGAAGCCAGCATTCCATCGGCCAATCAGAAGCCAGCATTTCAACGGCCAATCAGAGGCCAGCATTTCAACAGCCAATCAGAGGACAGCATTTCATAGGCCAATCAGAGGCCAGCATTTCCTCGGCCAATCAGGGCCAGCATTTCCTCGGCCAATCAGAGACCAGCATTTCCTCGGCCAATCAGAGGCCAGAATTTCATCAGCCAATCAGAGGCAAGCATTCATCGGCCAATCAGAGGCCAGCATTTCATCGGCCAATCAGAGGCCAGCATTCCATTGGCTAATCAGAGGCCAACATTCCATCGACCAATCAGAGGCCAGCATTTCATCGGCCAATCAGAGGCCAGCATTCTATCGGCCAATCAGAGGCCAGCATTTCATTGGCCAATCAGAGGCCAGCATTTCATCGGCAAACCAGAGGCCAGCATTTCATCGGCCAATCAGAGGCCAGCATTTCATCGACCAATCAGAGGCCAGCATTTCATCAGCCAATCAGTGGCCAGCATTTCATCGGCCAATCAGATGCCAGCATCCCATCGGCCAATCAGAGGCCAGCATTCCACCGGCCAATCAGAGACCAACATTCCATTGACCAATCAGAGGCCAGCATTTCATTGGCCAATCAGAGGCCAGCATTCCATCGGCCAATCAGAGGCCAGCATTTCCTCGGCCAATAAGAGGCCAGCATTTCCTCGGCCAATCAGAGGCCAGCATTTCAACGGCCAATCAGAGGCCAGCCTTTCAATGGCCAATCAGAGGCCAGCATTTCATTGGCCAATTAGAGGCCAGCATTTCATCGGCCAATCAGAGGCAAGCATTTCATCGGCCAATCAGAGGCCAGCATCCCATCGGCCAATCGAAGGCCAGCATTCCATCATCCAATCAGAGACCAACATTCCATCGACCAATCAGAGGCCAGCATTTCATCGGCCAATCAGAGGCCAGCATTCCATCGGCCAATCAGTGGCCAGCATTTCAACGGCCAATCAGATGCCAGCATTTCATCGACCAATCAGAGACCAGCATTTGATTGGCCAATCAGAGGCCAGCATTTCATCGGCCAATCAGAGGCCAGCATTTCATTAGCCAATCAGAGGCCAGCATTTTATCGGCCAATCAGAGGTCAGCATTTCATCGGCCAATCAGAGGCCAGCATTTCATCGGCCAATCAGAGGCCAGCAATTCTTCGGCCAATCAGAGGCCAGCATTTCTTCGGCCAATCAGAGGCCAGCATTTCATCGGCCAATTAGGGGACAGCATTTCATCGGCCAATCAGAGGCCAGCATTTCATCGGCCAATCAGAGGCCAGCATTTCATTGGCCAATCAGAGGCCAGCATTTCATCAGCCAATCAGAGGCCAGCATTTTATCAGCCAATCAGAGGCCAGCATTATTAATAATTAATTATTAAACATTATATATATATTAAGGTTGAGGTTGAGGTAGGAGTAGAGGTTAGGATAGAGGTTGAGGTTGGGGCTGAGGTTGAGATTGGAGTTGAGGTTGAGGTTTGGATTGAGGTTTGATTTGAGGTTGGAGATGAGGTTGAGGTTTAGGTTGAGGGTGGAATTGAGATTGATGTTGAGGTTGGGGCTGAGGTTTATGTTAGAGTTGAGGTTGAGGTTTGGATTGAGGTTTGGGTTGAGGTTTGGGCTGAGGTTGAGGTTGAGGTTTGGTTTGAGATTTGGGTTGAGGTTTGGGCTAAGGTTGAGGCTTGGATTAAGGTTTGGTTAGAGGTTGGAATTGTGGTTGAGGTTGGGATAGAGGTTGAGGTTGAGGTTTGGGTTGAGGTTGGGATTGAGGTTGAGATTGTAATAAAGGTTGAGGTAGATGTTGAGATTTGGATTGAGGTTGAGGATTGAGTTGAGGTTGAAGTTTTGGTTAAGGTTGGGATAGAGGTTGAGGTTGATATTGGGGCTGAGGTAGAGGTTGGAGTTTAGGCTGAGGTTTGGATTGAAGTTTGGGTTGAGGTTAGGGCTGAGGTTGAGGTTGAAGTTAAGGTTAATATTGAGGTTTGGGTTGAGGTTGGGATTGAGATTGAGGTTGAGATATAGGTTAAGGTTAAGGTCGGGGCTGAGGTTGGAGATGAGGTTGAGGTTGAGGTTTGGATTGAGGTTTGGGTTGAGGTTAGGTTAGGTTAGGTTAGGTTTGAGGTTAGGTTAGGTTAGGTTTGAGGTTAGGTTAGGTTAGGTTTGGTTAGGTTTGAGGTTAGGTTAGGTTAGGTTAGGTTTGAGGTTAGATTAGGTTAGGTTAGGTTTGAGGTTAGGTTAGGTTAGGTTTGAGGTTAGGTTAGGTTAGGTTTAAAGGTTAGGTTAGGTTAGGTTAGGTTTGAGGTTAGGTTAGGTTAGGATAGGTTTGAGGTTAGGTTAGGTTAGGTTAGGTTTGAGGTTAGGTTAGGTTAGGTTTGAGGTTAGGTTAGGTTAGGTTTGGTGTGAGGTTAGGTTAGGTTAGGTTTGAGGGTAGGTTAGGTTAGGTTAGGTTTGAGGTTGGGTTAGGTTAGGTTAGGTTTGAGGTTAGGTTAGGTTAGGTTAGGTTTGAGGTTAGATTAGGTTAGGTTAGGTTTGAGGTTAGGTTAGGTTAGGGTAGGTTTGAGGTTAGGTTAGGTTTGAGGGTAGGTTAGGTTAGGTTAGGTTTGAGGTTAGGTTAGGTTAGGTTAGGTTTGAGGTTAGGTTAGGTTAGGTTTGAGGTTACGTTAGGTTAGGTTAGGTTTGAGGTTAGATTAGGTTAGGTTTGAGGTTAGGTTAGGTTAGGTTTGAGGTTAGGTTAGGTTAGGTTAGGTTTGAGGTTAGGTTAGGTTTGAGGTTAGGTTAGGTTAGGTTAGGTTTAAGGTTAGGTTAGGTTAGGTTAGGTTAGGTTTGAGGTTAGGTTAGGTTAGGTTTGAGGTTAGGTTAGGTTAGGCTAGGTTTGAAGTTAGGTGAGGTTAGGTTAGGTTAGGTTAGGTTTAAGGTTAGGTTAGGTTAGGTTTGAGGTTAGGTTAGGTTAGGTT